>JASDQU010103667.1:173104-205144 GCA_032191745.1 Picea mariana
CTCTCCTCCCAAGGATGAACTGCATTCACAAAAAACAAACAACAAACTCCGCATGCATTCGATATATAGATTAATGGGTTAGAGATTCAATAAAAAAGTATAAAACAAATCATAAGAACCTCATATGGTGGGACGGGAAAAGTATCTCTTTATTATTAACTTCAACAAATCAACTTACAATGATGAAGCTGACCGCTGCTCCATGAACCTGGTCCTGGGCTCCTCTTCAAATGTCCTCCAACTTCTTTGCTCTGTATTTCTCTTTACACGAGGATGGCTAAAGGGTTTGGACAAAGGGAATGTACAATCATGTATAGTTTCTTTACTATGATTTTCCTCCTCCGAATGGGAACCCTAACCCTTCTTTTATAGGCTAGAAGAAGCTAGGTATTTGGATGAACCCTTGGCCATGCATGGCTGGAAGATTCAGTTAAATCACCCAAAGCTGTGTGTTCCGTCGACAACTTTCCTTTTTTCAAGCTTTTGAAGATCCACGCGGGCTGTAGTGGGCCAGCTAGCGTGGACACTGTATATCCACGCGGGCTGTAGTGGGTCAGCTAGCGTGGACTTTTAAAAATGGAGTTTTTTAGAAGAGTTGTTCAGTGGTGTTTTGGCAAAGAAGGAATCTGAGATGGCCTGATGCCAGGTAAGCATGTATGGTGAAAATTAGGATTATAACAGATGCCTCCTAGTGTGTGAGGTCAGAAGAGCATCTGATGGCTAAAATACATTACCAATCTTTACTGATGTGCCGAACAAGTGAGCCCAGGAACCAGAAATTGAGAGGCGTCGTCTGCAAAAAATAACAATTGTCTCACCGAGGCGAGCATACCCATGCTTGGGATAGAATAAACTCATGGCTACCAATCAAATACACTGTAGATCCATGTCATATCACTATATAAAGTGTAGCCGCGAATAATACACAGCGGAGATACATCTCAAAATCAAAAAGATATACATGTAGAGTATCCATCTTCTCAGAAGCTAATAAGGCTTGATGGCTGGAGATGAGGTCTTCAGAGCTCGAGCAACAACTTCAAAATCTTCAAAACTCGGGTAGGAGTGTAATATGAGTGTACGACTTCACTACCCAGAGGTCTTCGACGGCTTTTCGGTCATGGACTAGAGAATCTTGATGATCAGACTGAAGGCTTCATTGATTTCAAAGAAAGACTTGATTAGACGTTCATGATAGCCAAATATGAGGGAAAGAGACAAACTGAAGAGGGCCCGACTTAGGCTTGGTAGAAACTTCCCTTAGACAACAACATGACAAATGATGAGACTCAAGCAACATGGCATTAATCATAAGTTTACGAAGCAGGAGGCAACGCAAACTCTCCATATGTTTGGAAGAATAACCAAATGGAGGAGGACACAACTCTATGTAGCAAGAACAACTTCCTAAGGTCGTATACATCCCATAGTTTGATGAACAAACAAATAGATGTGCTTTATCCAAGGGTGACTTATTGTGCTGCCAATAAAGAAAGTACTTTTCCCTTCCTCTTTTTGGGGTATATTTGATTTTTTTTTGTCTTTTTCAATGATTTTTGGAAAAAATAATAAAGGAACGTTACATTACAATGGAGGAACGAGTGTTACAAACATACAAGTTCAAGGCGCAAGGACAAGACTGATGTTCAAAATAATGATACCCGAGAAAATTCCTCCAGGGGCCAAAGGTGTGAAGACACACAGACAAAGTGCTACAAGGCTTGCGTTTAAGGTATGCTTTAGCTGGTTCAATTGAGAGCAACATGGAGCCGACATTTAGACCAAAGACACAGGTATGCAAACGTGGTTAACAAAACACACAATGGTAACATCCTTCGATGTAAGTTTAACAAGCCCAGAGAAGGTAATCTTGGTGGTTTTTCATATTTAGAGAGTCTGAAAAAACGTAAAAGGAGACTCCATTGGGGTACCTTTTTCGAAGGTAGTCTAGTTGGTTCGAAAAAGGGGTAAACTAGCACTGAAAATATGTCTATTTAAAACCATTTTAACGAGTGTGATAAAGACAAGATCACTCGGCCATTTTTTCATTTTTAAGGAGTCTGAAAAAAACTTAACTATGGACTCCGTCAAGAATGTTATTCTGGACCATTTTAACGAGTGTGAAAGAATAAGGTCACTCGACGATCTTTTCAATTTTAGGGAGTCTGAAAAGAGCTTTAACTATGGACTCCGTGGGGGTTCCTTTTTCGTAAATTTAGTCCCTCAGGCTTGAAAAAGGGTTAAAATGATACCTAAGAGTACTCTTCTAGAGAACTGAAGTTCCATAGAGTATACCTTTGTTCGTACAGTTGACCGTTCGGACCGAAAAAGGGGTAAACTACTGCCGGACAGAAGTGACTTCAAATTTCAGTTTAACGAGTGTGAAAGGCCACAAGATCGCTCAACAGTATTTTCATGTTTAGAGGGTCTGAAAAGGGCTTAAAAGAAGACCCGTAGAGGTTACTTTTCTCAGTTAATGCGGACGAGTTCAAAAAACATAAATACAGTCTCGCCGGATGTTGCTTTCGGATCTCAAAGCGAGCTTGAAAAACAACAAAGTTAGCTCATGATCGACACTTTGTGGGTCAATGTTGGGTATCTCCTTGGGGGAGTAGTATGCTCCGACGAAAACATTGTCTACACCGCCAGGGGTTTTGGAGATATTGATTGGTATGGTTTCAGTGATGGTTTCCATATTACCCTCAGTATGGACCTTTTGTGTAGCTAAGGGATTAATAGGACAAGACCTATCTCTAGTCATAGTCAAGGTGAATTCTCCGACCTCGATTCTTCTTAACTCTGGGAGGAAGTATAATTTGTGATGAAGATCATCCCAGGGTTTGTCCGGACTAGTCATTGCTTCAATTACTGCTTCGTCAGAGGGAAATACTAAGTCTAACGAATCGGTGTCAGTGAGAGAACCTTGAACCCAAATAGGCTCTAGAGGCGGATCTAACCCTTGTGCAGGAGTTGGATCTGGGTAGGCCAAAGTTTGTTGGACTAAAGAGTACGCTACTTCAACTGTGGACAAGGGCATGGACATGCCCGGGTGCCCTGTCCCTTCCATCGTGTCTGATGGGGAAGGAAGTATCCATGGATCAGTGAAGTAAGTCGTGCAAAATGACGAAACTTGGAAAATCACAACCTTATGGTGGTCATATATGAACTTGACATCGCCTTGAGGGGGCGGGTAATCGAAGGTACCCATCAAAGATGGGCACAAACCAACCCCTACATTGACTATGCCTGGTTGAGGATTATCAATCATTGGGACCACGGACACCCCCAATGAAGGGTTAGATCTGCAGAAAGACAATTGATCAATGGTCACAATCCGGTCCTCGTGTGGAAACAACAAGACCCAGAAAACTGTAGCAACCACTGCTTTCATGGCATAAGTCCAACTCCTTCCTAACAAAAGATTGTAGTCGAGAAGCAAGTCGACTACTTCTACCTCAACGCACACGATCTTCCCTCCCAATTGCACGGGAAAAGAGGAAATGATACCATGTGGTCGGAACGAACGACCGTTGAAAGTAGTGAGAAGAGTGGGTGACAGAGACAAAATGGGCTAGCCAATGGCCTTCCAACATGTCAACGACATAACGCATGTCGAGGCACCCTCATCAACCACTGTGCGGAAAATATTTCGAGTAAAAGTTTTCGTGGGGTGAGCCACTACTATCTGAAATGCTATGTGGTACGACATATGAGGTTTTAATTCGGTTGTATCTAGCATGATGGTACCTGGATTACAAGTCTCGGTAGATCCTAGAGTGACTAACAAAGCTTTCCTCTGGGAAGGGCAGCTTTGGAGGACCTCCAAAGAGAACATCGCACAAGGGGTTTGAGACAAATCTTCCACCACAAAATAGTTCTGGGCGGCCCTTGCGTTTGGGTTGTGAGAAGCTTTTTTGAATGTGCCTTTTGGGATATGTGTCATTATTTCGCCCAAATTCTTCTCAATCTGTAGAAAAAGAGATGGGAGTTCGGCTTGTTTTCCCTTCTTAGAAGTGCTTGGTTTACTATGGTCATGCGCTCTAGCCGATAGAAAAGCATCACCCTTCATCATATATACATTTGCGGATGCAGGATTGTTCGAAGGCGGAGAGGGTCCTTGACTGCCCCCTTCTGCGCTTGTAGAGGCTTGGGTCAGGTTTTGTCCATGTTGAAATGGATTGGTTAACACAACAGATTGTTGTTGTGTCACAAACTTCTGGGCCTTTGTAAGCCGAGGACATAGGTGGGTCGGGTGGTCTTCCGCGCACAGGTTTCATGGATACCTCACCTTTCCTTTCTCAGTGTTGCCCCGCCAGCGTTATCAGTGTGTTTCTTATCCCCCTTACCCTTCTTTCGTTGTTTTTTGTTTCCTTCAGGCTGCTAGGTGGCCTTTGGATTCGTCGATTGCACTGTGTGTACATCCGATGTTTTAGTAGGAGGAGCAACCAAAACAGTAGTTTGGCTGGCCGCTATGTGTTGTATAAACAATTGATGCAACTAATTCATCAGTTGCTCAGTGGGCTTTGTTTGTGCTGAACCAACAATACCATCGGCATGTGGTCCAACTTTTTGTCTGGTTTTATCTAGTATTGAGCATGGTGCATCTGGCAAGATCTTGTATAATAAACCAGACTGAGAATAGATGAGCTCAAGCCGTTGAGCTCTCATGATGGCGTCTTCTTCGGAAAACACTCCTGAAGTTGCGACATCTTTGGATAACTGTGGGACCAAAGACTTAAGGAACCACTCAAGCAAGAATGCTGGTGGGACTGGTACCTTAATTAAACTCTTTCGGCATCTCCATTCTCGGATGTGATCCGAGATATGGTCCGCTTTTGTCTGTGAGAAATTGGCCAGCAATTTTGTGTGAGCGTCGCATTTCACAGGTAATTGGAAATGGTTTAGGAAGGCCATTGCCAATTCACAAAAGGAAGAGTATCTTGAGCAGTCGAGCTTAATGTACCATTTCACGGCACTCCCAATGAGAGTACGTTGAAACAATCGCAACTGTACGGAGTCATCTTTCAACGAGTTAGATGGGCACCAAAGGTGGAAGGTAGTCACATGATCGCCTGGATCTTTGTTAGTCTTGGCTTCGAATTTTGGTATGTCCGAAGGCAACTTCGTCGACATAGGAGGCCAACGCGGATCGTGGCAGATAGGGTCATTCAATAACCTTGTCAAATCTGGCAAATGCAAGGTTGCCAGGAAAGGTAGTTTGGGTTGTTGGTGATAACCTGGGAAAAAGGGACCTAGAGTTTGACTGACACCAGGTTGCCAGGAAAAGTTCGGCTGTTGGCTTGGGTTCTGGTAAAAACCATGGCCATGACCAGCGTATGGATTTTTCATCTGAGGAGACATCATCGGATGATTCCCAAAATAGGACATAGATGGATGTGCGTGCATTACATTCAGAGGACTTTGGGAAGGGTTGCCCCATGCTGGTCCCGTAGGGATGGGAATAGTACCTTGTCCGGGGTTCCATTGACTGTGGAAAGAATTTCCCCAGATTGGCATTCCTGATGAAGGAACGGATCTTTGCCAAGAATTCCAAGCCCTGATGCATAAGAAGTTCCTGGGTTTTCCCCCTATGCAGGAATAATACCCTGCATAGGAATAGGTTGTCTGAAACCGGGGTTGCCCCTAGTAGGGAAAGTAGCTGATGAGAAGGCGTTGTTACCAAATGCACCGAACAAAGAAAATGGTGTCGAACCTACCGGCATATTATGCAAAGGTGGTCCTTGACTCTCTGCTCCAAGTAAACTATGGTGTGCAGGTAGCCCGACGGATGGCTGGTGCGTACCGCCGAGCGAAGGGGATGAAGGAGGTATATGAACTCCCTCCTAAGGGAAAGCATTAAAAGGAGTAGGAGTGCCCCCTATGTGACCTTGCAGAGGAGTGTTAGAGCTCCCTGCCCCTAGACCTGAAGTCTGTGAAGTGGAGTAATAAACTACAGGACTTGTACCTGAACTAGGCATCCCGTATTAGAACGAAGGGCCTGTTGCACTTGGTGGGAAAGGGGTTGTGGTCGCTGCCATAGACAGGATCAGACCACTATGCGAGGTAGAGGCGACCGAGACCATGGTGGCTCGGATTGGTGACGGTGGGTTAGAAGGTGGAAACTCTCCGGTGGTGACAACCATAGTGGGAATTGAAGAATTCTGAAGAGGAGTAACAACATTTGTTTCCATTGCTGCGTGCGACACTGTCTGGCACTTGTAAGGATGAATCAATACGATGATGGGTGCCGAAAGATCAGTGGTTGAGGTCTCAGGTGGACTAAGAGCTTTCAATCGAAAGTCTAAAATAGTCGATTCCTTTGGATGTTGGTTGGGCACAATTTCTTGTGACCCGATCGCTTCAAAAGACCCTTGTTGGTCTAGCTTTCGCCTTAGTGGCAGCAGGGGTGGCTCCAGTGTAACCGGTGATAGGCCAAGAATCCTCCATGACCTGTGGAGCTCGTGATCCTCCACTGTGTGAGAAGATCAAAGACACTCTGGGGCTTTTTAATCGTTCAAAAACAACACACACTAAAAAGTCCCTACAAGATAAGACAAGCAAACACTAAACTAATTAGAAGAAAAGTTACAACAACCAACACTAGAGCAACTTACCGGTGCAAGTGCAACTCGAACACGGAAGCACCCTTCGGGTATACTCTACAAAGAATGGCCCAATGTCTGTCCTAGGTACCGCGGTATACCCCCACAGTCAGCTGTGTATGTCCCTAAAAATATAGGCAACTAGGTTGCCAGCGCGCGAACAGTCACCAGGCGGGTACAGTCGAAAGTCGGGTAGACCACAATGAGCAGGGTATCGAGCTCGAGACCTGTCAAGGGTATCGAAAGCAAGTGGTCCAGAATAAAACTGAGGACCTCGAACGGATTCGAGACCCATGAAGTTCTGTGGCAAATGCAATCGACGGAATCCCAAAACAAGCCCTCTATATGTGTTCTCCACTACGATTGGTCCAGCTTTGGAGGGGTTATCTCCGCTACCTTTTTTCACGCGACCTCGTGTTTATCCCATGTGTTAGAGGGGGGTCTCTGATAACTTTCACGATACTGGACTTTGACACTCCCTAACTCAGACTCCAATGTTTGATTTTAATGGCCTTGAAGAGTTTCCTCTCCAACCTAATTCAAGGCCCTAACCCTAAACTAGTTGGTTGACCCTACAAACATAAAAATTCTAATGAATTTTAGATTTATCATTAATTTTATGGCTTTTCTTACGTCAAAGGCTATGAAAGTGAAACTAGTGATGTTTGAAAGACGAAAGTGAAATAAACAGAATGCTTGGAAACAAACACTTTTCTTTAAACAACTTTTTCTTTTTGTTTTTCAAAAATTTTCTAAGATCTTTGAACAACAAATTTAAAGCAGGATTTCACTCGACTACAAGCTACTTATGATCTAAGTAAACTGTCAAGAACTTATGAAAGTAGATAATTTTCCCTGGTTACTAATGCACAACACCACTTTTTAACTAATCAAAGAAATACATTTTTTTTTTTATTTGAATGCTCACAAAGCAAAAAAGGAAAAATACCAACAAGTCAAAACCAAGAAAAATTTTCTGGCCTAAGCGCAGATCGCAAAGAGTCACTGTAAAAATCACACACAAGCAACTTAAAATTGGACTCTCACACTTGTTTAAAAACCCTATAAAAGAATATTTTGATGAAAACTTCTAAATGAAAAAGAAAGCTATTGCTGTGATCAAACCTAAGCTACTGACCGTTATGACAGAGACCCAAAGAAACCTGAGAAGTATAGCTCTTGTCAAAGGAAAAGATGACTGCCTCAGCTTCAACCAAAAAAATTCTCCTCAAGCACACAACTGACAGTTCAACAACAAGCGTTTGCACGCAAGCTGTGTAAAGTCAGAGCGCGTGTACATGCGTGTTGGCCTTATACAGGCCGCATGTATCTCTGGAATCCACATGCGACTGTCGCTTCCTTAGCTAGCGTGTACACGCGGGCTGTGAGAATGCAGGGTGTGGGTACACGCATGTAAACCTTATGCAGGCCACGTGTACCTCTTTGGGTCTTGAAAAAAAATTACAGTCAAGCAAAGAAACAGAGATAACTGGTATGGAAGACCAGAATCTCTGTTAGGTTAGACTTTTGTAGAAACTTTTAAAAACAGGAAAATGAAACCAGTTTTTAAAAATACCCAAAAATATCCCCAGGAACCCTAGAGATCTCCCCAGTATGGTCTCCAATTCTGTTGTGAGTGGGAAATCCCTCTACGGAATAGCAATTAGGGTTGAAATATGCATGCAGAAAAGACGTAAAGATCTCTACTTTCTACCGTCGTCCCAGACCTAATCCCCATTATTATTAAGCAAATACATAGTTAAGTGAGCATACCTTATTACGAGTGTTTGATGTAGATCCTTCCTTACACTTGATCATTTTTTGATTGCATCTCTCCTCCCAAGGCTGACCTGCATTCACACAAAACAAACAACAAACTCCGCATGCATTCGATATATAGATTAATGGGTTAGAGATTCAATAAACAAGTATACAACAAATCATAAGAACCTCATATGGTGGGACGGGAAAAGTATCTCTTTATTATTAACTTCAACAAATCAAATTACAATGATGAAGCCAACTGCTTCTCCACGAACCTAGTCCCGGGCTCCTCTTCAACTGTCCTCCAACTTCTTTTCTCTGTATTTCTCTTTGCACGAGGATGGCTAAAGGGTTTGGACAAAGGGAATGTACAATTGAGTATAGTTTCTTTACTATGATTTTCCTCTTCCAAATGGGACCCCTAACCCTTCTTTTATAGGCTAGAAGAAGCTAGGTATTTGGACGAACCCTCGGCCATGCATGGCCGGAAGATTCAGTTAACTCACCCAAAGTTGTGTGTTCCATCGACAACTTTCCTTTTTTTGTGCTTCTGAAGGTCCACGCGGGCTGTAGTGGGCCAGCTAGCATGGACACTGTAGATCCACGCGGGCTATAGTGGGTCAGCTAGTGTGGACTTTTAAAAATGGAGTTTTTAAGAAGAGTTGTTCAATAGTGTTTTGGCAAAGAAGGAATCTGAGATGGCCTGATGCCAGGTAAGCATGTATGGTGAAAATTAGGGTTATAACAGCAGGATACACCTGGACCTAGCAAAAAAAAGAATACTGACGAAGTACAAGATTTAAGTAGTGCCTCGGTGAAGACTTCTTCCATGTCACTAGAGAAAGGAGGTGATGGCGAAGAGATAGATGGCACATAAGTTGAACAAAGGAAAGGCGAAGTAACACCGCCTAGAGACGAGGAGGACCCCTTGAAGAAAAGGAAGGTTTCTGCCCCGAAACCTTCCTCCCAGAAGAGATCAAAATCCCCTATAACTAAGATGTAGACGATTCTCACCTATGATGATTTAAATTTCATCATAGCAGCTCTGAATGATGCTTCGCTGGAGATTGCAGAGAAATAGGAAGCTAAGCAGGAGGAGATGTACAATAGAATTGAGGTCGAACTCCAAAGGGTGCAACAGGCACTACAATCCAGCCGTGTAGTCTCCATTGTGCCTTTGCCACTGGGAACACTAGAACCGGGAGATGATCCAACCCAACTCCACCTGCTTGCTGATATAGTCGAAGCTCGCCTTCGACAAGCACAAGAGGAAACAACAAAATCCACCCAGGCTTTGGTACAAGTACAGGGAGTACTTGTAGAACAACGCCGAGCTGCCGAACAAGAAAAGAGTGATCTCCAAGCAAAGTTTGATGAAGAAAAGGCACAGTTGCAGCAAGGCAAGGAACAATTTCTCACCGAGCAACTCGAAGTGAAGGAAGCGGTCAACAGAGCACTGTGCTCTATGACTGTCGTAGAAGTAAAGGCAGAGGATGAAGTCACAAAGCAAGTAGCACAACTTGAAGAAGTGATTTGACAACTGTAGCAACGCATCGCAGACCTAGAACTACGCATTGTGCTCGAGACCCCACATGAGGTAAATGACCAAAGAGAAGCAACTGCGAGGAGCACAGTTTAAAGGCTAAAGGCCCTTACCTTAGAATGCAAGCAATTCGTTGATCGCAGTGCCCAGACATATGAGAAACTCACTGAGAACCCAGAGTTGCAGGCACTGGAGTCGCAGCTCCAAGAAGGGAGGTACTTAGCCGAAAAGATACAGGCGCAGCTGAATTCCCTGTCAGCTATGGAAAGAATGAAGTGCTCCCAAGAGAAACGCACTACACATTAGCAAATCCATACTCTCCAGAGAAGAGTTATGGAGATAACTTAGAAGCTCCAACTTGTGCAAGATAAGGCCTATCAGTTGTTTACAGAGGTAGAAGGCCAAGGAATAGAACTAGAGTAGGTTAGCACCACAACAAAACAACTCCTGGAAGGACCTGTGAATGACGAAGTCATTCAAGGGTTTGTTGAATAAGAGCTTGTAGCACAACAACAAGTTGAAGCAGAACTTCCTACATCAGAGTGACTCGGGACAAGTCACCGGTGAGTGTTGGGGGCCTTTTGGCCCTTGACCAAGTTTTGAGGGATCTAGTCAAATTTGACCTATTTTTGGAATTTGACAGCCTGTTGAAGGAGGAGTGTAGGACGAAGCGGAGATCATGGATTGCGTCCCCTTTTTTGGGTCTTTTTTGGGTTTTTGGGATTATGTAACGGGCATGGGATGTTGGACCATGGGTTTACCCATGTTTAGGCCTATTTTGTATGTATAAATAAAAGGATAGGCAATGTAAGAAGGGGGTGTGTGCAAGCTGGCTAAGTTCTAAGAGTTGTATATGTGTGATCAAGGATTGTAAATCTTCGTGCATACTGTGTGAGACTTGCAGAGCTAAGTGCAAGTCATTGTAGCAAGATTGTGGAAGGCTTGTGCTGGAATGCAAGGAAGAAGGATCTAGCGAGGTGCACAGATCTCCTGTCCTAGGCGAAGTAGGGTTTTAAGGATCTGTGCTTGTAACCGATTGATTGGAGACAATAAAGAAGAAGAGTTGGTGGACGTAGCCCCAGGGTGGGGGTGAACCACGTAAACACTGTGTTGTTCCGCTTTATGCTTGACTTGATGTGTTTATAACTTCTCTTGCTAAGTGCTTTGATATAGATAGATAAATCTGTTGATGCTTTGTGCTAATGATGTGTAAGAATGTTAGATCTGGCCTATATGAAGGTGCTTAGTGCTTGATCTGCTAGATATAACCTGCATGTTTATGATAAAGTGTCTAAATACATAAGATCTGAGTGAATGATGTGATGCTCTGTTCTATCTGCGCAGTAGTTATTGGTTGAATATTGGTGAACTGTTGATGCTAAAGTACTCTGTTAAGTATTATAATCACAGATCTGTGTCCTAGCTAAGGTTGCAGACACTTGAGTCTTGCAACCACCCCTGCCTCTACCTCGGGTGAGACTTCATCTACTTCGCAGGTGTTGCTGAAAGGGTTGGTAGTTAGGGTTTTGTTGGTGCGTTGTTGTAGCGTTGTACCCTAGGTATGCCCCTGTGCCAACAAATGGTTCCTTTGTCAGGACTTGAAACTGTGATTGCTGGGAAATGAAGAGAATTTTTGTGCGTAGATATGCTGTTGAAGTGAAGAGTATTAGACCTGAAACTGTGATTGCTGGGAACTGAGAAAGAAGAATATTTGTGCAAATATTCGACCTGAGATCGTTTAACCTCCGTGTAAAGATTCGACCTGAGATCGTTTAAGCTCTATGCATAGATCTGTTGCCCTAGTGCGCAACATTCTACTTGACTTGAGGAGCTGTGTGCCAAGAAAAGAGTTCAGATCTGAAGAAAAGAGGTAAGATCTGTAATCTTTGTGCTCTAATATATGTAAGAATATTGAAAAGTTATAGATCTGAAAGCTTTGTGCTTTGTAGAAGTAATATTAGTGGAAATTTTTGTTTCAAAAGTATGAATCTAGGTATGTTTGATAGGTTCTATCCTAGCTTGAAAACTAGGGTATTAATAGATGAAAGAAGATTTGATATGAATAGTGAAAAATATGTTATACCTATGCATAGAAAGAATGTTTGGACTAATAAGTATATGCAGGATCCTAGAAAGATTTTTTTGCAGGTTAGCTACCATGACCCTAGTACGCAGTACAGGAAAGGTTGGGGATCATTTAAGAGAAATAGAGGATTAACTCTTTGTTACAGTTGCAGAAGACTGGGACATCTTGCTAAGGAATGCCCTAGGAAAAGACCTAGTTGTCTTTATTGTAAAGCTTTGGACCATGAAGTGTTGGATTGCCCTAGAATGATTGATAAGCTGGAAGGAATGAATCTAAATAAAGAAAACCCTAAGGTAGATCCATAAATAGCAGAACCCCAGAAAGAATCAGAGAAAGTATTGCTACTAATAAACGAAACCCTGACTGACCACCGACATGTTAGATTAGTGGAGATATTCAAAGAAAAAGAATGCCTTGAAGCAATAATAGGAGACTTTGATGTTGACTGTGTTCTGGATGAGGAAACACATGTGAATATTATGAGAGAAAGAACTTGGGAGCTTTTAGGAAAGCCTGCTATGATTCCTTCATTAGGAGGAATAGTGTTATTAAGAGGAAAGATGATAAACCTATGTGGAAGGATCGCTTAGATACCTATGACTGCCAATGGAACTTCGATTAAACAAGTTTTGTAATTAAACATTAAACAAGTGTATAATTAACAATTCGAAATATATTTTTCTTATTTACCTCCCCATTCATAGTAGAAGTATTTTGTGTCCAAACTTTCTTAAGTTTGACCAAGGATTAATGGTTAATAACATGGTTAAGGTTTAATGGTTAATAAGTAGTTGGCCTAATGGTTAAGAACATGTGTTTCCTCCAAATTGGTCACAAGTTCAAATCCAGAGGCAGGTAGGGTATGTGTACCTCTGTAGACTTTACCAATCAAATCACTAGGTAGAGGGGGATCCCTTGTCCCACAAACAAGGGGGTGTCATACACCAATTTGGTGTCTGTCTTAGCCATGACATTAAAATTATATTATTATTATTATTATTATATCTCCTAGTCAAGGTGATTTTTAGATCATCTTGGGTGGGCATCTTGTTGAATATTATAACATAACACAATTAATTTATATTTAGATTTAAATTAATCATTAAACAAATCAGTAATAAAAGATTTTGAATTTTAGTGCCCACATATCCTCCTTTCACTTCAACATATCCTCCAATGTGAATTTTGTGTTATCTAGCCCTCATGGCCTCCAAGCCTATAAAAAGTTTCAAACACATACCTTTGTTATTTAATTGTTTAGGTCAAGTGAAAAATTATTTATTCATTTAATATTATATTATAATTACCTTTCCGGCTCTCTAACTTTTAGCTTACTTTCCTATTATTTCATCTTCTTCTCCCTAGAATCCTCCGACAGGGCATCTCACTTTCTTTTCTAAACTAGTGAAGGATTCTCATAATTTTGGTAGCATTGTAGATTTTTTTGGTAGCTGTCCCACACTATTCACAAATACTTCCCCACCATAGAAGAAACTTCCTTTTGGTTGCATATTTGTCCAAAAAGGCCCACCATGTAATCGACTAATTCTTTTTTCAAACCAACATGGTATTTATAGTCGGTTCTAATGGATGGTACAAAAATACTAAAGTCCTTTTTGAGAAACTAAGGATAAAACATTTTATTCCTCGCTAATGCAATAATACATTGATGATGATGATTAACGTCCATTGAGACCAATTGGTCTATCAGACCTTAAGAAGGTAAGGGATTACTTCAATTTCTTTAAAATTGTATTTCTATGCTCACAAATCATTGAGAGAAGCTTTCCAAGATCACCATAGTTTTGATGACTTAGGAGGGTAGGAAGGTTGGTAATGTGAAATATATTTTTAAATTGGGATCTAATATGGGTATAGGAAGGAAAATCCAAGAGGAAGTGTTTTTCATCTTCTACCCACTTAGTGTCACAAAGGTGACATATTCTCTCATCCCATGGTGTTTTGGGATTTGTCAAAATCCTAGTTTCACTATGTAGCTCATGAGAGTTTGTTCTTATTTTAGCAATGTTGATTTTCTTCTTTGCACTTTTCAAAAATGAGAGGTAATTTTGATATTCTAAATTAGGGTTGACCACCTCCTTGTAGTATCTTAATTTCCTTTTATCCACTAATTCTTTATCACACCACATATTCTCCTTAAATTTAGAAGTGATAATATTTGTTATATTATTGATATTCTACATGATAGCTTCTTCTTGTATTCCCAAATGATTTAGCCAAGATTTGACATCTTTATGCCATCCTTGCTTGAGCCGCTGGTGGTTTTGGCTAGAGTTTGAAGCAATTTTGGGGAGCCTCTTGTCATCAAAGTTGTTTATCTTGTTCTTGTACATTATGTATCTAATAATAGCAATTCTTTCAATAGGGGAAAGTCTTGTTTCTATGAGGATGATAGGATATGGTGCATTTCCCTTAATTTTGAGATTATGTTATAAAATTCTTTTCGATCTATTCTATCTTTCTCTAGGATTCTCTAGATTTACTGCGGCCCCAAACTTCACATTCATATAAGATAATTGGAGTGATGAGAGTGTGAAAGAGGTTTTTTTTTTAATCCCAAAACCAAAGGTCTGTTGATTTACAATTTCTTTCCAGCCCATAATAATCTTTCCACCCTCCATTTATCCTTTTTTCAACGCTATAGTTCCATTTGAGCTTATGGTGGATATTGATTCCAAGATACTTGTATGACAACACTTCTTCCGAGCTATTTTTGTCATAAAAAAAGTATTGTAGGTGATCCTTTTGGGATTTAATTATCATAAACTTTGTTTTGTCATTATTCACAGTAATTCCCATGCTATAGAAGAAGTCCTTGAGGGTTATTATTTTCTTACATAGGTCATAGGGACTCTTCGCCATAAGAAAAATATCATCAGCATAAAGAAGGAGGATGATGACTATACTAGCGAGAGACGAGCCAACACAACCCAAGTCCTCGAAACAATCTTCTAAAAGGATTATCAATATAGATGTCGAAAAGGGTAGGGGATATGGGAAAACCTTGCTTAACTCCTATATTACAATTAAATTTTTTTGACCAGCCCTTAGTTTTCATAAACTTGGCAATAAATTTCTCATATAGCCTTACTGCAACAACTCTTAACTCGAAAGGGACTTTAAGCTCTTCTATCCTATTCCAGAGATTAGTCCCGGGCACATTGTCAAAAGCTTTTCTAAAATGAATGAAACAACAAAGGAGATCGATTTTATCATTACGTCACTCCTTTGAAATTATCCTAAATCTAACAAGGTGGTCCATAGTGGAATGGTGGCCTCTAAACACAACCTGGCCTCTAGCTCTTTTTCCATGGCTTTCTAGTCATGTGGAAATCTTCATTTCCAAAATACTTCCATATAGCTTAGCTAAAATTGGGCTAATCATAATGGTCCTATAATTAGAGGGATTGTTTTTATCCCCTCTTTTAAAAATAGGTACAATGAGATTTTGAGTCCAAGGTTTTGATAAAATCAACATAAAAATATTGATTTTGTATAAAACCAAAATAAGTTGAGGGATTAGTAATTACCATGATTTTTTAACAATACTACAATACAGGTCTATAACATCGTTGTTTTACATTACCATATCCCATGTTTCTATTTCAATTATTTTTTCTAGCGTGCATTAGGATTTTGTGACGTGATTTTTTCCCAAGTTACAAATCTCGAGGAAAACCCCCAAGTACTTTCCCTCATTTCGAGGATGGTACCCATGGTAAACCCTAGAGTCTTCAGGGCACAAGGTTGATCAACAACAAGGCTCAAATCCATTACAATAATATACTCATCAAGAGCTCAACATGTCACTTGCGGGAGTTGAACTTGGGTGGGAAGGATAAAAATCATTCCTCCCAACCACCCAAGCTAAACCCAATTGACATGCGACGTGATTTTTGCATCAATTTGACATCGATCCCACAACATTGAAAAACATTGATTTAAATTTTTTTTTTTGTCTTACATCATACTTGCATTGTCTGTTGTCGTATTATTTCCATTTTTCTTTGTTTTCATGTCACTAAAATTTGTCACACGCCGAAGGAATTGTGTTTGCATCATATTGTGTAAAAATAACATCTTATATGTAAATGTATAGAATCTTATTAGTGTCATAATAATATGTTTGATAAAAATCTATGTGCTATGAAATCATTGTCATATTTGCACACAATTTCAATGTCATTCTTTCGGGAAGTTTCAATTGATAATCATCAATAGTACAATCTATAGAACCCAATGTGAGGAATCATGATAGTAATTAGGCAAGCATACACCCTCCTTGTAATCCATCACTTCTCTTCAAAGTTCAGGCTAATGCACTACACTAAACAAGAAAAACAACCACCATTCAAGTTGCAACTAAGTACATAGTATTATGATATACCACCTAACGTACATTCATACAAAACAATTCTTCCTTATGAGCTTATTGATTTTGGTGGGATTGATAATAACTTCATATCCTCCAATCACAATGTTTTAGTTCCCCAAGGATTCAAGCCTACCCAGAACACAATTTTGATCCATCAACATATTTATGCTTCTACTTCCAAGCTCGCTTAAACCATTAGTATTACAATATTTCACTTCCTTGTTGGCTGGATTTAGCATCCTTTTTTTTGTATCTGACCATTAAAGAATAAAAATGACCATCATTCATGCTATTACTAAGTACATAGTGTTGTGATATACCACCTAGACTATATTCATTGTAAAGAATTCTTCCGTATCAATTTATTTGATTTTGGTGGAATTGATAATACCTTCACATCCTCAAATCATAACCTTTTAGTTCCCTAAGGATTCATGCCTACCTAGAACACATTTTTGATTCATTAGTATCTCTACTCTTCCATTTCCTAGCCGGATTAATCCATTCGTATTGCAATCTTCCACTTGTTGGTTGGATTTAGCTTTTGCTTGTGTGAAACCACGGGAAAGGGAAGGGACAAATTGAGTGGTCTTTTATAGAAATTATTTTTCTTTCACATCCTCTCAAAGCTTCCTTTGAGAGATGCAATACCTTGCTTTTCCCTCTCTCGAAGATGACAATTCTTTTGGAATTTAATTCTCCATCTTGATTTCTCCAATGGTTTTTTTTATTCCATTATCTCTCACGAAGAAAAAGAAATAATATGAATTATGACTATCTTGAATGCTTTAATATTGACTAGATAGGTTTTCAAATAAGGAGTTCTATGAAAGAAATATTTGCAATTTAGTTGAGAAATGGATCTATTCCGCAACTTCAAAAATAGTAAAAAAAAATACTCTGGTAGGTATAATTTATGAAGGTGAAGGTGCAGATGAAGATGAACATGAAGGTAGTCCTACAAATGTTCTAGAATCTCTCATTTCAATTGATTGCATCCCATTTTGGAGCTCAAGTACTTTAATTTTACAAAGCTATCCACTCATTTTCGTGGTTTCAAATACCTTTTAACCTTATATATGTCTTTTATTCACATGAGTGATCATATAATTGAGAAGCTAGTAAAAAATCCTCTCTCCTTAGAACATTGACGGTTATCAGTTGTAGATGGTCGAGTAATTTGAAAATCTTGGTAGTCAATTTCAATTATTTACAACCTTTTAGTTTATATAGAGAATATGCCCAAGAGGTAGCTAGTTCATCACTTCCCTTCTTATCATCATCCTCTTCTCCCTTTTAGTTTTCTTAGTTCAATATATATATATATATATATATATATATATATATATATATATATATATATATATATATATATATATATATATATATATATATATATATATATTGTAGCTTCTTTAATTAGTTGGAAGGCCATTTGGCTTAGCAAGTTAGTAGTAGAGTTGATCATTCATATATTGGAGAATAATATTATTTATTGTGGCAATCAGAGTTGCATGAATCTCTCTAAGAATCCAATTTTCCATGGTCATTCCAATAACATTGATATCCACTACCATTCCCTCATAGATAACATAGAAGGGAGAAATTGTTCTTGATTACATTCCTACTGATTCATAGTTGGTTGATATTCTGACAAAGTGCCTAGCAAAGGGGAAGTTTGATATGTTGAGGGAGAAGATTTTTTTGGTGGAGAACACGTTCCTCACAAAGAGGGAGAATTAGTTTCTTTACCTTATTTCTCAAAGCCTATTATCCTTCAATGAGTAGAGAGATTGAATTGTTTTTGTTGGAAAGAGGCCGCACTTGTGGAAGATTTTCTCATGAGTGAAAGTTTCTTTTGTAGACCTCCTCGTATTATTCCAGTAGGGTGAATTTTGCTAGGAATAAAAGGCACATTTATATTGGATTTACATCTTACATGTGAAACATTATTCTAGGAGAAGATCTCTTTCATGTGGAACACTATTGTTGGAGATATTCCCTCATGCATGGCATGGTTACTTCAAGAGTTACATTGCATGGATGGCACACTTATTCAAGGAGTTACACTTCATGCATGGTGCTTTCATTTAATGCATTAAAGGCACATTTACCTAAGACATTTATTTTCTATTCATAGGACTCAAGTGGGGTGCATCGCTTTGGAAAGATTCCCTTGCATGCATAAGCACATGCTGCACACCACCTTTGAGGCTATTCTTATCTTTGTTTGTAAACTCTTCTTCTTTGTTTATATAAAGGAGAGGAGGGAACACTAGTTAGACAAGTAGTATATGTGATTTGCAATGTGATCTTGTGAGGAGTTATGTGAGTAGAGTAGATATTATGGAATTTTTATTTAGTATAATAGAAATAGATGCAATTGCAACTACATATTTTTAGTATGTTTATTTGCATTTCCAGAATTATCTTTTCTTAGATATACTATTGACTTAGTTTTTGGTTTGATACAATCCTCTCATATGTAGTGTCTACACTATTGAATTTTCAATCCTTTGTTTTGGTAGCTACTAATTTGATGTTTTAATAAATATGTGGGTTCCAAACATTACATTTTCAGTAATATGATTAAATTCTGAGTGTAGATCTATTATAATGAAGTGGAATTTTATAGAAATTCATTATGATAAAAACATAATCACATCTCAATGGCAATTGAAATGACTTTTACCAATTTCATAAGGCTAGTTGAATGTTGGTGTACAATGTTTGAAAAATAAAACAAAATAGAAGACACGAACATTCATGCTTTTCTCATATGGGGTGTTAATGCATAATCATATGAATCATCAGTAACAATTTGACAAATAATAATACAAGGATCTTCATTTGGGTCCAATTTGTGACAGCCATATCATGCCCATAGAATACACCACATGATAATAAAATATATCACATCAATATTTCAATGTTCCATTGAAACCTATTGATTAATTTTAACTCAATGTAGTGATTAGGCCACATATGTAATACATCATACATATGGGTGAAAATGTAATATACTAGATATAAAATGTATACAGAACATAAATAAAATGCTAGTAATGGTAGAAGAACAACAATATAACCAGAACATTCACCACAATAACACTGAAATGATATAAGAATAACAATAGAAACAACACTTTGAATCTGAAAACAATGTTCACGGGCCTCTTCGAGGGGGCAACCTCCAGTTGAGAAGAGATCTATTACAATAATATCCAAGCTAGGGTTCTCATACCCTCGACTCCTATTTATACTAAAAAGAAGCATCTAGAGGAAGATCCTTCTAGAAGTGAAAGCTTCTATTAGGTCTTCTTACATCCGCCTTATTCTATTTTATTGAAAGGCCTTATTAATATCGACCTTTATTACATCTGAATATATTGTTCTACCTATGTGCGGGTTAGGGCCCTAACATGTCCGCCCCCTTAAAAACAACCTTGTCCACAAGGCTTGAGATGAGGAAATTGTTGCATAATGGTAGTTGGTTCCCAAGTGGTGTCTGCTGGAGTTGTATCTTTCCACTGGACTAGCACTTCCTTGATAGTTCTCTGACATAGGTGAAGCTCACGCTGGTCCAAAACTGCTTTTGGTTGTAGCCAGATGGATCCTTCTTCAGCTAACTCTGGAAGGTTGGTTTGAATTTGGAACTTAGCTCCAATCAACTTCTTTAAGCATGAAACATGAAAAACAAAATGTAGCTTCGAATGGCTGGGCAAAGCTAATTGATAGGAGACTTGTCCCATGCACTTGAGCATGGTATAAGTACCATAAAATTTGGGCGCTAACTTTTGAAAATGCTCAGCCTTGAGGGAAGTTTTCTTGTAAGGTTGCAGTCGAAGAAACACCTGATCCCCTTCTACAAATTGACGTTCAGAGTGACGTTGATCTGCTTGTTGCTTCATGTGATTTTGTGCCATGACCAAATTATCTTTGAGGGTACAGAGAATAGCCTCTCGAGTTGTAAGTGTTAGGTCAACCGCCTGGACCTTCAAGGCACCCGATAAGTATGAGAGAACTGAAGGTGGCTTATGTCCATATACCGCTTCAAAAGGAGTCATGCGTGTAGTTGTATGGTATGAAGTGTTGTACCACCATTCAGCTAGGGGTAACCATTGAGCCCACTGATTTTGCTTTTTCGAGGAAAAACACCTCAAATATGTTTCCAAACACTTGTTGACAAATTTCGTTTGGCCATCAGTTTGGGGATGATAAGTTGTGCTGAGATGCAATTCGGTGCCTTGTATCTTGAGCAGTTCTTGCCAAAAATTACTTGTGAAATTTGGGTCGTGATAAGAAACAATAGGGTGTGGCATGCCATGAAGCTTGAAGACCTGATCCATGAATATTTGAGCCACTGTGGATGCTGTAAACGGGTGTTGAAGGGCGCAGAAATGAGCATACTTGGAAAGACAATCAACAACCACCATGATGACAGATTTATTTCCCGATTTGGGTAATCCGGTAATAAAATCCATAGAGATATCCTTCCAAATAGTATGTGGAATCGGGAATGGTTGTAGTGTGCCCAACGATTTGTCTGTTTCTCCCTTGTTGCGTTGACACAAATCACATTCAGCTAGAAAATTATGAATGTCCTGTTTCATACCATCCTAGAAAAAGGAACGTTTGACCCTATCATAGGTTTTGGTGAACCCGAAGTGCCCTGCTGTGGGTGTAGCATGAAGCTCAGAAAGTACCGTGGATTTAAGATTTGATTGTTTACTTAAATACAAACGACCTTTGTATCAAAGTTCCTCATGGAACCAAGAGTACCCTAGGGAAGCTGGAGCATTGGAATGCAATTGGTGGATCAACTACGAACTTTTGGGATCTTGTAGCCATTCCTAGTGAACGACTTGGAGCCAATCTGGTACAATGAATGGAAGAGAAAAAAGGGATCCTTCATCTTCATATTTTCAAGAAAGTGCATCCACAACCACATTGTCTTTGCATTTCTTGTAAATGATCTCATAATCATATCCAAAGAGTTTAGTCACCCATTTTTGTTGTTCTGGGGAGTAAATGTGTTGTTCTAGAAAATACTTGAGGCTTTGATGGTCTGTCTTAATTTGGAAACGTTGCCCAATAGATAAGGACACTACAGATCCATGACATGCAAAATAGCCAACATTTCCTTTTCATAGATGGATTTGCCCAGATTTCTTTCAGATAGTTTTTGCTGGTAATTAAAGGCCAAAGGCCGACCCTCTTGCATAAGGACAACACCAATTCCTTTCCCTGAGGGGTCACATTCCAACACAAAGGTCTTTGTGAAATTGGGAAGGGCGAGGATTGGAGTGGTGCACATGGACATCTTCAAGGTTTGAAAAGCTTGAGCAGCGACTGGAGTCCAAGTGAAAGATTTCTTTTTGAGGAGAGCAGTGAGAGGTGCCACAATCTTCCCATAATTCTTAACAAACTTGCGATAATACCCTGTTAAGACTAGAAATCCACACAATCTCTTAAGAGTATTTGGGTGAGGCCAATATTGCATAGCTTCGATCTTTTAAGGATCCACCCTGACGCCATCTTTTCCAACCAGATGACCCAAGTATTCTACTTCTGAGGTGCCAAAATCACATTTAGACTGTTTCAGGAAAAGTTGGTGCTGAGAGAGTAGATGGAGAACTCAATCCACATGAGCAAGATGGCCTATCCAGGTTTTGCTATAGATGAGGATATCATCAAAGAAAACTAAAACAAAATGGCGGAGAAAAGGACGGAAGACATGATTCATGAGGCTTTGGAAGGTGGAGGGGGCATTACACAAGCCAAAGGGCATGACCAAAAACTCATAGTGGCCCTCATGAGTTCTAAAGGCAGTCTTGGGAATGTCTGCCTCTTTCATACGTATCTGGTGGTAGCCCGAATGAAGATCCAGTTTAGTGAAGAATTGGGCGCCACTCAATTCATTCAGGAGGTCAACAATGACAGGAATGGGGAATTTGTCTTTGATGGTAAGTTTGTTGAGGGCACGAAAGTCAGGACACATTCACCAAGAACCTTCTTTCTTCAGGACTATGACCACAAGAGACGAGTAGGGGCTTGTACTAGGGTAGATAATGCCTGCATTAAGGAGTTCTTGGACCATTTTCTCAATTTCATTTTTTTGGGAAAATGGGTGACGATACAGACGGATATTGGGAGGAAGGATTTCGGGTACAAGGGGAATGGAATGATCATGAACACCACGGGAAGGAGGTATTCCTTGGGGAGTGGAAAAGATCACTTGATGTTTAGAAAGGATGGCTTGGAGGTCTTGTGGTACCGAGGGTGTCTCTGTTTCTTGTATGGCATGGAGTTGGGCGATAACACCAGAATGACCCTTTTTTAGCATCTTTTCCATGCGATGGGAACTAATGATCTCAGGTGAACCGATGGTGATGCCTTGGAACTTATATTGGTGGCTCTCCTGGTCGAATTGCATGGTTAAGTCTTTAAAACCCATGAGAATGGGACCTAAAGTCCTTATCCAGTCTGCACCCAACACAATGTCACAACCTCCCATGTCGATAGAAAACATATGGGATTTCAGGTGGTAGTCACCAATTTGGAGACACACAATTTCACAACGCCCTCCACATTTCATGGAACCACCATTGGCAATCATGATTTGGAAATTATTGACGGCATGGATGTAGCAATGATTTTCTTGGGCAATGCGGCGATGAATAAAATTATGGGTGATGCCACTATCAACTAGAATGATGATCTTCCGATGCTTGGTGTAACCGATTATCTTGAGGGTTTGGGGAGCGGAGAAGCCAATGAGAGCATTGAGGGAAATGACCGGTTTTACTTCGGGAGGGTCTGAGGGAGGGGTTATGTCAGTGGATTCAGGTGACTTAGACACAGAGGGATTTTCTTTATCTTCTTCCGAAATCTCCTCGGAGATGGCCATAAAAAGATTTTGTTCTTTACCCTTGTGGACCAAGAAATATTTGTCATCACAGTTATAACAAAGGCCTTTGAGTTGGCATTCAACCATTTCATCCCTGGTCAATTTTTGGATCTTTAGTGGAGCAGAGGGAGTAGTGGGATTTACATGGTTTAGGGCGAGGGATAAAGGAGTGTTTGTGGTTTTGAGAAGATACAACCTGTTGTGATTCTTTAGCTCTTTTGGTAGCCTCCACCCAGCTCTGAGGCTGAGCCATGAGGACATGGCCCTGAATCTTATCCTTGAGGCCGCTGATAAAATACTCTTGAAAAAAGGCATCAGACAAGCCCTCTGTTCTAAAAGCCAGGCGCTCAAAGGTAGCTATAAAGTCTTCCACTGTTCCTAATTGTTTAATCTTTGTCAAACAACCCAAATGGTTGGTGTCAGTGTCAAAGCGTTCATAAAGCGCTTCCACAAAGTGTGTCCAAGCAATATACCCTTGATGAGAAATTTTTCTCCATTGCCACCATTGCCAACGTTCTTGATCTAGATGGAGAACACCATACCGGAGTTTGGACAAGTCATCTGTAATGCCGTATAAAGAGAAGTAATGTTCCATTTGGGTTACCCAACCAGTGGGGTCCGAGCCATCAAATTTGGTCACATCCACCTGCGAAAGGTGTAGGTCACATTGAAAGTGATGGTTCTGCAAGGTATGGGAATGAGAGGAATGGTCACCTTCAGTATGTGGAGGTGAGGAAGAGGAAGGATTATCTATAGGGATATGCAGTTTGGTGCAGAGTGAGACAAAGATTGATTCAAGTTGGGTGGTGAGGTCTTGTTTGATTTCCCCCATTGAGGAATGCATGGTTATATTGATGGCGACAACATTGGCACTGAGTTGTTTCACTTCTTGTTGGGTCTCGATGAGACCAGATTGCAAGGTGTTGAAGTGAGCTTCCAAGTCTTGGCTACGAGTATGGGCCATGAGGATGGGGAAACTGAAAAGGGGCGGGCGGGGTAAAAAAATTTGCCGAAAAATGATATGGATGAATGTGATAAGGGCGAAGAGATGAATCCAATGGAATAGGTCTCAAATAATGGTGAAAATTTTTCCAGATTTTTTTTTACGGAGTTATACTCCGGTTTGAAGAATACTACAGAGAGGAAATGCCCAAATGCTTAACCAGAAAGAAATGTGTATTTACTTGGCAACTCGAACACAATTGAGCGACAATAGATCTTGTCTGTTTTAATTTGTTTATGTTTCTGTCCCCAAGGGTTAGGTATTCAAGGGTTTGCCTTGTGCTATAGCTCTCTGATATACATGAGGGGTCGAACAATAGTACTTGGCCCAATATCTCAGGGCACTAACTAAGGAGGATAGACCGTACCCTTAGCCTTACTACCAGACTACCCCGATACTAGAGAGTATCTTCCCGAGTGCTGTTCTCAGTGACATTATAGTAGTCAGGCGACCGATCGGTTTATCTAAAGAGGGCTTCAAGTAATCTAGGCCGATCCATACACAGGTGCTGTCTAATGTGTTACCACTCGAAGGGGTACCAACAGGGGTTACAAGGGTGGCCAACAAATGTGCGCTTAAGTACCACTTGTATTTCTTGCATGTATGAATCCCTCAATCGCGGGTTTATGGACGTAACGATAGATCTCTGTGGCTTAAAGACGTCGGAATACGTTTCTACCCTGAAAAAAAAATTAACCCACACTTTCTGCCGAGGAAAGTGCTCTGATACCACTTGTAATATACCAGATATAAAATTTATGCAGAACAAAAATAAAATGCTAGTAATGGCAGAATAACAACAATATAACCAGAACATTCACCACAATAACACTGAAATGATATAAGAATACCAACAAAAATAACACTTTGAATCTGAAAGCAATGTTCACGGGTCTCTTCGAGGGGGCAACCTCCAGTTGAGCAGAGATCTATTACAATAATATCCAAGCTAGGGTTTTCATACCCTCGAATCCTATTTATACTAAAAAGAAGCATCTAGAGGAAGATCCTTCTAGAAGCAGAAGCTTCTATTAGGTCTTCTTATATCCTCCTTATTCTATTTTTATTGAAATGCCTTATTAATATTGACCTTTATTACATCCGAATATATTGTTATACCTATGTGCGGGTTAGGACCCTAACAGAAAAGCATCATTGCAAAAGTGTAGATTCAAATGTTAACTTAGGACACATAGCAACATTTCACATAAATTTTAGCCCCAAAGTATAGAGTAGTTGGAAATAGAAATCTTGTTAAGGCTCTCCTTATGAGGTCTTTATTTCAAACCCTATCATACTTGAGTGTGGCCCAGAGGAAGCGTTGTGAGCCTAGGGTTATAGTGGTAGTGGGTTGGAATCAATATCATTTCATGCTACTATGAGACCAAACTATTATCAATTCCTCTAGATTATAAAAATATCATTTCACAAAACTTTTTAAGCATGGGTTAGAGTTTCCTTGTACCCTTTGGCACATTGCCTCACTTTCATTTGATACATAATTCTTACCCATCACCGAATATGAGATCTACACAAGCTCACAACTAGAATGCAATCAACATGTTGTTTGATAGGCTATGGACTTCGAGAATGCATGAATGTAGGCCATACTTATTGTGATGTTATAAATATCATAATACATTTTATGAGAAGAGCATATTGAACCACCAAAATTAGCATCACATCAAATTCCAAATCAATATGAAATGCTATATAAGCCACATGAGCATATAGATGAAACAAAGGATGTGACAATGAAAGATCATAAAAGAATGTATAAAATAGGTGTGGCTTGTAAAAGAATAAAAGGATTAGGATTAAGAAGTAGATGCTTGTCACATAGAAAATCAACTTGTATAGTTATATATTCGAACATACAATCTCTCATATTTTTAAGGAGAGGGTCCTCATGTTAGTTTCACATCACAAAGTTGGGCCATGCTTGCGATGATAATGTTATATTCAAAAGTTATATGCACACACACACACATGCATAAATATAAATAGATAATATCCTAGTTACACGGGCATCGCTCATGGGAACTAGGAAATATGTTCCCATTTTTTCTTAAGTTCCAGAAGTTTCATAACTTGTAGGAATTGTTACAAGATAATTGAGCTACATCCCCATTTGGAAACCACATAATATAATGGATTATTCTAGTTGTTTTATGAATTCACCCTTTGATGGTAAGTCCCTTCTTCCAATTTAGGTAATTATCCATCCCACAAAACACTCATGGCTTTACACCATAAAGGTATTCTTCATTAGTTCATTTAAGGTGGTCCCACAAAATAGTCTTGTCACTTGTACATGGATGACAAGGAATTAATGCATATTGGCACACCTACTTAGGATTAATGTTTTCTTCTCTGCCCAAACTACTTACATCTAAAATATAAACTGCTCCATTCCCTTGCTCTCATCCTTGACCCTATATATTAGATATCAAGACCAACGTCCTTGAATAATACCTTAATAAACATGTTCTACTAACATATTAGCCATGATTCTAATCATCCTACCCAATTCATATGGTGCTCACTAACCTCCTATATAGATGGATCATGTTCACCATGTCACTAGTAAGTTTGGCACAATTTCCAACACCATTCCAACGAAATAGTGTCGATATTTTGATGAATCCAATCAAATCATTTCATCGAAGTAGTTTCATTTCACTATAAACACCCTTATCCATCGGTCGAATGTCTGAGATAGGATACTGCCACGTGGAAGTTGTGAAGAGATTTAATCAAGCAGAATTTCGTTGCAATGGATCGTTACAAAGATGATGATCATCTATAGTTTTCATTCATTCAATGCCATAGGATGACATGTGGTGTTTTCCAGGAAATGATCATCATCCAAGTGGTCGTCGTATTAGCGATGGCCTCATTCATTAGTGCGAAGATGACACACATAAATACCCCCTAAAATCCAATGCGCGTGCCATCAAAATTGTGACCTTATGGTGGGCCACCTCCGTCGGAGTGGTGATGCTATGGAGGGTGCAATCCATCAACAATCCAACTATATGGTGTGTGTTAGCACTTGGTAAATTGTTGGGCTGAAGAGAACAATCTACCAAGGTAACCTACAAACCAGCTTTAAGACTGGAAACTAGCCTTTCCAATCTAGAGAGGGCTCTCTCTGAGACCTAGTCTCTGAGAGATAATAACTTTGCGTTGACTACTAGATTTAGATGCTTGAGAAAGTTTTTTCTAGTTTCGCTAGCAAGGAAGTATAGTACTTTTTGGGCTATGGAGCCAACCCCCTGAAACGAGAGAAATCAATGACTGGTAAAGGAAGCTTTGAGAGGATAAAAGATAAATAGGCAATGGTCTTTCGGTTTCAATATCGTTGTGTATGGAAAAAGAAAGGAGAAACATAAAGAAAATCAAAGCACCATTAGAGATGAATTCCAACCGAACTTAGAAGAAAACACAGAGTAACTAAATGGTTGATTCTAAAGCACCGCAAGATGAATTTTAAACCCTTTAAACATTTCCAATTTAAACAAATGAAACATACATGAATTTGCAAGAAACATGAAGTACATATGAATATAGGATCAAAATACATCAAACCACCACCACTAGATTCTTTTCATCAAAAGATTCAGGACCCCTGCATTATATTTCCATCATATTCATGTTGAAATAATGTAACTGCAAAGAGTATTCTTATTATTATTGATATTTTATTTATAGGATCAATCCCCATTGTGAATTGATCATGTCGGATATTGTAATAGGACCAAATCCCCTTTTGCGGATTGGTCAACAAACAATTATAATAGGCAGAATAAGAAGTCGACCCCAACAGTTAATAAGAAAACCCAAAAATATAATAAAGGTGGGTTTACCCACCCAGATTGAGAAGCCAACCCTGCCAGTGAAGAGACACTTCACACGTGCCAGAACTTGTATAAATAAAGGAGGCTAGCACCTCATTTGAACATAACTCACTTGCTCAGTTTGAGAGACAAGTTCCGATCTGTTACCGGCAAAGGAGAGAGAGAGTGGCGCATATCTTGGAGAGGAATTTCTGTTTTAGCATAGATATCTCTTGGCATTGTATTGGCTATCTATATTAAAGACGTTTTGCTGGGTTTTCTTCCCCTAGAGGGTTTCCTAGGATAAATGCTATGTCTCTTGTGATTGTGTATTTCTCAGTGATCTTGTTCTTATGTTGCTATTATCTATTGAAATGCAAAGAACCATAATAATGGCATAAACATTAACATGGTATCAGAGCCAACCTGAAGGAAGCATATTTTGTAAGAGGAAAAACGTCACTGTTGCAGTACCTGCAAATTAGGGTTTTTCAAAAGTGAATCTTTTCATCCCTGAAACTATCTAGAAAGTTGCGCCCTCCCCTAAGGATCAATTTGGCACTATCAGCGCACCTTTTTAGTGGCTGGATCTCCTGGAAAGTGAAACCCTAGTTTCACAAAGTACCAGAAAACTAGAAAACCAGAGTACTAGAAGTACCAGAAGTACCAGAGTACTAGAAGTACCAGAAAACCAGAAGCACCAGTCCAGAAATCCGCAGATCAAGTTTGAGGGGGTAAAAGTTGGATTTTCGAAATTCTGAGTACACCAACATACTCGTCTCAGCTCAACGCATCTATTCCCTGGATCAGAATTTCAAAATTTGAAGTTTGAAAAATTAGGGTTTTCTCATAAAACCCTAAGTTGTAGTTGCAGTACCAGTTGCAGTTGCAGCCGTACTACCAGTTGCAATAATCCTTGAAGTTTTTAAAGAGTTGGTAATGATTACCGTTGCTTCCAGATGGTGCCACCACCTACAAATGGTATCAGAGGTATGTACTCACATATGTTTAATGGATAAACCCTAAAGAGTATTTGCAGGAGAAGGGATCTCTGGCCATAGATCTAGAAGGATCTCAAGATCCAACACATTCAGAGGAATGATGCAACCCAGGTGTGATTATTATGATATACATCTATTTGTCATGACATTATCTTAATCAGTGTTGCATGTTGAAGCTATGATCAAATTATTAGAAGGATTAAAAGTTGATCATAGAGCTTATCATCTAACCTAACCTTATGTCAAGATAGTGTATTGTCTTAGTACAAAAGACAGGTTGAAGAAAGCACTCGTCATCTTGAGTGAAGGAGACTTGGAAGAAAAGCAAGCACTCATTCCTGAAGACAAGGCTCTAGGTTTGATTAAACCAAGTTGATAAGATTCAAAGGTACACATGACAAGATGATGACTATAGTTGAGATATCAGTCTTTGTAAAGTATTATACCTAATAGCATGTGAGCATATAGAGGTATATACTTTGCCTGATACAACTAACACCTCCTCTAGGAGAAACCTCGTGTGTTAGTTCCAGGTTTCCATGGAAGAATGCTTGGTCACAACACTATGAGAGTGTTGACCTCATTTCGTATTGTATTCCTTACCTTTAATCTTTTCTTTAGATAAATTATAAGTGATAAGCTCTAAAGGAGTTGCTGGGATGATTGTTCGTGCTATTGCTTCATATTATCAGAAGGATATTATTCTTGCTTGTTGTTTTGTTGACCTTGCTCTAGGTCACATGAGGAAGCAATAGTGAAGGTTGTAGAAGGAAACATACTAAAGGAGAAACCTTAAAAGAAGAAATCATCATTGAAAGGAAGAAGGTGGCTTGTATAAGCTAAAGGGTCACTCAGAAGCTGCCATGACCCACGCCATTGAAGAATCTTGGCATTGAAGATTAGCTCACTTCAACTACAAGGTGCTACCATACATATGCAAAGTGGTCACAGGTTTACCAGAACTCAAAGGTGACCATGAAGGCATATGAAATGGATGTGCACAAGGGAAGAACATCAAGAACCCGTTTCTAAAGAAGGAAAACAAGGCAGCAGGAGTCATAGAACTCATTCATTCAGATGTATGTGGCCCAATGCCATCATCCTCCATTAGTGGGTCAGATAATGGAGGAGAATATACCTCAAAAGAGTTCGTGAACTTCTGCAGTGATGTTGGGATCAAGAGGGAACTCACTACTCCCTATAATCCTCAACAAAATGGTGTAGCTGAAAGGAAGAACAGAACAATTATGGAAGCTGTGAAGACTATGATCCATGATCAAGATCTTCCCATGTGCTTATGGGCAGAAGTAGCAATGGAAGTTGTTTATGTGCAGAACCGATTATCCCATAGCGCACTTGGGTTCATGACCTCGGAAGAGATGTTCACCGGAAAGAAGCCAGAGGTAAGCCATCTCAAAATATTTGGCTGCCCAGTCTTCATACACATTCTGAAAGAGAAAAGAAACAAGTTGGAACCCTCCAGAAAGAAGGGAATATTTGTGGGATACTGTGAGGTTTCCAAGGCCTTCAGAATCTACATACCAGGTCACCGCCACATTGAGATCAGCAGGGACATGACCTTTGATGAAGAAGCAACACTTAAGAAATCAAGAAGATGGCAGCTTGAAGAAGTATATGAAGAGGAACCGGTAATTCCCAGGATTACAGAATCCATGAAGGAAGTTCCCAGAGCTGCAAAACCAGTGAGGGAAGTTGTAACTTCCCCCGATGAGGAAACTTTTGAAGACCATGATGTAACTAAAGTTCAAGAACCTCCTCAAATAAAATTATCCCATAAAAGAAAGCCTGCTTGGGCAAGAGAGCTTATTCAAGATGGAGAGAAGTATGGTGTTCCAGAAGGAACCTCGAGACAAGTGAAAAGACCAAAGCCATTCTCCAGTTATACGGATTTGATGTGTGATCTCCTAGAAGAAGATTCTACCTACTTTGAAGAAGCCATTCAGAGAAAAGAATGGGCAGATGCCATGACAGAGGAATACCAATTCATAATGAAGAACAAAGTATGGGAAATAGTTCCCAGACCGAAGAATAAAGATTGGGTATCCTATAGATGGCTCTTCAAAATAAAACATGCTATTGATGGAAGTATTGAGAAGTATAAAGAAAGAATTGTCCCTCGTGGCTTTTCCCAGAAGTAAGGCATTGACTATGAAGAGACATTCGCTCCTATTGCCAGATACACTTCAATCTGAACCATCATAGCTCTTGTAGCTAAGATGAAGTGGAAGCTGCACCAGATGAACGTGAAGACAACCTTCTTAAATGGTGTCATCGAAGAGGAAGTGTATATAGAGCAACCTCAAGAATTTGAGGTTGAAGACAGGAGGTCTCATGTCTGCAGATTGAAGAAAGCCTTAACGGATTGAAGCAAGATCCTAGAGCTTGGTATGGCCGTATAGACAGTTTCTTGACAAGCTTGGGCTTTACCAAGAGTAAAGATAATTCAAATCTCTACTTCAAAATTATGAACGATGAGACAGTAATACTATTGTTGTATGTGGATGACTTATTCTTAACTGGAGAAAAAAATCTCATCACCGAATGTAAGAAGAGACTCGCTTCATAATTTGAGATGAAAGACCTCGACCTAATGCACTATTTCCTAGGTCTTGAGATATGGCAGAGTCCAGAGAGGATCTTCCTTAACCAAGGGAAGTACACAGTCGAAATCCTAAAGAGATTCGACATGTTGGAATGCAAGCCCATGAATACACCCATGGAAGCGAAGCTGAAGCTACTGGTCGATACTTCGTCAGACTTGATAGATGCCACACTGTATAGACAAATTATTGGATTGTTGATGTACCTGACGAACACCAGACCAAACATTTGTTTTGCTGTGAACACCTTGAGTCAGTTTCTGGTAGAACCCAGA
>JASDQU010103667.1:205244-221440 GCA_032191745.1 Picea mariana
CACTGTTAGACGTAAAGCAAGATGATTCCTTGCTTCTGACCTCGCTGTTAGATGTAAAGCAAGATGATGTGTGTGTTCCTTGCTTTTGACCTCGTTGTTAGACGTAAAGCAAGATGATTCCTTGCTTCTGACCTAGTTGTTATACGTAAAGCAAGATGATGTGTTCCTTGCTTCTGACCTAGTTGTTAGACGTAAAGCAAGATGATGTGTTCCTTGCTTCTAACCCAGTTGTTAGACGTAAAGCAAGATGATGTATACCTTGCTTCTAACCTAGTTATTAGACATAAATCAAGATGTGACTTGCACTAAGCTACCAGCTTAACAGCTGTGACATAGAGCCAGTCTAGTACTGTGATGGGCCAGCCTAATGCTGTGATGAGGTATCATTTTTTATACTGATACATATTGATGTATATGATGATGGCATTCTTTCGAGAATGACAATGCTGCCGATGAAGAAAACCTCCGATGGTTTATAGATACGCTAGCCAAGATGATATTGATGATTCTTTCCTCCTACTTGATGCTGTTAATGATGCTGTCCTCTCTCTCTCGCATGATGCTGCTGAAGAATACCCTTCTTGTTAAGGGGAAGTGTTGAAATAATGTAACTGCAAAGAGTATTCTTATTATTATTTATATTTTATTTATAGGATCAATCCCCATTGTGGATTGATCATGTCGGATATTGTAATAGGACCAAATCCCCTTTTGCGGATTGGTCAACAGACAATTATAATAGGCAGAATAAGAAGTCAGCCCCAACAGTTAATAAGAAGACCCAGAAATATAATAAAGGTGGGTTTACCCACCGAGATTGAGAAGTCGGCTCTGCCAGTGAAGAGACACTTCACACGTGCCATAACTTGTATAAATAAAGGAGGCTAGCGCCTCATTTGAACATAACTCACTTGCTAAGTTTGAGAGACAAGTTCTGATCTGTTACTGGCAAAGGAGAGAGAGAGAGAGTGGCGCATATCTTGGAGAGGACTTTCTGTTTTAGCATAGAGATCTCTTGGCATTGTATTGGCTATCTATATTAAGGAAGTTTTGATGGGTTTTCTTCCCCTAGAGGGTTTCCTAGGATAAATGTTGTGTCTCTTGTGATTGTGTATTTCTCTGTGATCTTGTTCTTATGTTGCTATTATCTATTGAAATGAAAAGAACTATAATAATGGCATAAACATTAACAATTCAAAAATTTACATTCAAGAGTGCCCTGTCTATACTACTTTTCCAACCCAACTTACATAAAAATGATCCAATATATAGAAAACTAATGCCCTCCTGGGCTACTATGTTCGAACTACTTCCCCCTAGGAATCCCGGATCTAGTTACTCTCCCCCTGGACAAAATTTTCAACAAAATTTACTAAAAATAAAAACCCAATTGCACCCAATCATAACATAAACGACATATTTGTTTGAATCATTTGGTCATGAGTAAGATTCGACCATTTGGTTGTGATAAATCAACGTTTTCTTCCAAGGGGTGCCCAAGTAATCATGCATACTGCTGGAAACTCTGTCACCTTTGTATAGAAGAATCTGGTTGTTTTTGTGTGATCATTGGATATAGCATTCACATGGTGAGTTTTGTGTAGCAGATGTTCATTCGTGGTTGCTCGTGCAAATCTAGGTGGCAACAACAGTCGGGGACCATGCATCTCCTTCAAAACTTGCATGTGTTTCATTAATACGTGCCTTTCTCATTAGGTAAGCTTACAACATTTGCACAACGAATATTCATCGCGCAAGTACTGCGTCTGATTTCTTGTTAACGTAAGAAAGCATGATATGTACAAAGCAATATTCCATGCCATGACCCAAAAAGACAAAAATGGGTCTCTCTTATTCATGCCTTTGACATCGCCTGCAACCTTAAATCTCTGATTGTTTTTCTTAAAGGCCAATTCTATTTGTAAAAACTCTTCACTTGTCTCAACAAAACCATGTTTCTTTTCAGTTTTGATTGAGCACTAGAGAGAGATGCACATGCATTATCAATAGCTAGTCTACACTCTTTGAAATGTTCTGTGATTTTTTCCTCTGACATCTTGTGTTCCTCCCTAAGMTYAATGATTACATCTTGGGCCTCTCTGACTTGTTTTTTAATCCAATTTACATTCTCTTCTCTCGTCGTGGGTGAGGTAGGGGGTAACTGACCTAATCAACTCTGCGATGCTRGTGTTTTAATAATTTTTTTTATCAATTGTCTTCTCAACTCTTTGTTCTCTTGATCAAATTGGGCAATAACATGCTGCGCTTGCTTCAATTGCTGCTTCATTTCATGAGCATTCACATTTTCCTCTCCTAACTCCACCTATCTTTCATCAATTCCCTTGTTTTCACCTTCAACACACTCTAGTTGAGCGATGTGCATGGGAAATATCTTGGCAGAAGACTTGGTGCACAGTTTACTGGGAGCTTGGATCTCCTCAGTTTTATCAGTCAACCTTGACCTTCTTTTCTTCTGGGATGTTATATAACTAAATGATGAGTCTTCTAATTATTTCCGTTTTCTTTTTCCAGTAACCTCTTCCTTTCTCGCCTCTGAACTATGAAGTGTTGATTCCTCTGCAGATAGAGGAATGTATCCATTGAGGTATCTGGTAATGTTAGATGAAATCAGAAAAGAATCCCAGTCCTTGTTCAATGTCTCAATTCCTCAACCACTAACATCTTGGTTAATGAAAAATGGAATAAATTGTTCCCCGACTGATCAGCTTTGGCATGGACGTTGTTCACCATCTTTCCCAAGCTCCGACACAAGAAGAAAGGTAAGTTTAATGGATTTTTCCCTATGAAGTGCATCAGTAACTTGATGTGGTATGGATACACCCTCTTGAACCTTCCTTCACCGGTGAAATATTTTCTGATTACTTTCAGAAGTTTCTCGAAAGGCTCCAAGAGATACTAGCTTGGAATGTTGGCTCCAAATTTTTGATTTCGACATTCGGGCTTGATGAAATCCATATAACATGAAATGTCTCAAGGCATTCCTTTAAACCAATTTTCTTCGCGTGGAGGGATCTCCGTCACAGCTAACAAAGTTTCCTCCGTCGCTTGGAAAGTGATTCTCACAATTCTCGCACTGACCCCAGTAAAATTGTGGGCAAAGTGATCAACCAGTTTCACATTATATTCTTTGATCCTTTCATAGAAACACATACACCTGGCTTATTCAAAAGACACCTTGATCGCCGAGTTTTCATTTATTAACTCCAGATCTTGAGGTTCAAACCTCATGGCCCTACCACTTCTCGCCTTCTTTCTTATGCTTTGGGAAACTTCCATGATGTTGGTATATATTAATTTTGCGCATGCTGTAATGAATTGTGATACCCTCTCTGCGCGACAAATAAGAATGGCAAACTTTGCAGAGACTTCAAGAAAAGGTAGCAACATAAATCTTTGCGTGGCAAACAAAATCAACCACAAGAATTCCTGGCGTGACAGTAAAGCGCGACGATTTTTTTTGGTGTAGTGGGGAAAATCGACGCAGTAGCAAACAATAGTGGGAGACTTGACACGATAGGTAATTGTGACAGAAAATTCCAGTGCAGTGGAAAACTCAGTGTGACAGTAAAGCACGATGAAAAAAATTGGTGTAGTGGGGAAACTAGGCGCGGTAGCAAAGCATGATGGAAAAATTCGACGCAATGGGGAAACTGGGCATGGTAGAAAACATCAATGGGAGACTTGGTGCGAGACGAAAAATTTTGCTGCAGTGGGAAAACTCGACACTACAGTAGGAAATTTACAAGGAAGAAGGCTGACTGTGAGAAGAAACAATTTGTCCAAAAATCTAGTTTGCAGCGAGCTCCAAAAGACTTTAAGCAATGGTTGAAAACAACAGAGGAGATGCAACAAACTCAACACAACAGACTTACATAACGACTAGCATCAAATAACTTTTACGCAAAAAAGTTCTCCAAAGTTTGTTGAAAAAACTATGGATGACGCACAAACTCTGAAAGTGAAGGAAAGGCATGAAGGGTGACCAATATTTATGCTTGAATGGATACATAATGAAATCATGGAAAAGCATAGTAAATCCATGGCAATGAGAAGTTAGAAAGTAGGTTGAGTATTGGCACAACAAACTCATGCAACGGGTACACCTTTGAAGTTTTCAAAGTACAAATGATAGGAGTGCCATGGTTGTTTACTTTTTTGACTTCATGATTAGGGAATGATGCTCATAATATCTTTCGACGTGACCTTTATCCTAACCACTTGACTCGATTTTGGTACGTAATTTCCACCTTTTCTACATGACTCAAGACTTAGAGAAATGGAACCTTATGATTTAAACATGTCGAACCTTACACCCCTTTAACCAACTTATGGCCAGACCCATTACTCGATGATTTTGAACCACTCTTTGTTTGGTCACCGACCTTATAAAATTTGACACACTTACTATGACTCATCTAGGACTGACTCTAACTGCAAAAAACATATTGCTAACAACTAGCTCTAATGCGGATGCTATCCTTCCAGTGAGGTAGCAAAGAACAACAAACCGAGTGCCTGGCCATTGGTATTTATTTGACTCAAAGACTCTAAAATGACAAAACAAACTTGTTTCCAGACCCTCTTGACACAACTATGACTAAATTCGGCATAAAATTAGGGCCTTCACTTTGGGCTTCAATTTTCTACTTATTACTGATTCAGAATGCTTTATCTAAAAATAAAAGTGGTTATTTACAATGACACGAAGAGACCGAAAATTTTTGCTAAACAAGATAATTTTTGAGAAACCTGCCATTCACAGGTCCTCCACCAATAAGATCTCCATTAAGTTCTTGCAACAAATAGGCATTGTTCCCATGGTATGAAACAATCTTGAATGACCCCATCCAAAGATCATCAAACTTCCCATGCCTCCCTCTATCTTCATTTCTTGCATCCCACTTTAGTACTAAATCATTCACCTTGAAATCATCTTCTTTGGTGTGTCTGCCAAAAAATATTTTCATTTTATCTTGGTGCAGTTGTGATTTATTGAAGACATGTTCTCTCATTTTTTGTGCATGGACCAATTGGTTTATTCTCCTTAGAACATTGTTTGGTTCAACTTCTTGCTCTTGCAACAATATCCTCACTGTAAAGCGTAATGAGGTAGGAAAAACTGCCTCTGTACAATATACAATCTGAAAAGGTGATGTGGAGATAGAAATTTTAGTGGTGATGTTGTCAACCCATAACACATAGATGAGATTTTTGTGCCAATCTTTCTTTTTTTCCTGCAGATGCTTCCGAATAATCCTAGTCAATATTTTTTTAGTTGATTCAACCAACCCACTACCCTATGGGTAATAAGCTATGGAATGGCCCAGAGTTATGGTACAGTCACTACATAATTTTTCCATTTTATTATATTTGAATGCAGTTTCATTATCAGTAATGATCTTGATTGGACAACCAAATCTAGACAAGATACTACTCTCTAAAAATTGAATGATGACATTATCAATAGCTTTCCTTGTGGGGACCGCTTCAATCCATTTGGTGAAGTAGTCCGTGGCTATCAGTATCCACCTATGCTGAGTTGAGGATGGTAGATGAATTTCTCCTATAAAATCAAGGCCCCATTGAATAAATGATGCTTCAACAGAGATAATATTTAAAGGTAGGGGTTTCAACTTTCTTTTCCCATCAAAGATCTGGAATTTATGGTAGCTGAAAAATTCCTTGTATACGTAAAAAAAAATACTAGGCCAATAGAACCCTGCCCTCATTATTTTGTGCACAATGGTATTCTAATAATGATCCACCCCACAGTCACCTTTGTGAAACTCTTTAATATCCTTTTTCATTTCTTCCTCCAACAAACAATTTAGTAATATCCCACCTAGATCTTTCCAATACATAGAATTGTCCAGAATGCAAAACTTTGCTGCTTTCAACTTAAAAAATTTGGCTTTGGTTTTGCTCAATCCGGGAGGAGATTGTAAGTTTCTTAATACGTAAATAACATCAACATACCAAGGATAATCAAGGAACTTTTGGGATATCTGTGGGACTACTTCTTCTTGTGAAGTTTCCAACAAATCAACAATAAAACTGATTCCCAAAACATCACAATTTGAATGCGCCATTGATTTTGCGAGCCCTTGACCTTTAATCAGTTTTGTAGGCTTGATTTCAAGATCATACTCCAACATTACTGCTATCCATTTTCCCCTCCTCCCTTCAATATCAGTCTAAGTCAAAATATCCTTTACAAAATTGCTAGGCACGTAAGCAATGACATGGGAATGTAAAATATAAGTTCTGAATTCTTTAAGGGCCTTCACCAAGGCATATGCTTGTTTTTCCATGATGTCATACCTTAGTGGGGAGTCTCTTAATGTCCTACTATAATAAGCTATGGGTTTTTCAAAGTCCTGATCATCTTTTTGCAACAAAACACCAACAATGGTGTGTTCTGAGGCAAAGGAAAACAAGATAAAATCGTTTGCAAAATTTAGGCTAGCTAACATTGGAGCTTTGGTCAATGCCACTTTAATATCTTCAAAATACTTCCTAGATTCATGGGTCCATTTTATTTCATTGCCTTTCTTGGGCATGTTTGTGATATTCTTTATGATCTCAGCAAGTTGGGAATGAACCTCCTCAAAAAATTTACTTTTCCTAGGAAGATTGTACCTCTTTCTTGCTCCTGGGAGTGTCGATATTTAGAATTGCTTCCACTTTGTTGGGGTCTATTTTTATGCCTTATTTTGAAATGATGTGTCCAAGCAATTTTCCTTCTTGCATTCCAAAGTTTGTTTTTCTTGGATTTAATGAGATGCCAAACTTTCTACATTTTTGGAAAACCTTTCTTAGATGTTCAAGATGTTGATCATCGAAATATGAAAATACAGTGATATCATCTAAGTAAATCACAATAAACTTATCCTTTTCATCGACAAAGGATATGCCCATGGGCCTTTGGAAAGTCGCTCCAACATTCATAATCCCAAAAGGCATTTTCACATACATGAAAGTGCCCCAAGGTGTTGTAAAAGATGTCTTATCCTAGTCATCTGGATGCACCATAATCTGGTTGTATCCAGAAAAACCGTCAAGCATTGACATCTTCTGAGATCCCACCACCTTCTATAGGATGTAATCCATCTTAGGAAGTGGATAATTGTATTTGAGAGACACCCTGTTTAGATTCTGAAAATCTACACATAATCTTATCTCACTACTTTTCTTCCTGACATGCACTAGGTTAGCCACCCACCCACTTGGAAAATATTAAGCACACAAAAATATTGGCATCACACAGTTTCCTTACCTCCTTTTCAATCAATGGAAACAACAAAGGGTTGATTCTTCTCAACTTTTGCTTGAAAGGTTTATGATCATCCTTGATGGGAATTACATATTGAATTACCTTAGTATCATAGACCTTCAAATCTTCATAAATCCATGCAAAGACATCAGGGAAGTATTTCATAAGATTGATATACCTCTGTTTGACCTATGGATTGAGATTTTTTTTTCAGTTTGATGATCTTGGGATATTCTTGGGTTCCAATGTTGCAATCTTCTATATCCACATCGTTTGCAGTGATTTTAGGATTTCTGGCTACATCATTGTTGTCAAAATTATTTTCCAACGGGACCAAGCCTTTGGGAATAATGTTATTTTTCAGCTGCAGTATATCTCTTCCAACAATCTGATTCTGAAAAAGGTCATTATTTTTTAACATATTTTCATATTCATTCACTTCACAACAATACTCATCATCGATATTTACATTAGCAAATTCATCACTCATTTGAAGGAATCTTTCTACTTGTTTGTCGTCTTCAAATACTTGCCAATCTTTAATGTTATCAAGTACTGTTGGCTTATGTTTGAATTAAATTTCATAGTTTTTACTAGGAAAAAATGGAATTTTGAAAACTGAAGCTGAAGTAACCAAAACATCTGCAATTTGGTTTCCCCCCCTAGGAATCACTGACAAATTGTATTCTGAAAACTCTTCAAGAAGATCAAGCACTAAATTCCTATATGCTCTCAATCTAGGATGCTTGGACATATATATACCCTTTACCTAGTTAATGGAAAGATCAAAATCTCCATGTACAACTATCCTTCTAGCACCCAATTCATTTAAAGTCTTCAATCCAAAAATCAATGCCTTATATTCGGCCATATTATTGGTACAATCGAAAGAGAGCTTGTAAGAACAAAGTTTTGTACCCATCTTGGGAGGGTTAATCCATACACCAGCTCCAACTCCTTCCCTGATAGCAACTCCGTCAAAAATGATATTCCACATTTCATCCTCTGCACTATTTTGCTGATATGTAATTTCCTCTGTTTGATGCTCAGTTTTGTCCTTGATAGCCAAGGTAGTTGTTGGCTCCCCCTCTTCAAAACTCAATTTGTTATAGAATATAGAGGAACCAACTTCAATATCAAATGAGTAAATAGGATGATTGTTTGGTTGAGTTTTTCTACTCACTGTGTACCTGAGCAACACTTCTCTGTACAACCTTCTTTCTTGGCCAAAAAAAGGAATAGTAGCATATGACATGTCCATTTGCAACGTTCCTTTTAAATTTGCAGCCCAAGATCTAGATAATATCATGCCAAATTTTGGAGGGATGTCGAAAACCAACCATGCCCATGGTCATATTTTTCGATGGGATTTGAGACAATGATACAACCAAATCTTTGATCAAACCTAATCATTTCACCTTCCTTGAGTCAAAGGAGAAAATATCCTTATAAGGTCTTGTAATGTCTAGGTCCAACTCATCCATGACCACCTTGGGCATGATATTATGTGATGCTCCTAAATCTAACATGGCATTATGTAAGGTCATGCCATGAATTTTAAGGATAACATAGAAAGGACGAACGTCATCAACATCACCACTCTCTTCCACACGAGGGACAAACAAGATAGCAAGGTGATCATCTTGTATGTTCGAGGTGTCAGGGGATTCTGCCATTTTTAGCATTTTAATGACCTGATTTCTATATTCTCCATTCTTGATCAACTCATTAAACAGAACATAAATTTTGATTTTAGCCATTTTTCTTTCAAAATTAAAAGAAGACAGAGCTTTTTCTACTTCTTTGATGATCGTTTCCTTTCTTGCCTCGGGTATTTTCTTTGGGGGTTCTTATTTTGATTTTGATTTCTCCATTACATCCCTTACTGAATTATCTTTCTTCGGTTGGATTGAAGAAGGTGTATTTCTCTGAAGTTCCCTTGTAGGATTCACCTTTGGAAGATTTGCAGGTGCCTTTTTACTTCTGAGGTTATACTGCTTATGAAGCTGCATAATAGCACTGTGGTATCCTTTCCTAAACACTTATGTTTCCGATGACAACATATCATCATTTTCCTACATAAACTTATCATTTGCATCCATAAATTGATCATGTTCTCCTTTGGTTAAGAACACATTTGTTTATGTATCATCACAACAATGCATATGGTCTTCGATCATTTGATCAAAATATTCATTTGAATAGTTGTTTTGGAAACAAGATTTTATTTTTTGATCACCTTGATCCCTCTGGTCTCTTTTCCTGATCTGTGGAACTGAGGATCTTCTAAAATTTTGATTTTTGGGTTGAAAATCAGTTTGATCCCTAGTGGAAGGCTTATTTTCCATGGAAATCCTTTCCATGAGTCTTTCCATAGTCTTCATCATCAAGTCAAATTTCTCATCTGATGATTGATACATAGAGGGTTGTGATTCCCCTTGGACCTTCTTCACACTTCTGTCAAGATTATGTTTGATCTTCCCTGATGCCATCATATTTACTTCTACTTCAATTGCATCACTCATCATATCATCTAATTTATTGGATCCTCTTTCTCTTAACAACAAGGAAAAGTCACTGTCAAAAGAATCAACATATCGAAGTTGGGCAGCTTCGGGAGGAGGTTTGACTTCTATGGGAATTTAATTATAAAATTTCATAAATCTGGTTGAGAACTCTTGTACTGTTTCATTGGGTGATATTTTTATATTATTGTACTGAGTTAGTAACTGGAGAGGATTCTTTTTATCACCCCACCTGGAAATAAAAAGTGTTTCAAAAGATGCAAAATTAGGGATACTTGCTACTGGAAGAGCTTTGAACCATTTTCTGACCTCACTTGAGAGACTTTGTGCAAAAAATATCGTTTTTGCATCCTCATAATCTACCTCTTCCAGGTCGACAAAGCCATTAAACCAATCTAATTTGTTTTGAGCTGAAGCATTCCCTTCAACATCATATAATTTAATTCTTTGATTATAATTCTGAGGCAAATCATGTAATTGGGCAAGCAAGGCGAGAGGGGCGAATATGGCGACCATGACTCTAGGAGGAATTTGAACGGGCTGAATAGTCTGAGTGGGAATTACAACGGTTTGAGGGGGGTTGGTTGGTATCAAAGATTGGAAATTTTTCCCATCGAAGATGATTTCATTCAAATAAGATTCTGATTTGGAACTGAACAAGGTTTTCTCAAATAATAAATTGAAGTCAAGGTTGTCAATGCTTTTTACCCCGTATTTAGGTAAAGATAGGTTCCTGTCCATGTAACATATCGAGTCCATTATCCTTTCCTTTCTTTTGTGTAGAAGTTTTTTAATATCAGACACAGATGCTATAGGCTCTGGATCAGGGTTCACTCTAGTGTACACTTTCTTAGGAGCCAATATTTCTGATTCAGACTACTTTACGCTACTGATATTATTCAATGAAGTCTCCAAGATAAGACAAGTTTAAGCCAATATAGGTATCTAATTCACTGTTACCCTTAGGAATCAAATCCACAACTTGAGTCATTTTTTTTCCCAGGGAAATTTTTCAATGTCGTCCTCGACAACGACGCCAAAATGTTAGCACTTGGTAAATTATTGGGTGGAAGAGAATGATCTACCAAGGTAACCTACAAACCAACTTTAAGATTGGAAACTATCCTTTCCAATATAGAGAGGGCTCTCTCTGATACCTAGTCTCTGATAGATAATAACTTTGGGTTGACGACTAGATTTAGATGCTTGAGAAAGTTTTTTCTAGTTTCGCTGGCAAGGAAGTATAGTAATTTTTGGGCTATGGAGTCAACCCCCTGAAACAAGAGAAATCAATGACTGGTAAGGGAAATTTGAGATAATAAAGGCTAAATATGTAATGGTCTTTCATTTTCAATATTGTTGTGTATGTCGAAAGAAAGGATAAACATAAAGCAAATCAGAGCACCATTTGAGATGAATTCCGACCTAACTTAGAAGAAAACACAGAGTTTAAAGGTTGAGTCTAAAGAACCACGAGATGAATTTTAAAACCTTTAAATATTTCCAATTTGAACAAATGAAATAGACATGAATTTGCAAGAAACATGAAGTACATACGAAGATAGTATCACAATACATCAAACCACCACCACTAGAATATTTTCATCAAAAGCTTTAGGACCTATGCATTATATTTCCATCAGATTCAAAAAATTACATTCAAGAGTGCCCTGTCTACACTACTTTTCCAACCATCTTACATAAAAAAGATCCAATATATAGAAAACTAACGCCCTCCTGGGATGCTATGTTTGAAATAATTCCCCCTAGAAATCATGGATTCAGTTACTCTCCCCCTAGACAACCTTTTCAACAAAATTTACTAAAGTAGAAAACTGACTGCACAGAATCATAAAAAAACCAACATATTTGTTTCAATCATTTGGTCATTAGTAATATTCGACCATCTGGTTGTGATAAATCAACTTTTTCTTCCGAGGGGTGCCTGAGTAATCATGCGTACCGCTGGAAACTCTATCACCTTTGTATAGCAGACTCTGGTTGCTACTGCGTGATCACTGGCTATAGCATGTGTGTGGCAGGTTTGTGTAGTAGATGTTCATTCGTGATCGCTCGTGCAACATCAGGTGGCAGCAACGGTCGGGGACCATGCATTTGCTTCAAAACTTGCATGTGTTTCATTAATACCTGCCCTTCTCATTAGGTAAGCTTACAACGTTTCCGCAACAAATATTCACTGTGCAAGTACTATGCTCGACTTCTTGTTAACGTAAGAAAGCAGGATATGTACAAAGCAATACTCCATGCCATGACCCAAAAAGACAAAAATGGGGCTCTCTTACTCATGCTTTCGACGTCGCCTGCAACCTTAAATCTCTGATTTTTTTTCTTAAAGACCAGTTCCGTTTGTTCAAACTCTTCACCTATGTCAAAAAAACCACGTTTCTTTTCAGTTTTGATTGAGTACTGGAGAGAGATGCACATGCATTATCAATAGCTTGTCTACACTCTTTGAAATTTTCTATGATTTTTTCCTCTGACATCCTCAGTTACTCCCTAAGCTCAATGATTACATCTTGTGCCTCTCTGAGTTTTTTTTTAAGACAATTTACATTCCCTTTTCTCGTTGTGGGCAAGGTAGGGGGTAACTGACCTACTCGACTCTGTGACACTGGTGTTTCAATAATTTTTTCTTCTAGCTGTCTTCTCTACTTTCTGTTCTCTTGAGAAAATTGGAATAACGTGTTGCACTTGCTTCAGTTGCTGGTTCATTTCCTGAGCATCCACATTTTCCTCACCTAACTCCACCTGTCTTTCATCAATTCCCTTGTTTGCACCTTCAACACACTCTAGCTGAATGATGTACATGGGAAATATCTTGGTAGAATACTTGTCACGTGGTTTACTGGGAGCTTGGATCTCCTCAGTTGTATCAGCCAACCTTGACCTACTTTTCTTCTGGGATGTTAGCTGACTAAATGACGGGCCTTCTGATTCTTTCCATTTTATTTTTCTAGTAACCTCTTCCTTTCTCGCCTCTGAACTATGAAGTGATTATTCCTCTGTAGATAGAGGAATGTCTCCTTTTGGGTCTCTAGGAATGATATCCAAAATAAAAAAACAATCCCAGTCCTTGTTCAAATGTCTCAATTCCTCAACCACTAACATCTTGATTAATGAAAAATGGAATAAATTGTTCCCCGGATGATCAGCCTTGGCCTGGACACTGTCCACCAGCTTTCCCAGGCTCCGACACAAGAAGAAAGGTAATTTTAAGGGATTTTTACCTGTGAAGTGCATCAGTAACCTGATGTGGTATGGATACACCCTGTTGAACCTTCCTTCACAAGTGAAATATTTCCTGATTACTTTCAGAAGTTTCTTGAAAGACTCCAGGAGATACTGGCTTGGAATGCTAGCTCCAATTTTCCAATTTCGACATTTGGGCTTGATGAAATCCATATAACATGAAATATCTAAAGGCATGCCTTTAAACCAATTTTCTCCGCGCGAAGGGATCTCCTTCGCAACCGACAAAGTTTCCTCTGTCACTTGGAAAGTGATTCCTGCAATTCTCGCACTGACCCCAATAATATTGAGGGTGAACTTCTCAACCATTTTCACATTATATCCTTTGATCCTTTAGCCGAAACACATACACCTGACTTGTTCAATACGCCTTGATTGTCGGGTTATAATTTATTAACTCCATATCCTGAGGTTCAAACCTCACGGCCCTGCCACTTCTCGCCTTCTTTCTTATGCTTTGGGAAATTGCCATGATGTTGGTATATATTAATTTTGTGTGCGCGGTAATGAATTTTGATACCCCCTTTGCATGGAAAATAAGAATGACGAACTTTGCAGAGACTGCAAGAAAAGATAGAAAAAAAAATATTTGCGCGACAAACAAAATCAACCACATGAATTCTTGGCACGGAAGTAAAGCATGAAAAAACATTTCAATGCAATGGGGAAACTCGGTGTGGTAGAAAACAACAAAAGGAGACTTGACGTGGTAGGGAATTGTAAAGGAAAATTCCAGCGTAGTGGAAAACTCGGCGTGACAGTAAAGCACAACGAAAAAATTCAATGCAGTGGGGAAATTGGGTGTGGTAGAAAAGCACGACTGAAAAATTCAGCGCAGTGGGGAAACTGGGCATGGTAGCAAACAACAATGGGAGACTTGGCACGAGATAGAAAATTTCAGTGCAGTGGGAAAAATCAACACGACAGTAGGAAATTCACAAGGAAGAATGTTGACTATGTGAAGAAACAATTCATCCAAAAATCTAGTTTGCAACGAGCTCCAAAAGACTTTAAGAAATGATTGAAAATAATGAAGGAGGCACAACAAACTCAAGACAACAGACTTACCTAACAACTAGAAAAAAATAACTTTTACGCATCGAAGGTCTCCAGAGCTTGCTGAAAAAACTACAGATGACTCACAAACTCTGAAAGTGAAGGAAAGGCATGAAGGGTGACCAATATTTATGCTTGAATGGATACATAATGAAATCATGGAAAATGACAGTAAATCCATGGTGACGAGAAGTTATAAAGAAGGTTGAATATTTGCGCAGCAAACTCATGCAACGGGTACACCTTTGAAGTGTGCAAAGCACAAATGATAGGAGTGCCATGATTGTCTACTTTTATGACTTCATGATTAGGGACTGATGCTCATAATATCTTCCGACGTGACCTTTATCCTAACCACTTGACTCAATTTTGGTACGTAATTTCCACCTTTTCAACATGACTCAATACTTAGGGAAATGGACCCTTACGATTTAAACGTGGCGAACCTTACACCCCTTTAACAAACTTATGGCCATACCTGTTACTCGATGATTTTGAACCACTCTTTATTTGGTCACTGAACTTATAAAGTTTGGCATACTGACTATGACTCATTTAGGAATGAATCTAATTGCAAAAAACATGGTGCTAACAGTGTGGTAACTCCATTGGAGTGGAAACACTAGGGAGAGAAAAGTACGTCAGAGCGAAAATGCTAGCATGGGAAACATCCTTCAAAGTGACGATGCTTAAGTGTTGAAAGTCCATTGGGGTTGAGACGAATGGGAGAGAACATGTCATCCAAATACCGACGTATATTCAATGATGAACCTTGGAGTTGGAGTTTCGATGCATGGATAACATAGTAAAAAAAAAATCAAATTGATGTTGCACAATGAAATCCATGCTTATGATGCATTGGACACAGGCATCAGGTAGATGTGTTAAATTAAGAGGTTGAAGAGGTTGAGCGAGATGTCAATGAAAATGCTCTCGATATATGATGATATAGACGATTAGGATTAGAGTTTCTATTGTTTCATAAAACCCTAATTCAAGCTTGTTAAAACCTCCACATCCAAAAATACACACTCACACTTAATAAATACATGTTTGCTTTTAAACTGTAATTTTTGGCCTTGTGCAAAATGCACGCTGGACTTCAAAAAATTGTGCGCCCAAGTCTTAAAACACCTCCAATTTGAGTGATTCAAGTTTATGAGGGTGTCTTAGATAATTTGACATATTTATACATATATAAATTTTTGTTTGTAAACCTAAAAGTGGTTTTTGTGTAAAAGAGGCAAAATCTACCTTGTAAATTGAGAGACCAAAACAATAGAAAGTGCACACCCATGCTTATATATAGCTACAAATTTAGTGATCTAAGTTTTGGGGTGAATTTTAATAACTCTCTCTCTCTCTCTCTCTCTCTATATATATATATATATATATATATATATATATATATCATCGAGAGTGCATTTTCAAATGAATAAGGACTTCTACCTTGAACTGAGATTCAAGACTTTTTGTAAAATGGAGGCTAAAACCATCTTACTATAGGACTCATATGACCTCCAAATTGAGTGGTTCAAATTGTGGAGTTTGGATGTTATCATTTTACATCTATTCATACTTTAGTTTTTCATTTTGAAACCAAAAACCCTATACTATGCATAAAGGCTAAAATCTTCCTTGTAACTGTAAAAAAATGCATAAAGAGGAAAATGCATAAAAATGCATGAAAACAGGGCATGATGAAAAATGCACGCCCTAGAAATAAAAATCCATGTATGGTGTTGGTAATTTACAAGTTACAAGTTACAACACGATGGATTTTTTGTAAACCCTAAAGAGTATATACTAGGGAGATTTGTGCCAAGAATTTAGTAAAGGGTTGAAATATACATGAATATTTAGCAAATGTGCATACACACTAACTAAAATGGAAAAATGAGTACTAACTACCTATTGATGTTTGAATCTGTTAAGACCGAAACAACAACCTAGCGAGGATTAAAAACCCCCCTTCGTTTTTATAGAGATGGTACTCCTTTGATAATCTAAAAGATCATCTTGATAATATTGGGACAACCGATATATATATA
>JASDQU010103667.1:230661-247033 GCA_032191745.1 Picea mariana
ATATATATATATATATATATATATATATATATATATATATATATATATATATATATATATATATATAGCGATGACACCATGAGTGGTAGCTAGAGTTGAGATTAAAATTGCAGAGAGAAAGAGTGGCATAGAAATTAGGGTTTAGGATAATAATTTCATGGAAATCAGGGTTGAGTAATACTTAGCTACGATTTAATACAAGATCGAATAACTTCATGAATGAAGGAGGTGAATGGATAGAGGGATAACTAGATAATTGAATTAGTTAGACCAGAATGCTAAAGAACTAGCAGGAATGTAAGAGGAATTTTTTGCACCCTAGGGGAATGGAAACACCAAGAGTTATCATGGAGTTAGATTAGGCTCTAACACCACTGTCAGGGCAGGATGAGCATAAAATGTAACTCCACGGATGATAGTTGCATTAGTTTGAAGCTTAATAAAGATACAAAATGTGACCGTTGGTCTTCTCCAATGTATGACTCTTCCTACCACCTATGAATCTTCATATGTACATTACTGTTACAAAAATGCAATCCCAGGGATTATGAGTCCAACAATTATAAAGTCAATTCTAATCACATGAAAAACATCATACATTCACAATGAATATGACGCCAATTCCTGCATAAGGATTTTATTAATGGGAAAATGAGATCTACGATGTTTGAAGAATATGTATGACTTTATATGGAGAATGCAATGAGGTGCAATGCAATAATATAGATTGATACAACCATGGTGAATGAATCTCTATAGGCCCTTTATCCTCTTCTTATAATCTATCTCTTCCTCTCTGAGTTCTGTTGATCTGGAAAACCTGAGAACAAGTTGCACTCTGATTCACAAAAATGTTGACCCTTCAATAATGTGCCTTGTTTCTCCTTTATAGATACAATTTTACACAAAACAACTTCTTGAAACGTATTACTGTTTCTTTATTATTGAAAGGTTTTTACCTTGGTAAAAATTAATGTATATGAAAAAATACTTAGTAAAATCTTCCCTTAAGGAGCTGGACACATGCCACTCGATTCGCTTTGTCTTCCCAATGGTAATTTAACAAATTGACACATTATTTTCCAATCTTTTCCCATCAGATACTTATGATCATTCATGTTTCTTACTTCCTCATTCAAATTAGTGTATTTCTCATAAATTGGGGGAGGTAAATTCCCAAATCAATTTTAGATTGTGGAACAACTCAAAATCCCCTACTAACAATTCTACTACATATTTCCCCTTCAAAGTGCCATCAAGATTTTTGAACTTGTTTTCATTATTCCTCCTATTATTTAATAGCTTTTGATAATTTTTCATTGGATACAAATCCCCATTTCCATTCGAGAATAATGGTAATCCATGCTTGATCACATCACTAAAAATATTCCTAAAAGTAGAGATTTCCCGCATAAGATCGTGGCTCTTAGTTCCGCATTTTGCAGCAATATCCTTTTTGTAGTGACTCTTTTAACATCCATTACAATGCTATTTATGCCATTGACTTGCAAATCCTTCAACTCCTCTTTAGTTTTGTTGTTCAAGAAATTTATAATATCATCGATCAAATCAAGTATATTCTCCAACTCATTTGTTGTTATTTTTATGTTTTTGAAGGCTAAGGTGATTAGATCAATTTCATTCTACACCAGGGTAAAATAAGACCAATTATTAAAAATTGTGTTAGCTATATCATCTCAAATGATATGCTTAGTGCGTTTCATGGCTGGTCTCCATGTCACCCTTGCCTTCATTTTAATTGCTTCCTTTTGAGCTTCCTCTTTAGCAACATTGATCTGTGCCAAAAGTGCTTCTCTACTCTTCACCTGATCTTCTAGTTCTTCTACCTTGGCATCTCTATGTTTGATTTGGTTTGTCATAGTGTCCAACTCAATCTCCTTCACACTCAAATCAACCATGACTTTCTATAAGCCCTATGTTGGGTCTAATGGAGAAGTTTGCACTATAACTGACTTGGTTGTCTGTAATTGCTAAGTTTGTTGGACTTTCAAGGTTTCATTTTCAACTTGTATTGATTCTATGATCTTTCTTATTTATAATAATTGTTGGTAAAGTTTCTTATTTACCTCATGACTAGCATGCAACTCTGGAGTTTGAACATGTTGTACATCAAGAACATTTATCTTTTTTCTTAAGGACCTTAATATTATTATCCTTTTGTTTGATTAGGTCTCCTACAACAATAGGATTTTTAGGATCTGCTCCTAGGGAAATAATCTTCCTCTCCAATTCATTAATTTGAGTTCTATTGGATTTAGNATCAGTAATAGCATAATTATAATCATTTTTCTCCAAATAATCCAAGTGTTATATCAATGTAGAATTATTATCCAATAATGAGCAATAAGAAATGAAAAATCACACACATACACAGTACACCAGTGTTTTATGTGGAAACCCAAATCAGGATAAAATCACATAATGTTTTATCTTATATGTCTTGAAGAATTGCACTCATTGGAAGCACCAACTTCCTTTGTTTTTCAGCTACAACTAGGAGGCTCCACCCCCCTAGTTTCTCAGGCTACAACTTGAGGGAAGCTTCAACTTCTCACTTCTCTGGATACAACCAGAAGGAGGCTACAACCCCCTATGTTCTCCGGCTACAACCGGAAGGTGGATACAACCACCTGTCATGGCCCCATCCAACCACCCTGAAGTAGAAATAGAATGATGGAACCACTTTCACACTATCACTGTGAGATATACCGTTGTAAACATGTACCAATAAACCTGAACCATACATCAACCATGCATCAACCTGTACCATAAACAAGTGCATCAACCATGCACCAACCTGTAACAAACAATATATAATCAACATGTACCAAGTATGTACCAATCATGTGTCAATTACTCATCAACTATAACTCATCAATATGTACCAACATCATCAACTATACACCTCATGTATGTGCCAACTCATCAACTACTTGTCTCAACCAAGTACCCAACTTGTACCTCAACCAAAATCCCTCATCAATTTCATCATCCAAATATAATTTGTAACTATGTAATAGACCTGGTGTATATGATCACATACCTGCAAACCTTCCTTAACTTTAACAACAAGAGACTAGAATTTTCATCAAACGTTTCTTTAGTCTCACAAGACTAGTTTTGGATTAGTCAACAACCCTAAATTGAAATAATCATAACTTTGTACCTGTAATGAATAAAGATATGAAACTGATATACAAAGTTCTTCAATGTGTTTTATGCAATTCCTCCATGTGTCACTACTTGGAAGCTCTTAGAAAAGGAGTGATGGAAAAAATGGAACACCTTGTTGAATTCAGGCTTATTCTAGAGAGCGACCTTGTAGAGCGTGCCCCACACAAAATATTTGTTGAATTGATATGAAACTATTACACAACATACTAAAGAATGTAATCTAACCAACACATTTTTTCTTATTGAATTTGTATTTGTTATGAATAATTTATGACATTTTTACCCGAAACACCTTTTTTGGCTAGTTTCAGGACTAGCCACAAACCCTATTTTCCACGGAGTGTAACTCCAAAAATACAACGACCTAAAAGCTGAATTTTTTACCACAGATACTTGGATATGATTCCTTAATGGAATAACAATTTCATGGTCTGAATCATTCTATAAAAAACGTTATTGCGAAAATGGTGAGATGACCTAAAAAAAACATACCTTAGAAAGCATCATCAAAAGAATTTATCCTTCCTTGAATTCCGACCTTCTTTTCTCAACTTTCCTCAGAAATTCAGATTAGATATCATTTGGTTACCTCAAACACCTATAGGTATTCAATATTCTCAAGTGTTTCTTAAGTGAGAGATCCTTTCCTCTTATTTATACTCTCCAAGTAGCTTCCTTAAAAACATCTTCTAGGTCACTTTGCCCACTTTCCTTATTTTAGGGTTAACCCACTTCTAATTTCTCCATTAAATTTATTATTGAATTAATTTATTTTGTATTCACTTTGAATTATAGTACACTCATCAATTCACTTTATTATTTACCTTTTAAAATCTCTTAAACCACTTTGACTACTTTGACCTTTTGGGGCTTCTAGATGACATATGAGGGTCCTCCAACTTCGTAAGGCCATAACTCTCAAACTGTGAGGAGTTATGTGGCATTCCACATACCACCAGAAATGGAATGACATTTAATATCCATATAGAATAGTATTACCTTAAAATATATCAAAACTCATACCGTTATCCATCAAACAAACTTGGGTCCATTACCCAAACTTGGGTTGTCCAAATTCTCATGGCCACAACTCTCTAATCGTGAGGAGTTATGTGATGTTACACATACCACCGGAAATGGCATGACAGGCACTATCCATCTAGGATAGTTTCACTGAAAAATTCACTGGCATTCATCTCATTATTCCACAAATAATCATGGGTTATCTAACCATACTTCTAGGATAACTCAATCCACAAAGCATCTTACCATGAGGTCTTTCACCATAAGGGGACCACTTTGGAGTTCATCCATTTCTACTTATTATCAACCATGAGAAGACAATAATGAGTCATCTTTACTTCAAACAATCTTGGGTCCATTACCCAACCTTTGTGCCATGGGGCTTTCTTCAAGGGTTGACATCAATGACAACCAACCTTAATCAACAATCTCCCCCTTTGGCATTGATGGAAACACTCTGATGCAATACTGAAATCATATCACTCATGCTCCCCCTAGAACCATGCCTTTGTCCTCTGCCTCTGTCCTCTGCATCTGATAAATCTCTCCCCCTTGAACCATGCCTCTATCCTTTTCCTCTGTCCTCTGCATCTGATAAATCTCTCCCCCTTTGTCATCAATGGCAAAGGTATCTTTCCATCCGAGGTTGCTCCCCTAACTGAATTGTCCTCTTATGGTGCTTCCTCGTGTAAATCTAAGACATATAATATAAGCATTCAAAAAGAATTCATTTTGGAGTACAAATAACTCCAAGTCTCTGGCGAATATATTCAAAGGATTCTCGTGGAAGTGGTTTTGTGAAGATGTCTGCCACTTGTTTTTTTGTGCCCACATACTCAATTCTGATGTTCTTTTTTGCAACCTGCTCCCGTAGAAAGTGATACTTTATTGGAATGTGCTTCGTCTTGGAGTGCATCACCGGGTTCTTCGAGATACTGATGGCTCTTGTATTATCACAATAGATTGGAATGGGATCATCATACTCAACCTGTATATTTGTCAGAGTTTGTTTCATCCAAAGAACCTGTGTACAACATTATGTTGCTGCAATATACTCTACCTCGACTATAGATAAAGATATTGATGATTGTTTCTTGGTTAGCCATGATACTAAACACTCACCCAAGTAGAATGCTTCTCCACTGGTGCTTTGTCGGTCATCAATACAACCTACCCAATCTGCATCTTTGTAGGTAATAAGTGATAGATCCTTTCCTTTTGGATACCATAATCCAAACTCTTTTGTTCCTTTGAGATATCTTAAAATCCTCTTCACTACTAACACATGTGATTCCTTTGGTGCTGCTTGAAATCATTCCACCTGTCCAACCGCCTGCATTACATCTGGTCTGGATGTTGTCACATATAGTAGGTTTCCAATCATTGACCTATATTGCCTCTGATCTGTAGACTTTGAATCATCATCTTTGTTCAACTTGCAACTGGTTTGCATGGGAGTGGTAATTGGGTTGCAATATTCCATTCTGAACCTCTTTAGCATTTCTCTGATATACTTGGTTTGAGAAATAAAGATTCCTTGGTTGCTTTGACATATCTGAAGTCCCAAAAAGAAGGATATTTCTCCAAGTAACGACATTTCAAATTCATTATGCATATCTTTTGCAAATTTCTGGCTTAACCTGTCATCATCACTGCCAAAAATAATATCATCAACATAAACTTCAATTAATAAAATATTACCTTCACTTACCTTGATGTAGAGGTTGTTGTCTGCACTTCCTTTTAGGAACCCTGCCTATTGCATATACTTATCCAGTCTAGAGTACCATGCTCTAGGAGCCTGGTTTAGACCATACAAGGCCTTCTTTAATTTACACACATAATCTGCGTTATCTGACAACTGAAATCCTTTTGGTTGTTCAATGTAGACTTCTTCTTCAAGTTCCCCATTCAGGAAAGTTGATTTTACATTCATCTGATATACTTTAACATTTTTGGAGCATGCATAGGCTAAAAGAAACCAGATTGCTTCCATTGTGACAACTGGGGAAAATGTCTCTTCAAAGTTGACTCCTTCAATATGTGCATATCCTTTACATACCAATCTAGCTTTGTTCCTTGTAACTTGTCCATCTTCATTTAATTTATTCCTGAAAACTCATTTTGTGTCGATCACATTCTTATTCTTTGGTCTTGGAACCAGTTCCCAAGTGTCATTTTTCTCTATTTGATCCAATTCTTCATCCATGGCCTTACTCCAAAATTCATCCTTGTTGGCTTCTTCAAAACAATTTTGGTTCAATTGTAGATAAGAGTGTTAGGTGTGTTTGTTCTAGTGAATAGATTTTTCTTCTAGTCTCAACTCCTGCATCTTTGTTCCCAATAATCTGATCTGAAGGATGATTCTTTTGTACTCGTTTTCTAGGTGTCTTTGGAGATACTTGCTAAACTTTCTCTTCTGTTTCTGTCGGATTCTCTTCATCTTCCTCTTCTACTTCTTATTATTCGAAAATTTGTTCCATTGATTTGTTTTCTTCTTCCTTTGATTTTGGTCTGTTGTTTCATCAATTGTTACGTTGATGTCTTCCACAACTTTGTTCAATCTTAGATTGTAACACTTGTATGCTTTCCTTGTACTTGAGTAACCAACAAGTAGTCCTTTTTCCACATGAGAGTCAAACTTTCCCAGTCTACAATATTCTCTTTTGATGTTGCATTTGCTTCCAAAAACTCTGAAGTGCTTCACATTTGCTGGTCTTCCTTTCCATAGCTCGTAGGGAGTTTTATCAGTGTTTTTTCTGAGCATTAATCTGTTTTGAATGTGAACTCTTGTATGCACTGCCTGTGTCCAAAATATATCTGTCAATTTGGAATCCATTAGCATTGTTTGAGCCATTTTTTGTACTGTCATGTTCTTTCTTTCAACAACTCGATTCTGTTGAGGTGTCCTAACAAAAGAGAATTGTCTTTTTATTCCATGACTGCTGCAGTAGTCCATAAATTCCTTTGAAGTGAAATCTCCTCCATTATCATATCTCAAACATTTGATTCTTGAATCCATCTCATTTTCAACCATTTTCTTGTAGATCTTGAAGTTTTCAAAAACTTCTGACTTGTTCTTGAGAAAGCAAACTGTAGTCATTATTGTATAATCATCAACTAATAACATAAAGTATCTCTAACCTTTTAATCCCTTTGTTGTAGTTGGTCCAACTAGATTAGTATGGACAATTTCCAGTGGTCTTGGTGTTGAATATTCCTTTGATTTGAACCTGGTCTTTGTTTGCTTTCCTTGTTGAAAATGCTTGCATAAAGTGTTGGTTGGTTTCGTGATCTGGGGCATTTCTCTGACTGCTTCTCTTTTTCTGACTTTGACAAGGTTATCAAAATGCATGTGACCCATTCTTCTGTGCCATAGCCAAATTTCATCTTCCTTTCCTAGACAACACTTTTCATTTTCAATTTCACTTAACACATATATGTTGTTTGAAGTTCTTGTAGCTGTACCGACCAATTTCCCTGAACCTTCTCTTCTTATCTCACACTTTTGTGAATTGAAAGTAACTTTATGGCCTTGGTCACACATTTGATTCACACTTAGAATATTATGTTTCATATCTTCTACTAGTAGAACATTTTGTGCCTTTTTATTCTTGTTCCCAATTCGGACTGTGCCTTCTCCAATGATTTTGGCTGAATTATCATTTCTGAAGGAGACTGATCCATTTATTTCCTTTCGCAATGTAAGAAATTTGTCTCTATCACCTGTCATGTGTTTTGAACACCCACTATCAACATACCAACCGTGTTTCTTCTGCTTAGCTTGTAGAGCAACTATGCATTCTTCATTGCTATACTGATCTTGATTTCTTATCCATGTCATTTTCTGAGGTTCTTGTCTGTGACTGTTGTTATTCTATTGAGGTTCTTTAGGAGGGACTTTCATTCTACAATTTTTGGCCATGTGTCCAAAATTTTTACATTTGTAACATTCCACTTCAATGCTCAAATATTCAAACCTGTTGTAACTTCTTCTTTGTGTTTCACTAGGTCTCCTTGAGTAACCCCTTTGTGTATGACTCTCAAAGTTTTTATTGTTCCTGTTGTTAGCTCTGCAATTCACAACTTTGTGTCCAAAATTATTACATGCATAACATAAACCAAAAAATATAGTTTGATACATGGGATTTGAAGATCTTCTGAAAGAAGGTACTCTTAAGAATCCTTCTTCTTCTTGAGGCTTATCTGTTTGTTGTTGATTCTGAAATCCGAATCTTCTCGGTGGAGGAGTGTCCCTGTAATCTTCCTTGTACATCTTCCTATCCCCTTTGATTGTTTCTGCATAGCTTTTTGGATTTGATTCTTTCTCTGTTGTTTTGGAGCTTGATCCCTTTTCTGTCTGATTGTATACAAGTCTAGACTTGTCAAGATGATATTTTTTACTACTGATAATGTCATCTAGAACTTTTGAGCTATTCTTCATATTTCCTTTTGAATTTCATTTCTTAGTGTGACAATCTATGCTTCCAAGTTTCAAGTGATCTTATCCTTTGTTGGTGGAACTGTTGGTATTGTGTATCCATCTACAATTGATTGCCAAATTTCAAACCCCTGTGCTTGTATATATGTCTTCATTCTTATGCTCCAAAAAGCATACTTTTGTCCATCAAAGTGTGGTATTCCATTTTTATATGAGTTGATACTCTCCATGATCTACCTTTGAGTGGTTAAACCGATTTCTGGAAGAACCTACTCTGATACCAATTGTTGGATTACTGAGAGGGGGGGTGAATCAGTAATAGCGTAATTATAATCCTTTTTCTCCAAATAATCCAAGTGTTATATCAATGTATAATTATTATCCAATAATGAGCAATAAGAAATGAACAATCACACACATACACAATACACCATTGTTTTACATGGAAACTCAAATCGGGAGAAAACCACAGAGTGCTTTATATTATATGTCTTGAAGAATTACATTCATTGGAAGCCCCAAATTCCTTTGTTTTCCAGTTGCAACTGGAAGGAGGCTCCAACCCCCTAGTTTCTCAGGCTACAACCTGAGGGAAGATCCAACTCCCCAATTATCTGGCTACAACCAGAAGGAAGCTACAACCCCCTATGTTCTCCGGCTACAGCCGGAAGGTGGCTACAACCACCTATCCTTGACCCTTCCAACCACCCTGAAGTAGAAGTAGAATGATGAAACCACTGTCACACTATCACTATGAGATATACCACTGTAAACATGTACCAATAAACCTAAACCATGCATCAACTTGTACCTCAACCTGTAATCAACTTGTACCATAAACAAGTGCATAAACCATGCACCAATTTGTACCAAACAATCTGTAATCAACTTGTACCAAGTATGTACCAATCATGTTTCAAGTATTCATCAAATATGACTCATCAATATGTACCAACATCATCAACTATACACCTCATGTATGTGCCAACTCATCAACTACTTGTCTCAACCATGTACCCAACTTGTACCTCAACCAAAAGCCCTCATCAATTTCATCATCTAAATATGATTTGTACTCTATAATAGACTTGGTTTATATGATCACATACCTGCAAACCTTCCTCAACTTTAACAATAAGAGACTAACATTTTCATCAAACGTTTCTTTAGTCTCACAAGACTAGTTTTGGATTAGTCAACAACCCTAACTTGAGATAATCATAACTTTGCACCTGTAATGAATAAATATCTGAAACTGATAAACAATGTTCTTTAGTGAGTTTTGTGAAATTCCTCCAGGTGTCACTACTTGGAACCTCTCAGAAAAGGATTTATGGAAAAAATGGCACACCTTGTTGAATTTTGGCTTATTCTAGAGAGTGAACTTGTAGAGCGTGCCCCCGCACATAATATTTGTTGAATTGATCCGAGACTATTAAAAAACATACTATAGACTATACTCTAATCCACACATTTGTTCTTACTGAATTTGGATCTGTTATGAAGAATTTATGACGTTTTTACCCAAAACACCTGTTTTTGACTAGTTTCGGGACTAGACCACAAACCCTATTTTCCACAGAGTGTAACTCCAAAAATACAACGACCCACAAGCTGAATTTTTTACCACAGATACTTGGATATGTTTCCTCAATGGAATATAAATTTCACGGTCTGAATAATTCTAGAAAAAAATTTATTGTGAAAATGGTGAGATGACTTGAAAAAAACATACCTTAGAACACATCATCAAAAGAATTTATCCTTCCTTGAATTCTGGCCTTCTTTTCTTCACTTTCCATAGAAATTCAGCTTAGATATCCTTTGGTTACCTCAGACACCTATAGGTATTCAATATGATCAAGTGTGTCTTAAATGAGAGAGTCTTTCCTCTTATTTATACTCTCCAAGTAGCTTCCTTATAAACATCTTCTAGGTCACTTTGCCCACTTTCCTTATTTGAGGGTTAACCCACTTCTAATTTCTCCATTAAATTTATTATTAAATTAATTTATTTTGTATTCACTTTGAATTATAGTACATTCATCACTTCACTTTATTATTTACCTTTTAAAATCTCTTAAACCACTTTGACTACTTTGACCTTTTGGGGCTTCTAGATGACATATGAGGGTCCTCCAACTTCGTAAGGCCATAACTCTCAAAGCGTGAGGAGTTATGTGGCGTTCCACATACCACCAGAAATAGAATGACATGTAATATCCATATGGAATATTATTACTTGAAAATATATCAAAACTCATATCGTTATTCATCAAACAAACTTGGGTCCATTACCCAAACCTGGGTTCTCCAACTTCTCATGGCCATAACTCTCTAACCATGAGGAGTTATGTGACGTTCCACATACCACCGGAAATGGCATGGAAAGAAATACCTATATAGGATAGTTTCATTGAAAAAATAACTGGCGTTCATCTCATTATTCTACAAATAAGCGTGGGTTCTCTAACCATACTTCTAGAATAACTCAATTTGCAAAGCGTCTTCCCGTAAGGGATTTCACCATAAGGGGACCACCTTGGAGTTCATCCTTTTCTAATTATTATCAACCATGAAAAGACAATAACGATTCATATTTACATCAAACAATATTGGGTCCATTACCCAACCTTTGTGATATGGGGATTTCTTCAAGGGTTGACATCAATGACAACCAACCTTAATCAAGAATCTCTCCTACTTCAACTACTTTTCTATTTTGATTACCATATTTTGTATCTTCCTCTAATTGGAAGAGGATTGATAGAACCCTCAATACAACATATCACTTGTTTGGTTATGCAATTCAATCATATCCACATGGTGGTTATCCCCAATATTTACTCTCATTTGAGTGGATTTGTAATCTGTAGTAAAAAGAGGCTTAAGTACCTTTGACTCTAGTACATCCAAATTGAATGTACCCTAATAGTAATTCACAACAGAGAGTAACTTTGTCTGAGTTGTGTTTTCTCCCCAAGCCTAAGGATACATTTCCTTTTTCCCATCTTGATTTTGTCTCTTTATATCCAAATTCCGAGAAAAGAATGAGGGTTTCTTATCAGATGTTCCTTTGGCTGTAAAGGTCTGTGAAACTTCTATTGTCGACAATAGAGATGAAGTGGGATGCTCAATAATGATAGCAGGTCCCTTTGAGGTTGAAATAGCTTCACTTGATTCGTGTGTTATTTTCAGTATGCCCTTCCACTTTCCTATAAACTTAGCTAAGAACCCCTGTAGGTCTAATTCTTGATCACCTTTATGATTTTTTCTTAGTTTCTTACTCAATTGATTATAAATATCCCTTTTAGAATGCATCTCTTAAAATGTCCTTCCAATTTATAATTCTTGTTTTTTGAGGAGTCTAAATTACATTAGATTGGTCCATTGACTGAGTGGTAGTTTTATTTTAGGCCTCTACCTCTAGAATATGCTTAACCTCTTCCCATGATTCCATTTTAACAGTTTTTTCCACTACATGATTTGGCATATGTTTGTACATGGGCCTTTTGGCTACAATCACACCATGTGGGTCATACACCCATTTACTTCCTTTTTCAAAATCCAATTGTTGTAGCATTTCTTATATAAAAGCTAGAGCAGTTCTAAGATTGACCAAGAAAGGGCCAACCTCTTGAGGAAACTTGAAAGTGATGGGTTGCTTATGCTGGGGAAAATGAAAATGATCTGAAATGCACCTTTGGCTAATGTATTCCAAAGAAAAGAATCTTGGAGTTAGGAAAACTAGCATCTTGTAAGGCTCTCATTGAAAAGCATATAATCTAATGATGGTGTGATCCTCAACCAAGTACAAATATCCTAATATGGTATCTTTTCTCAGCTACAATATGTTTTTAAACTCAGGAAACATCCTAATATGTTGAGTGTTGAGTGCCATGGAGTAGAAAGTAGCATGCAATATTCATGAACTTGTTTACATAAAGGATGAAACCTTTATTCTAGTCTTGTTTCCTTACCTCCTTGGTTAACTCAAGTATTGGCTTTGTTTTACATAAATCATATATTTTTTTGATCCCAAATCTCTCCAAATAGGAAGAATTACTACAAAATATGAGGTGCAGCAAGTAGGCCTGGTACCTAAAAGACTTAGTGTTGTGGAAATTTAAATATTGGAAGTTTATGAATTCCTGTAGGAACTGATAATAATCAAATTTTGTGAAGGTGATTGACTCCGATGGATATAATATAGAAATCAACATTAAAATGGTTTCATACACTGCTTTATCATTTTCATACCCCAAAACTTGACAAATCATGGTAATATCTTGCTTGGTTACTTCATGGAAGATGGAGGATTTGAAAGCAGGTGGACCAGTTGGTAATGGGGCATCTGGGGCCAACATATTACTCAACATCTTTTCTCTTCCATACTGTGATAATTCTTGGTACTTAGAGGCAATCTCATCATCATCCAGGGTTTCATATGTAGCATGGTCTGAAATTTGGAGCTTTTGGGAAATGAAATATTTACTTATTTCATAGACTATCCTAGAATCATCTACATAAGTTATTTGTTGCCTATCCACCTAGTAATTGAAAACACACCAATTGACTAATTCTGGAAAGTGATAAGTTTTTGGAACAATTGATCTGGATAGGTTGATTCCCATAAGTGCAAGTAGTCTTTACCATTGTTAGTGTCATCCTAGGCTCTCTGAATTAATTGGTGAAGTCCAGGGAAAGAAATGGAAGGGTCGAAAACATACCCTTCCTTGTCCTCCAAGTGGTCATCAGATACAGTCATTTTCTTAGATGATCATATTTTTCTAGGGTTTGATTGAGTCGCCATTTGATTAATTTTAGGGGAAAAGACTGAAAAACAGATGTAGGTTTGGGGAATTATGAATTTACCCAAGTTTGATTCCCATATATGTAACTAATCTTGCAAATACTTAAATCTACCACAGACTAACTTTATTAACTTGTAAGAATCAATAAGTGACAGAACGACATCAAAAATTTCACAATCACAGTCGATTAGTACATTTTCAACAGAGGTCGATGGCTGACCAGATTGAGTACCTTTATCCATCTATCCTTATTTTAAACAATGGGAAGATATTTGAAATAAGGAAATGAGAACACTACCCGAACCTATTTGTCGAAGGAGAATTTGAATGATTTTATAGGAGTCTATTGCACTCTTAAAAATGTTTACTATGTGTGTTTACCTCATTTTCTTTGAGGGTAATTATTTTAAACTTTTATTAAAAACCCTCTGGATTACATCGACACGATTCCTTTTTATTTGGCTTACATCACCACAGCACTTATCATCTATTCATGCATTTCAGGGGAAAGCTAAAGTGGTTTTATAATACCACCCCCGTGTACTGAAATGAATAAGGTTATAACACATTATCACCCATTAATACAATGGTTTAGAATTGAGGCCTTTGACACCTTGTTATCCAACATGCACTTTCACTATTCAAAATAAGTTGAGACCGTCGATCTTGGATCTATATGAATGGTTCGATCGTGTCTATTGAATTTTCATTTCAAACACTGTTTTTTCTCTATTGTGCATAAAAAAATATGGCAAAGTGATGTAGTATACAAGGTATAAAACATAAACTAACGAGTGAATGACAGGGAAAACTTGAAGTGGATGGAACTCAAATAGAGCCATTGTAAACCATTGAATATTGAATTAACAACTCCATGATCTACATTCTATATCTACATCAACAACAAGGCTACATGCCAAAGACATTGTGGGGTCAATCCCTCCTTGGACACATAGGTGGGTTCGGTCTCTCCTTTTACTGATATTCTCCTATGCGCACTCTCCTTACTAGCAGGTGTCGATCCAATGTAAAAGTTAGTGGGTTTCTCCTTTGTGAAATCTTCGTACTGGTAGCTCAAGTCGATCCAATGAAAATTTCAGTGGGTTTATCCTCTACACACACTCCTTATTGATAGTTGGGGTCAAAAAATGTAGTGGTCAACCCTTTTGAGAGTGGTTTTATTGCATTTGGATTTGGTGCCATAGTGTTTTTTATGTTTGAATTTTGTGTTTTTATTTTTGTTTATTTATTTATTTTATTTATTATTTGTTTATTTGTTTTATTTGTTATTTGTTTGTAACATAATTTATATTTATATTTTTATATAATGTGTTATATATTTATATATAATCCCCTTAATCCCTAAACCCCCTAACCCTTCAATCCCTAACTCCTAACCCCTAACTCTAAACGACATCCAACGCCCAAAAAAATATTTTCTTTGTTAAACCTTCTAGTGGCTACCATATGACACTTGTAGCTCAAAGATTCCATTCAAACCCTAGGTAGTGGTTTTGGAGCATGCACATGGTTCCTATGCTAGAATATGAGGGTGGAAGGTTGGAAAGTTACCAAGATTACTGGGTGGAGGGTTAAAACATTGTGTCAGATTATCAATATTGATTGATAGTTAAAATCAATCAGCACATGATCAATATGGATTAGGAGGTTATAGGTTGGTGATTTATGAGAGAAATCCAGGTCAATGAATTCTAACCAACCAATGATACATAGAAAATGGCATAAAACTTAACAACACATATTTAACCCATATAAGGAAATACTTTAAATATAATTAATCATAAAAAAATCGTAATCACGTACCTTGACCTACATTTCAACAATTCAATATCATTGTTCTTATTCTTCGTCAAAATCCACATATGTATCATCAGTTTTAGAATCTACGTTGAAAGGATTGGCCATAGCACATCATCATCGATGTTATTTTCAATAATTTCATTGTCGATATGAACATCGAAAACATTGTCATCTAAATTTAGCTCAACTTCTTCGTCTTCTTCATCTAACACATCTAATTGCAACCATGATTGAGGTTGTGATCATGGACGGTCTCTCAAGATTTGTCCCAATTAATATTATGCAGGCCCCATGGTGAAAAACTAGAACTTGGGGTCTTAGAATTGAAAGTGCATTGAGGCATAGGGTAGTGGTTAGAGCACTAGATTTAGGGTGTAGGGGTTGTGGGGACCCTAGCTCACTACTACATTGGGCGGAAATTAAGATGAAATATTACGATGGTTTAAAATTTCGTCGTAATTGTTTTGCATTTTTTGGACTAAATTTACTTTTTTTTTTCGGGGTCCAACTGTTCGTCTCTCTAGCGACCAACATTCCACATTGGTCGTTATAGTGATGAAATTTCATCGCTAGAGTGACCAACCACGAGTTAGTCGCTATAACAACGAACTTTAGTCGTTATAACGACCAACAATGGCACGTGTGAGAATCAAACAGTCATTGACTCATTGAGAACCAAGTGTCATTTAGATTCCCAAATAGCCAGTGTTGTACGTTGGATATGAAATGCATTGGTTTCATGATTTGTTCCTTATTTTTTCCAGATGATTATAGGTTTCATGCTTTGTCCCTTATTTTTTCTGAACATGCTGTATAATTTTCAATACAAATATCTAAATATATACCAAATTATTTGAATAGATTTATATATTGTACTTATAATGTTTCAATGGATTTGTTGTAATAGGTAATTACAATGTCAACTCCAGACAAGAAAAGAGAGCTTGTTATGTTAAAGCGGCAAATGGTGATTCATGGTGATGGGAAATGTTATTGCCCTTGTTGTGAATGCAGGGGTTTTAATGGAAGAAGACTACCTTTAAAAATAGTTGAAAAACATTGTAGGGAGAATGGGCAC
>JASDQU010103668.1:15862-39779 GCA_032191745.1 Picea mariana
GCAAAGAACTCAGCCTTCCATTCAAAGACTAAGCATATACAGTTGAGGTACCACTTCATACGATCCGCCTTGGAAGATGGACAATTGAAGATGGAAAAGATACACACTAGCCAGAATCCTACAGACATGTTAACAAAGGGAGTAACCAGGGAGAAACTGAGTTCTTTCTCAGTTTCAGTTGGTCTTCAAGAATGAAGATGAAGATGAGAAATTTTCCAGGTCCAATAAGGTTGAGAGTCCAGCATATACAGCAGCGGTGTAGTTGTTGAGATCAGTCTCCAAGTGGGAGATTGTTGGTTGTGGAGCCTGATTATCTTCCTGATTCAGAGGTCTTTGCTTTCAGCCGTGTTTATACCCCATGAAGTATTTACACCCCAGAAGTATGTACACTCTTCCACGCAGGGGAGTGCAGAGGGGGGGTACCCCCTCTGCGGGGTCCGGGGGGTCTGGGGGCAAGCGGGCCCCCAGCGGGGGTTCAGGGGCGAAGCCCCCGAAGCAAAAATTGCCTTGTAAAAGTATATGTAATTTCATTGTAAATCTGGACCGTTCATTATAAGGTCGTAGATCTAACGGTAGAGATTATGTTAGGGTTTTTTTCCTTAGAAGGCAACCCTCTTTTATGAGGGAAATGTATTGCGGCTATGTACGATGGTGAATATTGTATTCTGAGAGAGGAGACTGTGAGAGAAAGAAGAGGAAGTTACAACGGGTTTTGCTGTAGGTTGTATCCCTTCCTTTTCTGGATAATAATAAAGGAAGGACCTGGAAATTTCTCTGGTGGACGTAGCCCACACTGGGTGAACCACATAAATCTGTGTCTCTCTTGTATTGTGTGTCTTCTGTGTTTTTGTTTCTGCATTTGTTTTATATTATTGCTCTGCGGTCCTGTTTTTCTAACAAATACAAACATCTATTTGATGAGTTAGGTCATGTATTTATTAGAGAGATAAATCCCCATTGTGGATCATATCTCATTCACTCAACACATTACTTGGAGATCTGAAATTTGGTGCGCTCTTCTTATGCACTATATTTCTTGGTCATAGAGCACCCTCTTGTGTGCACTAGGGTTTTTTCTTGAGGGCCACCATTATTGGCATCCATATTTTCGGTGGAGAGAGTTTTATTTTCTTGGAAATATAGTAAAGTGTTGCTGAGTTTTTCCCTTGTTTGAGAAGGGTTTTCCTAGGATAACATCTTGTGTCTTATGCATGGTTATTCTTCTTGTGATCTTGGTTTACCACAACTATTGTGTTGCTGCATTGTTTATGTTTCAAGTTCATGCTAAATTGAAAAGAAACTACATGTGCTTGAGCCACCATAAAAATTCAACATATTTGACCAACACAAACCCTAAAGAATGTTATTATATTATATTTATTAAGATGGCCCTATTTTGCCTTTGTAAAAGTCGGCCCTATTGTGCCTTGACAATTAAATGTAATTTAAGAGGGTAAATTGACAGGTCGACCCAAATCTAATTGAGGGAGGCCAAACTACTATTTATAAGGGAGGCTAGTGCCTCACTTGTTCACTCACTCACAAACTTTGCAATAAGAAGAAAAGTGCACAAGTCTTTGAGGAGACACTACTGCAACTAGGTGTGATGTCAAGGAGGATTTTGGTCTTTCTCTTGGTATCTCTTGGTTAAGTGGTGCGCTACTCTTTCCTAGTGAAGGAGTAGAGGATGATTTTCTTCCTTGTTGGCTAATCTATATTGAGGAAGTTTGCTAGGTTTTCTCCCCCTAGAGAGTTTCCATGATAATCTTTGTGTCTCTCTTGTTCCTGTGATTGTCTATCTTTCAGTGATCTTATATATGAAACTAATGTGCTAAATGATTGTAATAATAAAGAAGAACCATAACTGCTAGCCGTATAAGTAAAATTTCAACACCTGCTACCATCAATACTTTAATATGATATTCGGCTCTGCTCATCCATCAATGTCAGGTCTTACTAGCTGATAGTATCTGACAATGATATTTGGTCCAAGATCCCCTTGAACCCAACTACAGGCTGTCCTAGAACCTTGTAAATCATACCTTCCCTGATGCCAAGCCTCAATTTTTCATCCAAGGTTTCTCCCTCTGACCGTATGAGCCCCTATCCATCCTCGAACATCACTACATACCCCATATCCTCTAGATATGATACAGAGAGAAAATTAACCTTCAACTTTGGTACAAACATCACCCCAGCCACCTCTAGAGAACCACCTGACTCTAGCTAGAATCTGATGCATCCAACCCCCTTTACTGCATGCATGGTGTGCGCCCCACTCTTCACATGGAAGTCTGATCCTATCTCTAAAACACTATGGAACACCGACATTCTTCCCATCATATGGAGAGATGATCCATTATCCACGAACCATACCCCACTGTCCTCCAACTCAACCAATATTTTGCTGCTACTCGAAAGAGAGACAACCAGAGAAAATTCCTCGTCAAATTTCTCTGCAAACTCATCTATCTCAGTGGATGCTGAGGCTGCCATCTTTGTATTGTGAATCCACTAAAACCTAGCAAGATGAACTGAAAAGATTCAACACTTTAATACCCATAGAAATTATTCACCATATAAAAATTCTTAAAATGTTATTTTGCAGCTACACCGAGGTTTCTTCATAGAAATAAAATCACACAACATAAATAAACTAAGGAACAATGAAGAATATAAAAACAATCACATCGCATGAGAGATACCAAGTTTTTAGGTAAAATAACCCCTTGAAAAAACCCAAAGTGGCCCTTGAAAAAACCCAAAGTGGGAAAACTAGTGCTTCAGTTTGTTGATTTTATTATGAAGCAGAAACATATAGATATCTCTTACAAAGCAAATCGATATACACAAATGACTGAGTGAAACCCCAACAAAAATATTCTGAAGACTTGTATGACCCTATCTCAATCCAGCAAACCAACAAAGCAACCCAAAAGAACCCAATTCGTTAGCCTTTGCGAAAATCGTACGACCCTCTGCGTCACCTATACGATTCATTCAAATATGAAATATGGCTTCTGCAAATCGCTGAGATGCAAGTCGATCGACTTGTAAAAAATCTCCACTGTCCTCTCTGTAATTCTCCTCTAGCAAACTCTCAAGCGAATTTCTTCTTCTTGCTAAAATTCACCCTCTCTCAAACAACTAATGCACCCAACCACCAAGTCGACCTCCTTTTGTATCAACGAGCAAGCAAAAACCCCATCTCCAAAGAGATCAAGGGATGAGATGAACCCTCACTCTCTCAATGAGATGGATGGCCAAGATTAAAAGACCATCACTTAAATTATTTTCAGTTTTAACTTTAGAAAAGTGATCATTAAGTCAACATTAAAATATAGCACATCTAATGTACTTTTTCCTAAGTAAAACTTAAGAAAAATACCATTCCATTGACCTGGCTTATAGTTACATTGCCCCCCACCATGCTAGGAAACCACACATGGAATAAGACCTTATGAGTTACACTTATCAACACTCCCTCTTAACGAGGAAGAGATTCTGAACCAACCCCATCTTGTCTCTAAACTTCACGAACTTTTGTTTTCAAAGTGCCTTGGTAAATATATCTTCCATCTGATCATCTGTCTGTATGTATTGGAGCCTCACAACTCCCCTCTGTACATAATCTCATATGAAGTGATAGAGTATGTCTATATGCTTGCTACGATCATGAAACATGAGATTCTTAGAGAGCCTGATGCAACTGTGATTATCACAATGTATCATAGTAGCCTCTAACTCCTTACCAAACAATCCCAATAACAACTTCATCAACCAAAATTCCTCACATGATGATAAAATAACTTCCATGTACTTTCCTCAATAGAGGTCAATGCCATTGATCTCTGCTTCCTGCTGAACCATGATATAATACTCGATCCTATGTTGAAGCAACACCTTGAAGTGCGCTTCCTGTCCTATGCATATCCTTCCCAATCAACATCTGTAAAACCTGCCAATCTCACTCCACCACTATGCTCATACAACAACCCATACTCCACTATACCTCTCAAGTAGAAAAGTACATGTTTCACAACTATCCAATGCACTCTCCGAGGGTCCACCATAAAATGACTCAAAGAGTTGATTTCAAGGCTAATATCCGATCTAGTGTTGACCAGATACATGAGTGATCCAATAAGCTGATGATAGATGGTGAGGTCTACTGTATCAGAACTAGATACATCAATCTTCCTCTAGTTCGTCATGAAAGGCGTGGACATGGGCCTACAATATATCATCCTGAACCTACTCAATATCTCTACTGTATACTTCCCATGTTCTAATAAGCATTTTTCCAAACCTCCAGACCAAGGAAGTAATGTATCAAACCAAGGTCTTTCATCTCGAACTCTGCTGCAATGTTAGCCTCGCAATTTGCAATCAACTACTCATCTCCAGTAAGAAATATATCATCAACATAAAGCAACAGTATGAGAGGCACCTCACCTGCTAGAAAATAGAGGTTTGGATCAACGTCACTCCACTAGAATCCCATTTCTCTCAAATAACTGTTGATCCTAGAGTACCATGATCGAGGTTCCTGCTTGATCCCATACAAGGCTCGTCTCAACTTGCAAACATGCATATCCTTGTCTCCAACCTCAAAACCCTCAGGCTACTCAATATAGACTTCTTCCTCAATAAATTTGTTGAGGAAGGAAATCTTCACGTCCATCTGATGAATGTGCCAACCCATCTCTATTGCAAGTGAAATAACTGCTCGGATGGATGAATATCTAGCCACCGAGGAGAAAGTCTCCTCGTAATTGACTCCCTCTTTCTTTGCAAAGCCCTTGGCTACTAAGCATGCCTTATACTTCTCCACGCTTCCATATGCTGCATGCTTGAATTTATATACCCATATCGATCCAACCACCCATTCTCTCTGGCCTAGGCACCACCTCTCATACATTGTTCTTCATGATAGAGGCATACTCCTCCATCATGGATTCCTGCCACACTCCATGTTGTGCATCCTGCTCATATGTGGAAGGATCAACATCTTATGCGCTGTCATGAGTGCCATATACCCAAATATTTGTACTGGTCTACTCTCTCTGGAGGCACTATCTGTCTAGAATCACTCACTGTGGACTTATACCTCTTAGGCCATGGCCTAGTGTCAATATTCTATGGAACAACCTCACGCTGATCGACCTCCTCATCAGTCTCCTGACTTCCCTATCCACTAGTCTCCTTGCCAACACCTGTACCTGTACCTTGTGTCTGTGCTTGTGTCTCTGTACTTTATACCTGTGCCTCCTCACTTTTCTTCTCCGAGTCTTGTCCCTACTAGTCCTCTATCTACGCTAGCATATATCTATATATCCTCAAGGGCCTCTCCTCCTCAAACTACACATCTTTGCACACCATTATCCTCCCGTGCTTTGGCATAAAGATGCGATAGGCCTTAGAAGTCTCGCTGTAGCCAACCAATATCGCCTTATCTGCTGTGGGGTCCATCTTTGTCCTCTTCTCCAAAGGGACACGACAATAACAAATACTCTCAAAGATGCAAAGATGACTCACATATGGCCTGGTACATGTGTATACCTTCTCAGGTGTCAATTTACCCAAATTGGTGTGGGGACTCCAGTTTTGAATGTAAACAACTGTGCAACAAGCCTCAATCCATAAGAATATAGGAAATCCCTGATCATGTATCATCACACGAGATGCACCCAATATGGTCCTGTTCTTGTGCTTTGACACTCCATTATGTTGCGAGTTATATGGAACCATGAGGTCCTTCTTAATACCCTCTGCAACACAATAGTCCACAAACTCATTAGAGGTGTACTCACCCCCATTATCCGATCTAAGTACCTGGATCCTCCTACTAGACTGGTTCTCTACTAGAGCTTTGAACTCCTTAAACTTGTCAAAGACCTCATCCTAGGTCTTAAGGAAATATATCTAGGTATTCCTAGAGTATTCATTAATAAATATCACATAGTAGCTAAAGCCACTAACTGAGTGCACACTCATAGGACCACAAACATCTGAATGGATTAGATCCAAGATCCCCTTGGACCTACACTCACTCGATGGAAATGATTTGCAGGAATATTTTTCCAAAGCACAACCCTTATAGGGGCCATGCCTCTATGTTGCAACCTTAGGGACTCTTGTAATTTCCTGTATCAAATGACTTAATGCACCAAAATGAAAATGTGCCATCTGTTTGTGCCATAACTCACTCAAATCTGTGCTGCTGCTGACTAATGCTTTTCCTGGCTCAAAATGACACTGTGCCTATGCCCTACACCTTATAACGCACATCATCTCCCAACTCAATATGAAGAATCACGCCTCCCTCTTGCAAGATACCAAATAACTCCTTGCGCCCAGTCATATGACAAGAAGCGCCACTATCCACATACCAAACACCCGTGACAACTAATCTCGACATACATGTAATAATGCAGAAATCCTCCTCAAAGATTTTACAAAAATCCTCTACTCTTGCAGAGGCTACCATCTGTGACTTACTCTTTTTCTTTTCCAGACACTGTGAAACAAAATTTCCAAACTTGTGACACTAGAAACAATCCACTTTGGAGAAGTCAATGTTTTTCTTCTTCCCTCTAGCTCCACTCCCAGAGCCCTTCTTCTTAGATTTTCCCTTTCCTTTGCTTGCAAGAGACAAAGCCTCCTCATCCACAATTTGAGGTGATGTAGATGTACCACTTGCATGACCAAGAAGGATCTCTTCTTGCAAAAAATCATCCCATAAGAGCTGCCAGTCAAGGATCTTCTCTTGAGCTACAATTCCACGCACAAATGTATCCCATGGATTTGAAAAGCCATTCAGGGATATACATACTAACTCAGAATCCTGTGTCTTTGAGCCAATTGCTGCAAGCTCATCCCTATTCTGTGTAAGACGAGTGAGGTAGGGACCCACACCTTCTCCCTTTTCCATCTTGGTACCTCACATCCTTTCTCGAAGCACCATAATCCTGCTTTCATTCTTTTTTGATAGAGGCTACATAAGGCAATCCACATGTCTTTAGTAGATGTTTTCCCTGAAAGGCGTGGGATTATGTGATCCTTTACCTCATCAAGGATTATGCTCATAACGGTCACTTCACCCTTCTTCCAGGCTCCCAACAACGTTGCATCCGTAGGAGTTTCTTCTTCATTATCAACATATTCAAGGACATCATTGACATCCAATATTTTGGTAACCCTCTCTTTCCAAGTGGGAAAGTTTTGAGAGACTTGAAATCTATCCTCAACTCTCAAAGTCATGGCCATTTATGAAGGTGTCTTTGTCCAAACTCTAACGATTCCTTACCAATTGATTCTATGCTTAGATATGAAATCGATCTCCTTAACCAATAGGCTGATGTTGTTACTTAAATTGTCTTTCTCTGATACCATGTGAATCCACTAAAACCCAACAAGATGAATGAAAAAACTTCAACACTTTAATACTAAGAAACATTATTCACCATATAAAAATTGTGAAAATGTTATTTTGCAGCTACAACTAGGTTTCTTCACAAAAATAAAATCCCACAACATAAATAAACTTAGGAACAATTAAGTAGATAACATCAATCACATCACATGAGAGACACCAAGATTTTGGGTAAATTAACCCCTAGAAAAAACCCAAAGTGGGAAAACCAATTCTTCAGTTTGTGGATTTTATTATATAGTAAAAAGACATAGATATCTCTTACAAAGAAAATTGATCTACACAAATGATTGAGTGAAATCCCAACAAAAGTCTTCTCAAGACTTGTACAATCCTCTCTCAATCCAACAAACCAACAAATCAATCCAAAAGAACCCAAATTATGAGCCTCTACGAAAATTGTACGACCCTCTGCGTCACCTCTGTGTCACATGTATGACTCTCATTCAGATATGATGTATGGTCTCTGCAAATCATTGAGATGCAAGTCGATCCACCTGTTAAAACTCTCCTCTGTCCTCTCTGCAATTCTCCTCCAGCAAACCCTCACGCGAACTTCTTCTTCTTTCTAAAATTCACCCTCTCTCAATCAGCTAATGCTCCCAACAACCAAGTCGACCTCCCTTTGTCTTAATGAGAAAGAAAAAACCCTATCTCCAAGGAGATCAAGGGCTGAGATCAACCCTCACTCTCTCAATGAGATGGATGGTCAAGGTTAAAAGACCATCACTTAAATTATTTTCACTTTTAACTTTAGAAAAGTGCTCACTAAGTCAACATTAAAATATAACACATCTAATGTACTTTTTCCTAAGTAAAACTTTAGGAAAGAGACCAACCCATCAACTTGGATTAGTTTCATTGTCCCCCACCATGCTAGGATGCCACACATAGAAGAAGACATTCTTAGTTACACTTTTGAACATGTCTCCTTCTTGTTCTTCTTTTTGTTGGGACACTGGCTAACATAGTGGCCAGTCTTGTGACATGCAAAGCATTTCACTTTTCCCATGTCTTTGGAATGTCCTATTGCACTAGTCTTCTTTGCATTAAGAACCACATTATCCTCCTCTTCACTCTTTGGATAGCTAGCCTGAGTGGCATGAAGTCTCAAATATTCCTGGGTGAAGTCATCCCATAACCTCTCCCAATAAGGGAGTTTCTCTTGAGCCACCAATTCCAGGACAAATACTTCCCACTGCTTGGTGAATCCATTCAAGGCTTTCCTCACCAACTCAATCTCGTCCACAACCTCTCCCACGATGATTGGTTTGTCTCTGATCTCAGTGAACTTTGTGAGTTAAGTAACCACTGAATCTACCTTAGCCATCTTCGTGCTTCCCAACTTCTCTCTAAGCAGAATCTTCCTGCTCTAGTTATGAGACTGGTACAACTTCACTAAGGCCTCCCACATATCCTTGGCTATCTTCTTCCCAGATAGGTGAGGAATAATGTGGTATTTGATTCTATCCACAATTATTCGTCTCGTCTTCACATCCTTCTTGAAGTGGGATGCTTGATGTGATGGATTAGATGGGAGTACAACCTTTCCTTTAGAAAACTCTCACAATCCATTCTCGTCCAACAACAAATCCATTCGCTCCCTCCATGCACTAAATTTTGAGGCGCTCTCCAACCTGTCCTCATACCTCAAGCTTGCACTGGCCATGGTCAGCTTATGACTCCCACACACTTTTTGGTCACATGTCCCACTTGTTGATTCACCCTTCCTTGTCTATATAACAAGTCACTTGGATCCTTTTGTACTCAGAGGCTGCGCTCTAATACCATCTTGATTTCTGTAACTCAACAACAAAAATTAATACCAATAATTTTACTTGCCCAAAAATTAACTAACTGTTGTTCTAACTTATGAAAATTATGTATTTAATTTACACTTGAGTTATAAACTAAAATAGAACAACATAAACACATAGAGAACTGAGCACATAATAAAAATGGACACCATAAATACCCTAAAAACCCCAGCGTAGGGAAAACCAACTAAGAGGGGCTTTTATTGGACTTTCGGGAGAAAACATATAGCAACAAAAATATCAGAAAATTCTTACAAAATTTCCCAAAATATTTTCTCTCATTCCTCAAAAAACATTCGCCCATTTGTTGGCTGTACAACCCATACTTTTCTAGCCTTGTACGACCCAGGTACAACCTGTACGGCCCTGGCCCATGTACGACCTGCATACGACCCTAGCAGGCTGAGAAAAATTGACCTTAGCTTGACCTCTTCCTCCCTGTTTGATACTGCTAGGAATTGACCTATATTTGCTGCCCAGTATGGACCAATAATGGCCTCTATTGGCTGCCAAATTTGGCCCTGAAATTTCCCTCTCTGCCTCAGCTGCCCCCTCTTCTTCTCCTACCCAAGCGTCCTCTTCTTCTCACTTGCTCAACCTCACAAATGAGAATTTATGTCCTCTCACCCTCAACTCCTCTCTTTATTATTCCAACAACCACCTTATTCTTTGAAATGTGTGCCCATTTTGGGGTCCAAGGCTCCAATGAGGTACGCCCCCCTTGGTTAGACCCCACAATCCACTCAAAGGTCCATGAGGTGTACCCCACTAGCCAGGGACCCACATAACACTCAAAAAAAAATTAACTTAGGGTAAAAAATAAATAAAGGATGATCTGAGTTAATTAGTGTGTCCATCAACATGCCTAGGGCACTTAGGTCCATTCTTAGACACCTATCGAGCTACAAAACTAACACAAGGGACTCATGAGGATTTGATCTCAAACCTCCTTGAACTTTCACACAAGAGATTCTACAGTTCTACTAATCAAGATAATTCTTGGGGATTTTGTAAGAAGTGTTTTTAGACCCGGACAATGGGTTTTAAAGAGGTTACGCCTTATACTAACAGGTTGGAGTACTATTTTAGCCTATCTCCCCCTATGAGGAAAGGATGGATAACTCTCAAGGTTATTCAGGACATGCACGAGTACCTACGTAGTTCATGTTAGAGCCTTTCTAGATGTTCATGAGAGCCAACGTCCCTAACCTAACTCAGTGCCTTTCATAGGTAACCCCAAGGGCCTCAATGGGATTTGATCCATTGTTATTAGAACCAAAAACTAGACCAGACTGGTCGATCCCAAAAATTTGAAATTAGACTAGACTGGAAAAAAACCGGACAAAAAAATTGGTCGAACAAAAACTACATAAAATATTCAAAATTTGAAAAAAAAAATATATTCATGTGCATCAATACGAATCCAAACCATTTATACACAAACATGAAAAGATTCTCGTTTATATAGCAAGTAAGAGTGCATAAAACCAAAATAGCACCGAGTGAAATATTGTAGTTTCTATTATAGTTTGATTGATTTTATAGTTAACATGTGTGTAATGGGGTCCCCATATTTAATGGAGTGGAGGCATATTATTGTATGCTATTCATACCTCCATATCTTTTGATCACATGCACATATTAGGGTAAATAGAGTGCATGTCAGAATAAAAGCTTAATGATAATTTATGTGTTAGTGTGAATGATTTTGTGTTTTCTCTTCCCTTCTCTTATTCGAGTCATTTGAACGCATATTATTTCTTGTTTATCTTTGTCTCATTGTTTTTTCCAAAATTGCAACCTTGGGGGATTCACTCTCGAGTCTCCACAAGGAGAATATTGGAAGTTTCTTGCAGTGTTCAAAGTTAGAACTAGAAATATACAAAAGCATTTTAGAAAATCTTACAAGATATGGAAAATAAATGTTAGAGTTTACATGTGCGAGAAGTGCATGCACATATAAAAAAATTGACAAATATAATATGAAGTGAAACCAATGGAGACAAACCACACATGGACAACTGAGAGAGACCCAAGGAGATACAATCAATCAACCATTGAAAAATTGGTTGTGAAACCTGTTGCTCATTTTAAGACCATGTTTTGATCATTTATTTTTCTTTGTTTCTAATTTGAAAACACAACTTCTAGTTTCTAAAACTCTACACAATGTACAAAAATTGGCAGAAATTTGTTTTCTTTCCTTAAAAAATTGGAAATCCTCCCCTTTAAATGTGTTGTACAAGTGCTGTGCGGAACTGACCATAAACGATCAGAACCGACTCGTTCCGAGTTTTTGCCCAGAACTGGTATGAAACCGGATAAAAATGGTTCGGTACTGTTGGTCTGACCTTTTTTTCCCCTAAAGGATGGTCCAACCGACCGGTTTTTCCAGACCAGACCAATTCTGATAACAATGATTTGATCTTGAGGTCTTCTGGAATGTTTGTACAAGAGAATCTACCAATTGAGCCAACCCTTTGGGAAATAAAGTAAGAGGTGTTTTCAATCCTAGTCTATGCGTCTAGAAGATGCTACGCCATAAACCCACATGCCACAACATTTTTCTATCCTATCTCCCCTTATGAGGAAAGCACATATAACTCCCAAGGTTATTCAAAACATGCACGAGTCCTTGGACAATGCTTATTGGAGCCTTTCTAGATGTCCATGAGATCCAGTGTGATTGACCTAACCCCATAACTTTTGTAGGGAACCCCAAGGGAGTCAATATGATTTGATCTTGAGACTTAAAATTTTGTACAAGAGCATCTACCAATTGGGATAACCCTAAGGGCTTTTAAAAGATGTGTTTTCAACCCTAGACAATCAATCTAGAAGACACTATGTCATACATCCACATGCTATATGAGTTTTCTATCCTATCTCTCCCTATAAGGAAAGCATGGATAACTCCTGAAGTTATTCTAAACATGCACGAGTCCTGTGCAATTCATGCTAGAGCCTATCCAAATGTTCAAGAGAGCTAGTGTGCCTAACCTAACTCTATTCCTTTCACAGGTAACTCCAAGGAAATCAATGGGATTTGATCCTAAGACCTCCTTGAGCTTTCATACAAGATAATTTACAATTGATCTAATTCTTGCGGCTATCCACAAATGATATTTACAACCATTAATTTTTTCAAAAAGAGTAGTTATTCTTTTGCGGCTATCCTCGTAACACATGTTCTTTCAAAGTTTTAGAGGGAAAAACCACACCTATGTTTTTCTTGTCTATTGATGTGACAAATTGTTCACTGTTGAAATTTTGTTGTTGGAATGTCAAATGCTTTTTGGAATTTTGCTTACTGGGCACACTTAAGTATTCTTATCCCTGTTGGTTTTCTCTTATGGAAACTGTTATCGCACAAATTGTCATTTGGGAAAAAGCAACCATAAGCATCACCAGTGTGACACAACTGGGAGTAAGAACCACTGTCACCTTAGAAAATACTCCCCTCATTTTAGTGATGGATAAATCCAACACAAGGGAGGTTTCCCGAGTGATCTCAAAGGAATGGAGGGAAATGAGCAAATGGTTTGGAAAGATCCCTATTTTGATCACTTGATAAGGTGGCTAGGGATTGAAGAAATAAGGCTTGGGAGATGAAAGAAGGTAAGCTAGGATGTTACCTACAAAACCAATGTTAGCGCAACAATACCAAGAAAAAATATCATGAAATAATCCCAAAACCACTACCAACTCAAAAAGTAAGGCTGGTTGTCATAAAATTGCAGTAGACTAAAGGTTATAACAACAATGAATAGAGTGTAACAACCTCAATATTTCACCATCAAAATCAACAAGTAATGATATTAGATGAAAACCCTTAACAAGTAGATAATTATCCAATACTTAAACAATTGTTTTGGCGGTTAGAAGGGATGGAAAATGAATGCTATCAACAATATATAACAACCCTAAAGACTATAGCAAACATTTACTATAGTAGCAAGAAATCACCATTAAAATTAGGAAATGAATATTGCCAAGTCGAAGCCCTTAACTTATAGATCAATATCCAATCATTAGACAACAAATTTCACAGCTAATTAGCAAGTAAATTAAGAGTTATCAACGAACTTTATGCATCCCTAATGGATGTAGCTTTACTTTTATAACAACAACAAGAAAATTAAGGAAATTTCACAACATTTTTGCATCAGTGGCTTTCTTAGAACATGAACAATCCAACAAGCGATGGAACGATTTCAAGAGAGAAATTATCACGTTGATCAATGAAACTAGTGGCTTATGTTCAAAGGGTAAATGGAGTCAAAAGGGAGGAGCACAAGAAGGGAAAATATCAAATATAAATCTAGGGAACAATATCAAGAGGAGTCTTAACAATCTCTAGATTTATGTTTCCCTAGGATGTCTAGCAAGATAATCCCTATGGTTTCCCTGTAGATGTTCTATTGCCTTGTAGACAACCTTTTGCAAAATCTTGAGGGAAAGGGAACAATGCCTTAAGGGAGTCTTAACAATCCTTATGGGGTAGTTGTACAAAGAACTAGGGTTAAAGGAGTCTTAACAATCTTTAACCAAGCCTTTTGAAAAGCAACAAAAGAAAATTAGGGCTTTTAGGGTTTTGAAGATAACCTTGAACAATGATAGCATGCAAAAGAGAGAAAAACCATTTATAGCGAAGAAATTTTGAAAATTAAACCCTAGAAACACCTTCCAATCCACAAGAGAACATCCTCAAACCCAAAAGATCACCTCTAAGACAAATCACACTCTTTTTCCATTTTGCAAAACAAGACAAAAAAGTGGAACAAATTTTTTTAGAGAGAGATAAGTGTTCCCAATGATGAGTTGTGAAAATGAAATGACTTGCATCTTATTTATAGAGGAATCCCAAGTCCAATTTACAATTATATCCATAATTTTAGGGTCAAAAACATATTTTACAATGAAAATAGCCAATTCGACCTCAAGAATAGCCCACATAATGAAAAATAATGATAAAAATGCCTCCAACATCTCCTCAAAGGGAAAATCGTAGGGTGAGAAGCCTCCAAAGGTTAGGGAATCATCATCCCAAGGATGCCATGTCATTCTCATGATCCAAAAATCAAGAAAACAATGGGGTAAGGCACCACCCTTGTGCCATAATGTCATAAATTGCACGCCCATGTCATGTCAATCCTCTCTAATCATGATGTCATGGTCAAATAATGCAATGCTCAATCAATGGGGTGTGACGTCATGTGTGTTTCATCATGCTAAGCCTCTCTCATGAGGCATGACGTCATCCAATGGTGCAACACTCATCATCTATGCCCTCCAATCACGGGGGAACAACATCCATCCAATGGATTTTATGCCCCTATGAAGATCCCAAGTGGTTTAGCATATCTATGAATGATGTGATCGATGTAGCCCTATAAAGACAAACAAAGCACGACCTCCAAGGGTCCAATTTTCATAGAATCATGCTAAGTAAATCATATTTAAAACAAGAGCCACCCAAACAAGTACATTAGACCACCCCTTTCATATTTCACACATGCTCAAAGAATTTATGTTGGAGATACTTCACACACACCTAGGAATTATTTTTCCTAAGGTTTTTCCTATGTTTACTAGTCATTATTCAGTCTCCTATGGTGTAGGGAGAATATTAACATAGTTGCCGATTTAATGAGAACTGTGACCTCAAAACGAGAACTCTGGCCCAAAAAACCCATATTTTTGCATAAAAAACCTCAAAATCAACCCCCAAATAAAAAAGCGGTGTTACCGGTAGCACCATTTTTTTAAATGGGGTCAAAATTACAACCTTTTTCAAACATTGCCTTAAAAACTTAGACAGTAGCTCGGAAAAACCTTAAAATCAACACCTAAAAAAAATATGTTTTTGAATTTTTTTCTTTCTTTTCAAAACGTTAAAATTTGAGATCATTTGAAATCGTAATTTTATCACTTGGTACCATTAAAACCAAAACCTCAAAATTAGCCATCAAATTGAAAAGTAATGCTATCGGTAGCACCCATTCTAAAAATGGGGGTATGAAAATGATAGATTTTTATAAAGTGGTAAAATAACTCATCATTACTGTAAAAAAAATCATAAAATCAACCCTTAAATGTTTACTTTTAAAATCTTATTATCACTCAAAGCACAAGGTAATGCACAATGCCATGAAAATATCACAATATACTATAAAGATTCGACGTCTATTTTTAATAATTTATTTACTTGTAATAAAAAAAAGTAAATACAAGTTACATTGAATGAAACATAAATAATTTCTTAAAAGTATTGTTATATTGTCCATATTCAAAACATATGAGCTAAGAAATTTTATTATATTATCCATAATAAAAAACATATTATTCATAAAACATAACAAAAGATTCATAACTTCATGTAAGATCATATGTAAGTTCAATGCTCATTTCTAGTTACCATACAAACATCATATGGATAAAAAATGCATAAATTGTTTCACACTTATTCAGATTGACTCACGGATTCTGAAATACCATTAGAATCTACATTGTCTTCAGATGAATTATTGGATGGAGATGTAGACGATCCATTCTCTTCTCTATTGTCGATGAATGCACCATCTGAGTCTACATGTATGCCCAACATTTCAGATGTCAAATGCCTTTTAGATCTACAACTAGGTTCAATAGACTCCCATAATGCATTTATTTCTTGTGGCAACAACTTCTTGATAATATCTGTTGTCTTGGAGCGAAGAGTTCCACTCTTTGTCAAATTGAAGTCATAAACAAGTATGTCAACATCATCTACTTTTAAGAGGTCAATGTGACGACGAGTTGTATTTTGACCCTTTCTTTTTCTCTTTCTATTGACATGTTTCTCAACCACCATCTATGGCTTGTACACACCATTGAATGGGTGTGTATTTATTGCATGCCAATGCACTTCAATTGCAATAACATCATCATTTTCTTTCTCAATATTTATAACCTTTATAATCCAAAATGGATAACCATGTGGACCTTCAGTCGCTAAAACTGCAATCATGCTACCTTCTTTAATATCTTGTACTGAACCCATGTAAAGGTTTTCCATGGCTTCACATTGTGAACATGAATTTCATGAACCGATATAAATTTCTCTTTTCTCTGCTTGTGTAAACTCAATATCACCTTGAGATTCTTGTTGAACTTCAACAATGTTTGTTTCTTCAGATTCATTTGACATATTTTGTGGCCAATGAAATGGAGTCTTCAACATTGTATCTTCATTTTTTCATCTTGAAATTATGTCACTTTGACTATTGAAAAAAGACTCCCAGCAAACAGAATCAACAACATCAAAGTACTCTTTAACTGTGTAACATTTGATAATCATCGTCCTTGAAGTTCTGATCCGGATTATTTTCAGCACGAAATGAGAGAGGAGATATAACATAGAAATATATGGAGATATTGAAAGAGAAATAGTAATATAACAGAGATATATTGAAAATATAACCAGAGGAAAATATATACAATAATACACGATTTCTATTAATGAAATAAATGTACAGAGACTGTAAAAATACAGAGTGAAAGACTCGCTAGAATGGTGGCATCTGATCTTTGAGAATAGATGTGGCGGCTACTCACATTCAAAAGAAGATGATTATTACAATGAGAATATAAGGGCCTTTTTAACATAAGGAAAATCCAAAACCCTAACCCCGGAAGATGAAAACCCAAAAGGTTTGCGGGCCCCGATGGTGGTAGTTGATATGTCAACTTCCCGGGGGCGTAACTTTTGCATACGATCTCCGTTTGGGGTGCTCGATACCTCATTAGAAATATATATTTGAGGAGTACAATTTTTGTGTGAGAAGCATCGAAGGAAAATATATGTTGCTCCCCATTTTCCCAAAAACGTCGTTTAGGGCCTCAAAACGGCTTCGAAAGTTCAGGACCCAAAAAACTGCTAAAAATAGTAAATTACCGAAATTGTCAGAAAACTGTTTTGAGCCAGTTGAAAAAGGTGGGTGGCCACTGATATCCACCTGGATCAATTCTCCCTCCTTAGGAAGCAATGGTATCCATTGCGTTGAGTGCCCAGGGGAGAGGGAAAATCGTTTGCTGAATCTGCATTTTGATGAGATGCTTGCCTTGTTGGAGAAGTCACGCTGCTTAGCTTGTGGAAGGTTGTCACAAACCTGTTGCTGGTGGGGTTGAATCTGTTCAACCAGTTGAGCTATCTGAGATGACTGTGTGTAGAAGGAATCTTTGCGTTTTGCTGCAATCTTGTCGACCCGCTTCTGTTGGATAGAAGGTGCTTGGGCCGAAGCTATAGTGGTTGCAATATCCTTTTGTTCCCCTTTTGAACAGATTGTGAAGAAGCTGAATTTTGTAGTTTGAGATACTGCCTTGCGACACTGTTTAGGTGGGAAAATAGTTGGAACTACCTCTGGTATTCTATAGAGATGACCCCCTAGAGTAACAATGACACTACGGGGTCGAGACTCATAAATAGCATGGTGCTTCCACATATATGGTTGACCCAAAAAAACATCACGAACATAAAATGGGGAAACATCACATAATACCTCATCCTTGAAGGGATGGATGCCATAAGAAAATTGATACTGCTGGCTGACACAAAGATCTCGTCCTTGGCGAAGCCACCCAATGTTGTATGGTTGCGGGTGTGGTGTTGTCGACAATCCCAACCGTTTGACGACCTCTGCTGAGATGAGGTTCTTCTGACTTCCGCTATCAACAATAAAATGCAGCGGGGTCCCCTTCACCCACATCTGTGAATGAAAAAGACCCTCCCCCTCTTCAGGATCTGTTGGTTCTTCTGGTTGAATTGCTGCGGTCGCGACAATAGCAGTGGGGTCTACGTCGATGATCTGTCTTTTACCAGTATTTTCAAAATCAGATTCCGAATCAGGGTTCAACTCCTTGTCTTTGATCTCGGCCACCAATGACTATTTTGAACGACATTCATCGATGTTGTGGCAGGGAATTTTGTGGAAATCACACCATTTTCCGATGTCCTTCTTTGTCTTCCCATGACCCTTCTTTTCTTGTGGCTTAGAATAGTTTTCGGGAAGATTTTTGTTAGGGCCATCTTTCTCATACTTTGGTTGTTGCGGATTTGCAGATCTGAACTCCCGTTTGTTCTGGTGCTTAAAATTTTGCTTGATTTTAACATCATATTGATAAGCAGAACCGAGTGATGAGATGTTGAGAAAATCCATTTCAGTTTGGATGTATCTGTGTAGAGCCCCACGATATTTTAGAACCAAATCTCGTTCAGAGTCCTTGATACCCAGCTTGGTGCGCAAGGTATGGAAGGTATTGGTGAACTCCAGAACTGCTTGGCCCCTCTCTTGCCGCAGTGTGGTCCATATCATGTATTGGTCCTCATAGTTGCCAATAGGGTAATACTGTTCCTTTACCACATCCACAAAAAAATACCAAGTGGTATCGACCCCATACATTCCAAGCTCCTCTGTGGAACTTTGATCCCAGTAATTTTCCCACCAATGTTTGACATGGGGGAGAGATTTAAGGAGTGCGAAGGTGATGTTTTCTCTGTCGAAAACATTGTGAACAGAGAAATAACCTTGTAGCAGATTTAACCATTTGTTTAAGGCTTCTGCATTTATCTGTCCTTCAAATACAGGAATATCAAAATTAACTTTTACCTTGAAAGGTGAGGTGCCTCCAAAGTGGCCGCTTGATAAAGATGTGTCTGTTTCTATCGACATGCGTTGAAGGATGTGGGAAAAATTCTCCATCATTTCGTTTCTCTGTCGTGTGAGAGCTTTCTCAAGCAACAGATTGATAGAATCGTCTGCTTTGCCATTTTTATTTTCTTCCGCCATTGAGGGTTTCTTGGGTGTGCGAGAGAGATTGTCCTCAAGAATGCAAACTCAAAACCCAACTTTCTATATTCGGACCTTATCGGGGACATGCCGATCAAGAGCATCTTGCTCTGATACCACTGATCCAAATTATTTTCGGCACAAAATGAGAGCAGAGATATAACATAGAAATATACAGAGATATTGAAAGAGAAACAGTAATATAACAAAGATATATTGGAAATATAACCAGAGGCAAAGATATACAATAATACACGATCTCTATTAATGTAATAAATGTACAGAGACTGTAAAAATACATAGTGAAAGACTCGCTAGAATGGTGCCATCTTATCTCTGAGAAGAGATGTGATAGCTACTCGCATTCGCAAGAAGATGATTATTACAATGAGGTTCTAAGGGCCTTTTTAACATAAGGAAAATCCAAAACCCTAACCTCGGAAGATGAAAATCCAAAAGGTTTGCGGGCCCCAATGGAGGTAGTTGATACGTCAACTTCTCGGGGGCGTAACTTTTGCATACGATCTCCGTTTGGGGCACTCGATACCTCGTTAGAAATATCTATCTAAAGACTATAAATACTGGATACTGTCTGGTCTTTACTGACTATCACCATATCATAAGTCCTTCTCATGCTGTCTAACTTCTGCAAGTCAAGGCATAAGTTATTTCTTTTGAGACCTGTAAACTTACTTACAGTATGCTTTCTGAAATAAATATTTTATCTCTTTCTTTATCCTCTTCTTTGATAAGTTTGCATAGACACTTTGGTACCTCTCCGGAAGCGCATGTTCTAAAAGTACATTATATCCAATGTCAACAGTTGATGCATTCCCCAAATAATCCTGAAGTGTTCACAATGCTTCCGACGTGAATGCATACATCCCATGATCAGATGTAGACAAACAATTGACCACAGCATGTTGAATAGGATTTGGAGGCTTCCTCTACAAAGGTCGTTGCCTCTACGAAGAAACCATTGCTAGCCTAGGAGGGCCAGGATTTTTCTTAACATCTGGACTCCCCCTTGGAGTTCTGAATTTGGAAAGAGATCCCGCAAAACCCTCCTGGGAAGAAGCACAAGGATTTCTCCCCTCCTGCCCCAGCTCCAGACTTGAAAAGGAAATATCTCTCTACTGGCTCCCCTCCTCACACCTCCTCTCTTCTCATTATCATTCTCGCTATCACTTCCAAATCATTCTGCATCTCTAACTATACTATCTCCAAAGCATCAAGAATTTAAATACAAGCACTCTACAACTCTAATTGGCTCATTCTGTGCTTTAAACATCTCTTTGCATCGCTATCTCATGTATCTATCTATATTCACAACATCAATCTTAATCTCAAGAATTTATATACAACCACTTTGCATCTAGATTTCCTCATTATCTCCGTAAAAGGATTTCAAGATCACTTTGCATCCCCTGCCTATTGATCTCTTTATTTTCAAAAAATCAATCTTAACATCAAGAATTTAAATCAAATCACTTTGCATATCTGATTCACACATTTCCTCCATCAAAATCTATAAACATCGTTCTGCATCTCCCACTTACTGTCTGTCTTCAAAACATCAATCTTTCAAAAGTTGCCTCTCGAATCCAGTTCCGATCACACTGCAACTCCATAATTATCGACGAATATTGAAGATCCCCCACATTCATCGCACAAATGAAATAAAAAACATAAAAATATTAATTTCAACAAACCCTTTCGAACACACTCTTTGCAAATCCGATCAAATTCCGGAGCATACATAACAATGCTCACAACTTCGCGCGATGAACGATGAACATATGCAGAACCACGCCATCCTTGAACATACAAAATCAATCCAGGATCAAATCAGGCGAAGAATACCTCACACGAGAGATCTTAGCTTGTAGAACACAAACAACGTTTCCGTGAGCCGCAAAAGAGCACCACGAATGATATTTTCCAGCTCTAGTGGTCGCAGTCTGAAGCTTTGACAGAAGAATCCAGGAATTCACAGGGAAAATGGAGGGTTTGGATGCAGAGAGTACCTGTAGCATAAATGCGATTGGATGACAACGAGGATGATGCTGCCCCTTTTTCTCTTTCAGCCCTGCTCTGATACCATGTTAAGTTTCTTTCTTAATCTGTTATTATTAATCTTCATTATAACAACAACATAATAAGGATCTTACTGAAAGAAACACAATCACATAGTACACAAGAATTTATCCCGGGAAACCCTCAAGGGGAAGAAAACCCAACAAAACTTCTTTAATATAGATTCAATAACCAAGTACAATTTATCTCACAAGAGAGATCTCACCAAATAGGAGATCCACCAGAAACCCTAACCAAAACAGAGTAGCGCACCACTTAGACCAAGATAGTCCTTCACCAAGATAGCCTTCACCTTTACTGAGATACTCTTCCTTGTAGCTACGTCACTTCTCCTTGTAGCCACGTCACTCTCAGAATTGCACACTTAATAGAGAGAGCTTGATGAGTGTATGTACAAATGAGGTGCTAGGCCTCTTATAAATACAAGTTGTGCCCCCCCAATAATTCGGTCAGGGCCGACCTGTCCACTTTACTTTTTAATTTACATTTGTCTTGTCTAGGCACAATAGGGTCGACTTGTCAATACATATATTTTAACTTTTTCTTTATCCACAAAAGGGGATAAGAATATTCTTTGCAGTTACACAATATTTTAACATAACGATTCCCATTTCAACAAGTATGCTTAGATATCCAAACCCAATTTGATTTTTATTTTCACGACTAGTGTTGTCCAACTATAGATAGAGAACTTGAGGAATATTTCCATACCAATGAGTGAGCACATGATGAATTATGGTGATGGTCAGATTTGCATCATTATGAATATTTGGAGATATGAAGTAAACCCTTGGACACATTTTTCCATTGAAAACCATACAACCAACCAAGTGAAACTGAATGAAATTCTCTTCCTGTAAATTTTTGGGTGTAAGAACAAAATGTGGTAGAAGTGTGTTCTTCTGGTCCATGCCATCAATTATCATACCTAAATATTTGTTTGGAGCATCATAAAACTTCTTCCGATGTTTGTACAACTTTTGTCTTTCACTTGATTGTTGATTCCGATGTTCTTGAAGTGCTTTGACTATGGAATCTGCACATGACATAAAATGAAAATATTGATTGTATGTTTTCATAGTTGATAACTATTCAATTAAAAAAATAAAAATTAGTAAATACATACCTCTTTCTACCCCTTCAAATTTATCTCTTATTGATTTAAGAGTAGCACATATACTACAAATCCCCATCCTTGACTTCTTAGGAATACATACATTGTTGAATTGTTTCTTCCATATTCTTGTAAAATATGCACATGTAATAAAATTACCATTTCCTTCAACACCTTCAACATATCCTTTGTACAAGTTGTAGATTTCCCTCCTTGAGAAATTATTCGGAATATGTATTGTGTCTCTATCTGGCATACACTCTCCATGTTTGGAAAATAAATCATGCATCCATGACAATTAGTGTTTGTGAATGGCCCACTCTCTCGTCCATGATGTACCTTTGAATAAAATGATGGATCTTTTTCCAACCTTGTCTGGATTATTGATAGACCCAGATTACCAATTAAGTGAATTTTTTTGAAAGCCTTTCTGCAAAGTAAAATATTCCCAATGCGATAATCATATCATGTATTGGTGGATATCATGCACCCCATCAAATATGAATTTTGCATGCTCTTATTCATTGACAAATTTGTCTTCCTTTTATTCAAGGAATACATGTAGTCCATGCTTTTCAAACAATTCTTTTGACAACATTCACTCGAAATCAATTCACTTATGCAAATTGATTTATTGAGAAATTCTTTCCTAGACCTTGTATAACTAGAATGATTTGGATTGATATAAAAAGGTCTAATCCTGGTCCTGGACACAATGTTTCTTTGCAATGTCTCCACTATTTCATCATCCTCACTTGAAGGATTTTCCTTATCACCACAAGGAGTATCAAGCAAAACATTGTTAGGATATTGAACTAGAGAATGTCGATCACTTTGATTTGTTGCAGCTGAATGATTGAGAACATCATCATCAACATAATCATTTGGAGGAAAGTCATCATCAACACTGTGTCCACCATTGACATAATCATCTTCATTGCTTTCAAAATCCTCACTTGAGTGAAAATCCTCACTTGGAGGAAACTCTTCATGAGTACCTTCAAAATCCTCATTTGGAGGAAGTTCATCATCACCAACATTCTTGTCTTTAAATTCCCCACTTGGGAAAACGTGTCCACCATTTTCATAATCATATTCACTGCTTTTAAAATTTCCACTTGAGGGAATTTCCCCATCATTTTCATTGGTGCCTTGGAAATCTTCATCGGTACCTCGAAACTCCTCGGAGTAAAATTTTCAGCCCAATCATTTAGACGTTGATCAGAGTCTCCACTTTGATCTACATTTTTACTATTTTCATTATTATTAAACTCCTGAATAGATTTATCACCATCATATTCGTCCTCTTCATCATCGGTGCCTTCAAAGTAATCTGATTTAGGACTTTCATGAGGAACATGTTGAATAAAATTGCTTGCACTATGATCAAAATTCTGACTAGCTGAAAAATAAAACGCCTCATTTGCTTTACAAACATTCCTATCACATTTCCTAGTCCCAATAGAAGAGGTAGGTGAACAATTTGTTGATGTCTTAGAAACAAAATATTTTTTATCTGACGAAGCCATCCATTCTCTCTGAGAACATAGAATAATACAAATTCTTACCCTCCCTATGACATTATTATAACATGCATAATGATCTTTTCCCTCTAAATTCCCCCCCC
>JASDQU010103668.1:44372-158168 GCA_032191745.1 Picea mariana
TTTTTTTTTTTTTTTTTTTTTCGTTTTATTTGTATGTGAATCACTATACATTTGAAAATTTTATTAAATGCTGTCATTTTCTTTACTTCAAATGTATAAAAATATGAAAGAAAATGATAATTTTTTTATAAAATTTTGATTTTTTTGGTTCAATTATGTCCATAAAAATGCTTTATTTGACATGTTATTTTAAGGAATATGTACCAAAATGTATAGGTTTTTTATTATATATGGCTATAAAATGTGTATTTTTTTGCTAAATATTAAAAAATAGTGTTATTTAACTACAATTAATTTTTGATTTATTGAAGGTAAACAATGCATTAACAATGATGTTTTTCACTATATTTAAAAAGTATGGAACAATAAATTAATTGAGGAGACAAAATTATATGAAAAATCATAACTTCAAAAAAGTAAATGGTAATTTTTTTTTTAAGATTGAAAGATGCATGAAAAAATGACTCAAAACACTATTGAATAAATTTTTTTTTAGAAAAAATTGAAAATAGATGAAAAATCAGCATTTAAAAAAATAACGTGGAAACATTGTGGATCGAAAAATTTGAAATATCGAAAACCACCTAAAAACGGAGGGGGGGGGGGGGGTGCTACCGATAGCACCATTTTTAAAAAAAGGGTAAAAAATTGGACCCCCCCCAAAAACGAGAACTCTGTAGAGTTCTCGTTAAGTTGGTAACTATGTTTATTCCTCTAGGAGAATATTCTCTTCAGTTTGATCAGTTGAGTGGAGTCTAGATGCCACATTGGGATCATCACAATGCAACATTGGGATCATCACCAACAAATGCACATTGTCCTTGGGATTATCACCAGATTAGCGCATTGCTGATGATTCCTTGATCTACTCCTCACTTCACTCTGTTTCAGTCAGTTAACTGAAGACTGAGAGACTAATTAACTCAGACTAGGTGGTAGTTAACTCCCGTAACTTCTTGAAAGACTAGACTAGGTGGCAGTTTACTCCCATAACTGCCAATGTGTGTCCAGATCACTCTAGATCACCACGATGACGCATTGGATTCTCCTCCAATGCGTATTAGTTGAGTTATACATACTATATCATGTGTAAATTATCATTCATTTTTTTGGTTAATGAGAATTCTTCCATTGTTTCTCTCCTATTTCTCTTTTCGCATATTTTCTTTGCAAACTGTGTATGTCATTTTCTAGCTAGATATTTTCTGTGCAGGTTCAACACATTTACACGGTATCAGAGCTGACGGATTTCTAGGAAAAAGACACACCAAATTATTTTTGCAGGTATCGAAGTTTGAAGACAAAGGAAAAATGAAATTTCCAAAATAATTCATTCTTACACTGTACACTTTCTTTGCATGGAAGGAGAAGATGATAGTGCATATTCGAGGAACATGACTATACAGGTAAACCATGGACACAGAGATCAAATCCACATCATCCATAGAACAATCCAAGTATATGAATCGAATGGATGAAGCATTTGTAACTATTTCCTGTCTCATTTCTCCTGAATTTCTCTTTCACATATCCTCTGGTAAAACCCCCAATGAAGCCTGGACCACAATGGAAGAGATTTTTGACAAACAATATGAAATGAGGGGACACATGCTCGAGGTGGAATTGCTCACTTTGGATCCAAAAACCTTCGACAATCTCCAATATTTCTTTACCAAATATGAGGATTTGTCGTCGCAAATCAAGGCTTGCGAGGTTGCTAAATATAAGGAGGAGAAACAAATGGTTCTCACCATTCTCTCCAAACTTGGTCCGGAATACACATTTTTTGTATCCACATTTCATTCAGTTAGGCTTGCCTTTGGAGCCACCTAGAAAATTCATTCTCTTGAGGTCTTTATCGAGTCTTTGACGCACGAGCATAACAAGCTCATCAACATGGGAAAAATCAAAGGCCCAAAGGTGCATGCACTTGTTTTACAAGATGGTAGCAATCATCCAAATAAGAAATATAAAGGCAAAGACAAAAGGAAAGTACATGCAAATCCAAAGAAGGAAGGGTACTAAAAACCCTTCAACGATGCCTCTGGATCCAAAGGTGGAAAGGGAAGAAAATGGGAGAAATGCACTTACTTCCATAAAGGATTCCATCCAGAATTTGCATGTATGCATAAACATATAGATCAAATGGACCAAATACTTCAACAAAACAACCTTGGAGATCGCATCCCCGAGGGTGCCAAGAAGAAGAAGAAGCCATAAGATTAGAATCCCAAGAATGATAATTCTAGCCATGATTTGATTTCCATCATCTCCTCTTTTGATGCTTGGATCGTAGATTCAGGTGCATCACACCACATGGAATACACAAAAGAAGTCTACTCTTCCTTGGATGCATGCAAATGTCCTCCTATTCTAATGGGGGAAAACTCTTTAGTCGAGGTCATAGGCAAAGGAAGAATTGAACTCACAAATGGAAGCTTCAAGAATGTGCTACACATTTCTAAACTTTCTATCAATCTTCTCTCTGTGTATCAGATGACAAACTCTGGCAATGAAAAGCGAGTTATATTCACACTTGATGTTGTGGATATCTATGACATTCAAACCAATTCCAAGGTTGCTACCGGTGAGGTAAATCATCAATCCAGACTCTACATATTTTCTGAATTTATTGAACCATATTCTGCATTACTTCTTACCCATGCTGATGAAAGCAATAGGATATGGCACGAAAGGTTTGGGCATTTAAATTTCAGATATATGCAACAACTTAGCAAGAAGGGAATGATTGACGGTCTACCTGACATCAAATTCTCCAAAGGAATTTATGAGGGATGTGTTCTTGGAAAACACCCTCAAAATAAATTCGACAAAGGAAAGACTCAGAAGGCCTCCTTTCCTTTAGATATGATCCATAGTGATCTAATGGGTCCTTTTATGAATCCATCAATTAGTAAATCAAGGTACGTGATCATTTTTGTTGATGATTTCTCACACTTCAGATGGATTTTCTTTCTCAAGAAAAAATCAGAGGTCTTTCAACACCTCAAATATTTCAAATCCCTTGTTGAAACACAGTCAAGAAAGAAGATCAAAGCCCTTTGAACAGATAATGGGGGGGAGTATGTCAACCATGAGATACATAATATTTGTCTTGAGGCTAGGATTCAGTTGCAACACACGGTTCCTTATACTCTGCAGCAAAACGAAGTTGCTAAGCGGAAAAATATATGTCTGAAAGAGATGACATCTTGCATGCTACACGCAAAGTCACTTCCATAGAGATTATGGGTTGAAGAAATTAATTGTGCAACCTACATCCAAAACTAATCTCCCCATAAATTTGTCAAGGATAAGACCCCCTACGAGGCTTAGAGTGGCCTCAAACCGAAAGTGACCCACTTTCGTATATTCGGTTCTCGTGCATGGGACAAGATTCCCTGTGAGAAGAGGAAGACACTTTATCCACATAGCATAGAGTGTATCTTTGTTGGATACCTTGACGATGTGAAGGGAAATAGACTCATTGATATTTCCTTGGATCGGCTCATCATTGAGCATAGTGTCCAATTCGAGGAAAGTATCTTGCATGTACCTCAACAACTGCATGCAGACACTTTTTTTCTTCCACCTGTCAGAGATGATGAACATGCACATGCCGACTCTTCTTCAGATGAGAGTTCTGATTCATAGGATTCGTATGATCTAGATACAGAGTCAATATAGTCAGATGCAGAGTTAGTGCATGTAGATGCAAATGTAGATCCATAGCAGAGGCCCAAGTGGGCCAAGACTACTCTTCAGGATGCGTGAGATCTTGTTAGGGATCCATCTAATACTATGAGGACTCGATCTGATTTCGAGGAACCTCCTCTTGCACTCACTACCACTAAACCGATGCCACCCATGCATCTTTTCTTGGTTCAGTCTTTAGATCCACAGTCTTATGGTGAGGCTGTTAGAAATACCTTTTGGGAATCCACCTTGTAGGAGGAGTACAACTCCCTCCTCGAGAACCAGAATTGGGATTTGGTTCCCCTTATTTCAGGAAGGAAACTTGTCATGTGCAGATGGGTCTATAGGACCAAGAGCGTAATGGATGGACATGTTAGCAGATACAAAGCCAGGCTAGTTTCTAAAGGCTTTCAGCAAGTGAATGGCATTGACTATGATGAGACCTTCACTCTAGTAGCGAATATGGATTCCATATGTTTGACACTTTCCATTGTGGCAGCCAAGGGATGGGACATCCATTAGATGGACGTGAAGAATGCATTTCTTTACGAAAATCTCTCCGAGGAGATATATATGGAGCAACCCCAGGTATTTGTGCTGGATTCATATTTGGTCTATCGACTGAAGAAGTCTCTTTATGGACTCAAGAAGGCCCCAAGGGCATGGTATGCCAAGATGGACTCCTACCTGTTGTCATGAAAATTTGTACGTTATAAGTCAGATCTGAATGTTTACATGATCAGGACAACTGATTCACTTATAGTCATAGTTCTATATGTTGATGATTTGATGATCACCAATTGCTCGACTTCAACGATTGCTGCAATCAAGAGGATTCTGCATGACAGGTTCTTGATGATGGACATGGGTCCGCTACATTTCTACCTTGGACTCGAGATGACTAGGATGCATTAGGAATCAAACTATCTCAGGCCAAGTATGCACGATATATCCTTGAGAGATTTCATATGATAGTCTGCAAGTCTACCTCGAATCCTTTCCTATCAAGCGTCAGACTTGAGGATGAAGATGACACTCCACTGGTTGACAACACACTGTACAAACAACTAGTGGGGAGCTTGTTGTATCTCACACACTCCAGACCAGACCTCTCCTATGCAGTTGGAGCAGTCTCCAGTTCATGCAGGAGCCGCATGAGGTACATTGGAAGAATTCAAAGTGTATCCTTCGATACGTACATGACACTATCACCTTTGGGATTCACTATGCAACATACTCTACATTGGACCTCATCGGGTTCACTGATTCTGATTGGGTTGGTGATAACATTGATCACAAGTCCACATCTGGTTATTCACTCAGTCTTAGTTCTAGGCCTATCTATTGGTCGAGAAAGAAGGAGGATACTATTTCTCTATCTTCAACCGAGGCAGAGTACATAGGGGTAGTTAACATAACCATTCAAGCTATGTGGCTACATCATTTTCTCACTGAGTTGGGCATTCAATTTCATCGGTCGATCGTCATCTGGTGTGACAACCAGAGCACTCTGAAGTTCTACAGAGATCTAGTTCATAGGAAGCGGACAAAGCACATCGATATCCACATGCACTACATTCGATACTTAGTACACGAGGGGATCATCGACCTACAATTCTGTCCTTCAGCATAAAAGACCACAAAAATCTTCACCAAGACCTTCATTGAGCAAAAGTTCCATTCTCTGTGCAGTGGTCTTGGAGTGAAGGACACAATTGCCTAGCAACTATCAATTCCTTGTTTTACATACATTATACTTTGAGGGGGGGATTTTCCCTCTTTCCTCATTTATTTCAGTGTATCTTTTGTATTTGGGTACCTAACATGGCCTAATTTCCAAGACCCATTCTTTATTTCCACCATAGTGATGCTCAAGGGGGGGTGTTGGAGATACTTCACACACAACTAGGAATTTTTTTCCTAAGGTTTTCCCTATGTTTACTGGTCATTAGTCAGTCTCCTATAGTCTAGGGAGAATATTTCTCTAGGAGAATATTCTCTTCAGTTCACACTTCAATTTGATTAGTTGAGTGGAGTTTAGATGCCACATTTGGATCATCACCATACAACATTTGGATCATCACCAACTAATGCGCATTGTTCTTGGGATTATCACCAGACTAGCGCATTACTCATGATTCCTCTATCTCCTCCTCACTTCACTCTGTTTTAGTCAGCTAACTGAAGACTGAGAGGCTAATTAACTTAGACTAGATGACAATTAACTCCCATAACTTCCTGACAGACTAGACTAGGTGGAAATTTACTCCCATAACTGTCGGTGTGTGTCCATATCACTCTAGACCACCACTATGGCGCATTGGATTTTCCTCCAGTGCGCATTAGTTGATTTATACAGAGTATATCATGTGTAAATTATCATTCATTTTTTTGGTTAATGATACTTATTCCATTCTTTCTCTCCTATTTCTCTTTTCTCATATTTTCTCTGCAAACTATGTATGTCATTTGCTAGCTAGATCTTTTCTATGCAGGTTCAACACATTTACACTTTATACAATTTTCCAAATTTAAGTACGGGAGGGTTATCCAAGTAAGCTATTGGGTTTTTTAGGACCCAAGTAGAGGAATGTTTCCCAAGTGGATCCTATATAAGCCATGTAATGAATGTGAGGTGGTTTGTAGGAAAAACGTTTGGGCATGGGGTCATTGACATGCAAGGTCTTGTATGTGTTGAGATTTGGGTACCTTGGAAAGTAGTCCCCTTGTGTTTGTGAGTCTCTAAACACAAAGGGGGAGACTATTACCCTTATACCTTTACTTTATGTTCTAATTTCACATCGACTTTATTCACTTAAGTCGTAAAGTGACAATTAATTCACAAGTGGGTGAATTAATAAACATAAAGCAAACTATGGAAACTTAAGTAAAGTGGGTTTCTAAGTGAGATTTATGAGAAGTGATCTCACCCATTGATTAGACTTGGCTAAATCTAATCTAAGCCATTGATATTTTATGTTTTGCCTAAGGAAGGCTAAAGTAAACAAAAGGGTAAGGATGAGATTCATTCTTCACTTGATCACTTGAGAGAATTGGGCGAGGAGAAGAGGAGAGAAGAGGAAGATAGGAGTGAGGGTTTGGAGAGGAGAACTAAGATGCACTTTTTGAGAAGGGTGCAATCTGGTTTGGAGAAGCATTAATGGAGGTTAGGCACTCTTGTTGGATGAAGGGCGCACTTGTGTAGTAAGGGCGCATGTCTAGTAGGCATGTTTTGGTAGAGGGCACAACCATTGTTTGAGGAGAGGTTGCTTGTTGTGGAGGAAGGGTGCATAGGTTTGAGGGTGCACTTCAGAAACAATTCATTCAAACAAAGGGAGGTCACAAGTCTACAATAGAAGGAAACAAATGTGAAGGGCACAAATCCCAAGGAGAGGGGCATAGTTCAAGAAAGAAACCCATGCCAAACTTGTGAGAGTTGGAAAGTGTATCAGGTTCCTTTGTGCATGTATTTGATGTACTATTTTTGCTTATAGATCTCTATAATAAATATGCTCTCATACTGGTTTTCCCCATGGGGGTTTTCTAGGGTCATGTTGACCAAAGACTTCATGTATTCATTTTTCATGTTTTTTTAGGATTTTTAGTGGCAGGTTGTTAAAGATCCTAGATGTGTGTTTTATGTTTAATGCATGTTATTGAAAGCTAACTTGGACAACAAAACCATCCATAATCAATCCTTATAACAAGAGGCATTAAAGAGCATCAAACCAAAGATTTGTGGGCAGATTTTGAGAGGGAAAATTTCAGATTTAGTGGGCTATTTTGAACAACGAAAAGGCTGTCCTAAAACAATGATAAAAATGGTTTGAAATTACCCAAACATAGTTCCCAACATGAGGTCAAATGACAGGCCAGTTGGGCATCCCATAGGACCTCTGAAAATATTCAGTATGGTCTCATTTCCATGGGTGCCTTTATAGTGGGTGTGTGATGTCCCGAGTTACCCTTTCCTCGATGATTCCTTTTTCCAAGCCCCCTTTTATGCCTTTTTCTTTATTATGATATGTGAGTCCCCTTAAAAAGGTGTCAAGCATAACATTCCTTTCTTTTGATTTATGGTGGATTATTTTAAATTCCTTATTGATAGGTGAGACGTTTATTCACACATAGGACTTAGGGGGACGTCAAATTGGGGGGGGGGGGTGTTAGAGCTCAAGTATGGGTTGAATTTTTCTTTACCCTTTACCTTGCCATTGCATTTTGGTCACATCTACTCTTAACTTTATTTCTTTATTTAATGCCATCAATAATCCCTCTGGGCCTTTAACCCCTTCTTCCCATAAGATAATGAGGCACAAGCCTTTTTGGGGTACATGTAACCCGAAGACCTAAAATATGAGGAAACATAAGGGAAATATGATGAAAAGTGGTAAGTATGGTCGGGAATGGTACGATGGATCTTCAAAAAAACCCTCCAATAGCACCCCTTTTCCCTGAGAGTGATGACACTTACTAGGATACCAGGATAACGACCAAGGTGAAATGAGGAAAAAAGTATAACTTCCAAGCCAACGTTAGATAATTAGAAAGAATCCTTTGAAACTCATTCAATTTCCTCAAATATTAAAATGATACTTACCGTGAAACTTGACTAGTTAACTCATGAAGCAAGACCCGCTGCCTTCACGTGGACAATATCGATGTGGTGGACGTTGCTTTGTTGCAGACGATGATGGTGAAATTTGGTGAAGAGGAGGGGTTGTATGGGCTATGCTAGTCATCCAACTCTCGACACTCCATGTCTTCTACCTATGGGTCTCGAGACTCGATATCCTTAATTACCCCTAGATGTGGAGTTGGTAACATAAACTATCATAGATGCTTTTTATTCTCAAAGTGTTAAGCACACACTGTAACAATGGATATCATGTATGACCAGACGAAATGGCCATAATGGTCTCAATGGGGCCATACCACACTCTTGGAAGGAATTAAGCCCTGGTCGGGAATATCACCACCTTCGTTGGACCAACCAGTAAAGCAAGGTGGAACTCTCCTTCTCTTATGACGAAACTTGTGGCTTTGCTTGCATTGAAAAAGATTACATTTTGTGTAGGATTATGAAGTTGTGTTCCTGCATATCTCATCTATCAATAAGGTTAAGCTTTTCCGTTGCTGAAAAAACAATCCATAATCTATAATTCTATCTTCCACAATGGAAGAGTCCATTAATTGAGGTGCATCTTCATCCTTGCTTGATCTCTTGTGAACTGTTCCCATAGTCAAACCACCATAACTATCCAATTCACTACGTGGGATTCCCCATGTCGACGATTTGTTCTATAGAAAGGTGTTACATATAGGTCATATCAAATATTTGGACCAACTCACGAAGTGAACATCATACATATAAACCTACGACGTTCATGTACATCTCAACCATAGTTCAATTGAATAACACATTGGTGAAAAAATTTAATATCTTTCTTGATCTCTTTTCTAGGTGACAATATCTTTTATTTATCTAACACACTACTTGCATTGGGTGTTAAGGATAATAAACTGTTATAAGTTGCAATGAGTACCTCAAAAATAAGTATGTTGATTTTCATAGTTCATTATCATATAAAAGTTTTGGATTTTAGTTTATAAACATTTTGGGTGGATACTTTACTCATCATGAGTAGAGATTTAGTAGTTTTGAAGGATAAATAAGAGTGAAGCACTGAATAAATTTAAAGAGGTTTAAAAGTGAAACAATTGTTAAATTTTAATAAAAATAAATGAATAAAATAATATTATAGAAAAAGAGATTTATCAATTAATCAATGAATAATGTTAAAAAATTAATAATACATCTTAAAACGGAAAGAAAGAATAAAATTGATAACTAATACTAAAATATAATATAGTCTTAATTAAAATATTAGTCTATATAAGTAAAATAACATTAAAAAATTGATAATACATATTAAAAGGAAAATAAAAATAAAAATTAATAATATTAGAATATAATATAGTCCTAATTAGAATATCAGTCTATTTAGGTAAAATATAGGTTATAGGATGAAGTGATAAAGGAAAAACTGAAAAATAAGAAAATAAAAATAAAAATATGAAATTATAAAAGGGGATTATTAATGTGATATTAATTATAAAATATAAAGAGGGTTATATTAATGTAATATTAATCATTAAGTATAAAGGGGAATACTCATGTAATATCGATCATAAAGTATAGAGGGGAAATATTAATGTAATATCGATTATAAAATATAGAGGTGGAAGAAATGGTACTCAACAAATACAATTTAAAAGGGAGGAGTGTACACATTGAAAAAAATTGGGTAAGGATTTTAAAAGAAAAAACAATGTAGTGGGAAAGGAGGGAAATTGAATTATATTAATGATGAAGTTGATGGATGATGGGTTATCAAGAATGTTTAAGTTTGTATCTATCTTCACGATTAAAGTTGTTAGATTGCTTTTCAATTTCTAGGGCGTTTCTAATGATGCAAGTAGAGTAATGGGGGGTTGATGCTAAGACTTTGGTGTGATCAAAATAAACGAGATGCTAGGTACTATTAGAATGTTTGGTGATGACCGATTTAGTAGTGTGATTATGAAAGGTATTTGCTATGTGTTCTTTGAGGAAACTTTGGTTAGAGTGGTTGGGTTGGTCAATGTAGGATTTGTCACAAGAGCAAAAGAATTTGGTAAACACCTTGATAAAACAATGAGCTAATTTATCTTTGACACTTTTGTATAATTGTTTGAGGGCTTTGTGAAATTTAAAGTGTTAAGTAAATATCGTATTACAATGGTCAATTTGATATTACACATAGACATTAATAAATTCACTTCAATTTTATGTTATTTTATGATTTTATGCTTTATTACACTTTAGTGTGTTTCTTGGTCTATTCCACATTCATAAAGTGGATTTATTTGACTAGCTTGTAATCCTTTATAAGAAAGTTTTCACTTTCTCATTATGAATGCAATCTTGGTGTTATTTAAATTTCATGTTATCATTATATGGTATCAGAGCCCAACATTCTCGAAGCCATATCATGAGTTTCATGCCTTTGAAAAACAAGGTTTCCACTCCTGCGACTTCAATAGTCTAGGTGCCGTAGAATCTATGCGAGTGTAAAGATCTAGAGACTATTTTGATAGAGACGGATTGAGGGATCACCAAATGACACATCAAAGAACCAAAAGAGTTTTGGATCATTAGAAACCATGATCAATTGATTTTTGGTTTTAAAATCCAGATTTATCAGAAATATGTGTTTTTCAATGATACGTGGCTACTACCACTATTTAGAGTCAATATCCAGATGTTCTTATTCCATGATTTCAAATTGAGGTAGGGAATAATAAGTATTTCCAACATTTTACTCAGTTTCAGTGTCTATTTCTGCATTTGTGACTTGTACCAATGACCTCTTTATCCAACATCATTTTGAGGGATAGCTAGAGGTTCTCTGGAAAGAACTATAGTACATGGAAGCAATGCGTGTTGTCCATATTTGAGTGTAGGTGCTTGGATATTATTGTCCTAGGTAATGATACTCGACCACAAGTTACGAGTACAGATTGAGACAAGTTTGGTGAGCGTGAAATAGAAGCAACGATGCTACTTAAATTGTCTATGATAGATGTAATGCTTCTCGAGGTCCAGATAGGGAAGGGAGACTTCAACAAAGATTTGGAAGCATTTGAAAGAGTTGCATGAGACTTCAGACAAGGGTAGAGCCTTCTTCTTGAAGAATATGTGGTTTTCGATCACAATGGATGAGAGTGCATCATTACAGGAGCATCAACTCAACATCAAGGAAATTATAGAACAATTGTCTGCCATTGGTTGGAAGATGGAAGAAGAGAACATGGTGGTAATCATGTTGAAAAATATTATCATGTGCTTACAAGAACTTTATTGAGACCCTGAACATCACCATTACAAATGTTGACCTGAAGTTTGATGAACTATGGGATATGCTTTTACAACAAGACAAATGGAAGCAACAATTTGGTAGCAGAGCAACTCAAGACATCTGCTCGGTACATCAATTCGGGTGCATCACGACACTTCACCAACAGGCAGGATTGGTTCACAGAGTTTACTCCTCGTTCCTCCAATGATTCAATGATCTTCAATGGAGGGTAAGAGTACATAGTAGTTGGCAAAGGGAATGTGCAAATTTTCTTTTGAAGGAAAATACTGATTTTTCCTTAATGTGTACTATGTGCCATGTATGGAGCTTAATCTATAGTATTAGTTAATTAGATTACAAGACATTTCCCCTAGCTAGATTCCAACTTTAGCAATCATAGATGATACATAGTTGACAAAGATACTAATAAAATTATTTCTTTTGGTGTGGAGGATTATGAGAAGTTCATATTGGTTGACATTGGGTAGGTCAAGGAGCATGCATTGGTAGCCAATAATGAATCAAATATTAGTTCACTTTAGCATCAACAATATGGGTGTCTTGACTTGTCCTACCTATTTTAGTTAGCTTGAGAGAATTTCGTAGATCAACTTATTGAAATCCAACAAGAGATTTAGGGTATATGCAAAGATTTCTAGGCAGGGAAGCAACACTGAGCACCATTTGATGAAGGAAATGATTGGAGAGAATAGGGAGTCCTTCAACTGGTTCATGAAAATGTTTTTGGACCAATGAACATGGAATTTGTCACCGGTCCTGAACATTTCCTTTTGTTTGTTGATGACTATAGTAGGAAAATGTGGGTGTATTTTTTGAAATTGAAATTTGAAGTGTTTAATGAATTTCAAAAGTTTAAAGTATTAGTAGAAAAAGAGTTGGCATGTGACATTACCACTATTAATTTTTAAAATTGCGGTGAATCCCGATCAAAATAATTCAATAAATTTTGTGCTAAACATGGAATCAAAAGACAATTTACTATGCCCTACACTCCACAATATAATGGAGTGGTTGATAGGTTAAATCATACTATCATAGATACAGATCGATGTATGATGGAGAACACGTGTGTTTCCAACAATTTTTGTGCTGAGGAAATATTCATAATAATATACCTTTTGAATAGATATCCAAGAATGGCGATGAAGTAGAAGACCCCAAAGGAAGCATGGTCTTGGAGGAAGCCCAAAGTTAGTTATCTTAAGGTCTTTGGTTCTACTCCTTATGCCTATATTCCATATGAGAAGAGAACCAAGTTAGACCCTAAGAGAAAGACATTTATGATCACAAGGTACAATGCTAGTCATAAATCCTACATATTGGTTGATGTTGATACCGATCAACTAAGATTCAACATACATGTCATAGTTGATGAGGAAGACCTTTCTAGACTTCTTCATAGATTGAAATGACAGAACAACAACTTCTACCAGCTAAGGATTTAGGTCTCATGCTTCAGGAAGCTCCACCTAAGAGGGGGGAGGATTCTAAGCATGAGGATTTTTTGGGATTTGATTTTGATGATATTGGTACATGCACAAGTAGCCCAAATCATGGTGATAATTTTGATGGGGAAGATCCCAAGAAGAGACCCAAGTGGTGGCATAACACCATTTGAGATGTTTGGGTAGGTGAAATGATTGAGGGATGACAATCGAGAGGTAAGAAAAAACATCAACTAGACACAATTAAATTTTCTCTTATGGTCAATGTTTAGGAATTATATGAGCCACATGTGTTTGAGGAAAAATTGAGACTTGAATGGGAGATAAGATAATATAAGACAATTTTATTAATTTCCAACAAAGGACCAAAAAAATAGGTCAATGGGACTAAAATATACAACAAGTATGAGTACAATGTGGGAGTGCAATCACAAATCCTAGATAATGCTGGAAGTAACATAAAGAAATAAACCTAAAGTAGTGTACCCTCAGAAAGTATATAACCATAAAAAATGTATGGTGATCCAACATAAAAGTGGGTATGCCCAACTCAAAACTCATAAGTCTCTATCTCTCTCTCTCTCTGGCGATGTAGCTATCAAGGTCTCTCGGGTCAGATGGTTGAGAGCGAGGGAGGTGAACTAGGCACTGGCTTGCTGTTGGAGTCCTTAGGGACTATCGTGGGAGAAGAACACGACAATTGAACATGAAGTCTAATAAAAAATTAGATTTGGGATCTCACAACTCTTCCACTAGGGAAGAAACCCATTGGTTGCAAATGGGTATACAAGTTCAAATACAAGGTAGATGACACACTTAACAAGTACAAGGAACGATTGGTTGCAAAAGGGTTCTCTTAGCGAGAGGGAATTGAGATAGCACATTGTTTCTTTTTAAAAACACGTGACGATGCCCCATATGGAACACACTGGTACACCACTAGGACAAAGTCACACCATTGTGCATTTAAAAAAAATACAAATTGTGGAGTTGTTTGTTGCGCACCAGTGCTGCAAGGGGACAACAACACACTGATATGAATTTTGGAAGAAAAACACAAGACGAAAAACCTATTTTTTGTGCATCGGTGCTTTCGATCTTCTTTTATATGATGCACACCGTTGTTTTATTTTTTATTTTAAATAACTCTGCAACGGTGCACCATTGTCTATTAAAATTGGTGCATTTATATATGGTGGCGCAATGGTGCGTTATAGTATTATAAATGCACCATTAAAAAACATCCGCTAAAACATCTTCTCGCACACCTTCGCTAGTGACCTTCGCTATAAACATATTCTTGGGCTATTTTTATAGGGGCTTCTGCAAAAACCTCCGCTACAGGGTCTTTTCCTTGTAGTAAGTACCATGAACTTAATAAATTATGGGGACTACATGCCTCATCAGGCTTACATAAGGTACATACACTTTCATTTCAACTTAGGCAATCTAGTCTTTATACATTCATAAGACTAATACCATCATTAATACATTATCCAATGACCATTAAACTTCTTAGGGATGTCATACTTCATGGATTTATTGTATCTACATCTCAATCACACAAAAATTTAATTAAATACCTTTCTTTGCTTACTTCTTTGTTATTTACACTTTCCCTTCTTCATTTCCAATGTTTTGTTGTGTCTTCCTTCAACCGCTTCTTTAGTTTTCTTTCCTTGCATCCTTGTTTCTGTCCTTTCCTCTTGCCTCTTTCTTATTTTTTTTCATGCATAGGACTCCTTGTATTTCAAATTCCCTGACATCAGAGTCTATGTATTATTTTTCCTTGATGTGGATTCCTTTTGAACCCTTTCCCTGACTATCCACAGTCATTCTGCTCTCTTCCTCTGTGATATTTTCCACACTCACCGTCAACTGTAAATAACCTTTCCTCTATAGCAAACCTCCACACTTGCTACTCAATACCTCACCAAGCTTCTCTCTTAGACTTGGCCTTTTGGTATTCTTGGTTCCTTCCACTAGAACCTTCTGAGCTTCCTATGCTCTTCAACTACCATAGCTACACATGCTTCTGCACTTTCTCACTTCCTCTCAAGAGCTTCACTTGCTCTTTTCTCTAGACAAATCTACCCACATTTGAAATTGTGGAGCCATCTCAACAACTTCTATGCAACTGCAACTGGAATTTTTTCTTCTTTCTATTACAATTTTGTTTTGATGTATGGTTCTGCCACAAATATCCTTGTCTCTTGAAGTCTGCATCCTTTATCTCTCTACATAAATCTTCTTTTTCTTGAATTCCTCTGTCATGGAGTCATCATCATATTCTATTTTCATCGGTCATATTCTTGATTATCCTGAATATTCCATTGCATTACCTACATAAAATAGTTCCTTGTAGATGGGATGTCTTCCATCAACAATACCCCTACAATCTTGTTCATTCACATGCAAGTACATGCTTACAAAACATGTTTCTGGTTGGGTTGTACAATGCCCAACAAAGAAACCTATGACCTTGGTTTGGAAAACTTAATTGACACACCAATGACATGACTAAAACTACACTTAAACTTTACTTTGACTCCACTCTCAATATGATTTCACCTTATTACATGACTTAATATAATTTGTTAGGGTGTTGGGTAACATTGACCATGAACCCTTCTTGATGACTTGACTCAAACTTCCTTCTAATTTGACTTTGAATTTTTACATCAACATGCAAACCTTTTTTTTTTTTCTATTGTGGTTTACAACGTGAAGCTCGCCACGTCCACGGTAATCCCCTGAAATCCATATAACATAGGAGGGTCAAGTATTTTGAGAATAATTGGCTCACAAGGAGCAACATGTTGCATAAATGAGACTCGAACCTGAGTGGGGAGGAGAAAACTCGCCACCCCAACCAATTGAGCTACAACCACTTGAACACATGTAAACCTTTTACATTTTCCATGACTTTAATTTTCCTTTGACATTGGCTTGGATGGACTCGTTTTTTTTTTTCTCTTGTGGTTCACGATGCAAAGCTCTCTACATCCATGGTAATCCCCCCCGAAATCCGAAGAACATAAGTGAGTCAAGTATTTCAAGAATATTTGGCTCACAAGGAGAAACATGTCACATAGATGAGACTCAAACCTGGGTGGGGAGGAGAAAAATCCCCACCCCAACCAATTGAGCTAGAACCACTTGACAGAACTTGATAGACTAGTTACACCAATAATCTCACAAATTTTTGTGACTTATCTTACATAGTCACTTCTCAACTTATCATAACATAAATTTTTCTTTAATGTAACTAGACTTTAAATCCATTTAAAATTTCCACTTCAACTTAACTTGGACTCCAAAGAATAACTTAATTTTCTAAACCAAAATACTCACAACATGACTTTGACCAAAACCTTATACTCTCTTGTCTTTGTTTTTCACAAGAATTTTCTTGATTAACCATCTCCCTTTTTGTTTCATATAACTTCTTTAAAAATTTTCACTATAAACAAGACTTTGCTATACAACATAATCATCATGCTATGCAATAATAGAGGCTTTACTAATAACTTGAAGAATGGATCAGAAATTTTAGAGACATTAGAGCATTACCTGTCTCCAACTGACTTACTTCTAAATTATTTCAAGCACTCGAATCTATCATTGCATAAGGTCTGGTCTCTTCATTAAAGGTTGTGCACTTAAATCTTCTCCTTTATAACTTCTCTACTTAGAGAACATTTTTTTATATCATAAGAAAACACTTTGATCTACGTAATAGTTTTTCCCTCTTCCTTTATACTTATTACATTACCATGCTTCCTCTTTTCGATGCAAAGAATAAATTATTCGAATTGCAAATGTAGGATATGAACTCAATACCTTTATGTTTATAATGTTGTTCCACTAACCATGTACTTCAACGATTACTTCCAACCATTGAAGATGTTATCCACATTTATTTAATTAGTCTTCAATGTTTTTCTTGCACAAAACTGTAGGAAACTTTATAAAGGCCAAAGTGGCCAAAAGCACCAACACACAAGGGTAACAACAAGGTAGTATGGCCAACTACTTCACCAAAACTTAAATGATAGGCACCATTGATTTCAATATTAATATGACCAACTACTTCACCAAAACTTAAATGATAGGCACCATTGCTTTCGATATTCCCCTCTATACTGAGACTGGTATATTAGCTTAATAATGGCTCCAAGAAAATTGCAGATGGGCTTTAATGGGTAAGAATGTGCAAACATCTACTTTTTCTAACCATTGAACATATTTGAAACACAATTGATAATATTGTTGTATAAATACTAGGAGATCCAATTATGTCGACGAGATTTGGAGTGCATTTCACCTTCTTTGTCAATGCTACATGTCTATACTCCTTGTGTGATTTGCCTCATTTGTCACACGTTATTGACCACAACATTTTGGGTGCAATTTTGTTTCTCCTTATGAATGTTACATGGCCACAACAATTAAATCAATGTGCCCAATATTACATGCCTGCGTTTTGTCCTCTTCATACCTCCACTTGCACATGGATAAGTTCACTTGAGAATATGGAACCTTTTATAGTGGGCATGCCTTACAGAATCAACTTCTCTTGTCACTTTGAAAATGCTTGCTTCTTGCTGGTGATATATGCTTCTTAGATGCTGGCTCCTCCTCACACAATGATCTCTCACAAATAGTGGCTCAATAGGAAGATGACAACTAGATTCCTCCTCTCACAATAACAAGGAGCAACCCTCTTCTCATGTTTTCTCATAGAGACATCGACCAATCCTCTTCATATAGACAAAAATCGGTGCCAACAATTCCAAAAATTTCACTAGAAATTATTTTAACATCCACGAGGCTAACAATAGCTTATGGGACATATTGCCTCACACACTGATTTCTGCATTTCAACCCTTTTCCTGTTCAACTTGATGATGAACACCCCCAATTTATCCACAGTCCCCTCGCTGAATAAAGTATCCCAAGAGCTAGCTTTCAAGATACTTACATAGCTGTACCTAATGTCTTTGAAGGATTCACACTGTAAAATGATTTTTTTTTTTTTTTCCTGTTTCCACTTTTTTGGATGTGGAAAACATACACACCCTTTCTTCCCAAGATTCCTTTGGTCTTTTCTAGTGCCTGGTTTCACAATGGAGTTGATGGGAATTGGTTCTTAATTGAGCAATAATCATTTTGGCTCTCCAAGATATATTGGCCCCTATGTACACTTTTTGATGATGATTGAAAGTGGGGTTAAACTCTTTAATATAATGCTCTTTCTTTCTCCCTATCCCTTTATCCCAAGTTCGCTTGTATAACCTATCGATAACAAAATCCTTTATCTCTTTACTGTTTATAGGGAACTTGTTCAAGTAAATATCCCATTTACTAAGCCATTTACTATTTTTCCACATCCACGTCTTCTTTCTTTTGCACAATATGTCATTGAATACAACCTTAGGCCCAACTAAAAAACTGTCTTTCCATGCTCTGATATCAAATGATGATATTGGAGTCACAACTGAATAAAATCACACATACTCTATTCTATGCAAAGCAATGGACGAGAAATATGCTCTAATTCCCCCTAAGTGAAATTTTAATTATTAAACCATTCCTATCTCTATTTAGTGTACAAACGGTCCCTATTATAACAACATGGGACCAGAAAAACTATTACATATTTAGATGGTTGGTTCAAACCATCTCCACAACTATCTCCACAACTTCCTCCACAATATCTCCATGAATCTCTTAACTCGTCTTCATATCCCTAATATCCCTCATTTCTCCTCATCTCTCACTCTCATGTAGACTTTCTATAATTAGTCTACATCATTACAATTTTCATCATTTCGTTCATTAAACATTACAAACAAGAATTATTCCTTCATGTTCCCCTCTAAATGAGAAATCTTCATTAAATTGGTCCCTTTTCCATCTTCTAGATTCTTTGCCTTCATCTTCGTCTTATGTCTTCCACGATATTTGGTATCTTCCTTCTTCATATTCGATCTTCTTTCTCTTTCACCTCAAACATAAAAATTATTGAAGTCCATATAAAAAAGTAACCATCCACCGGAATACATGGGTCAACAACCGTTGTATTCGTCGGTTCACTAGGAATCTATTTATCGTACATGGTTCATCAACCATATTTATGTCATCATATGCATACTTGTACCTTTATTCCCACTGCATAACCATCATCATCATCCCCATTTTGGGTCTTTGACATACCCATATCCATGCTCTCGATGCTCCTACATCAAAGACCTATTCTAATTCTTCATTTTTTATTTTCTCTTCTTGAAATATTTTTTCCATGTATCGAGTTGTCTTGGTTTGAGATATATATTTTGAAACTATATTACTTTTCCCTCGTCTATATTTTTTAACCCATAAAAAACCAAGAACTTCTTGTACATCCTCTATGTCTTCACTTGTAGGATTCATTGTTTTGTCAGCTGCATTGTTTAATCTTGCATCTATAGAAATTTGCAAGAAATCTCTTGTAACAACCTTTGTAGTCTCTTGCTCCTTAAAGTCGTTTTCCATTAAGAATTTGTTCTATTCAATTCCTTTCTTATGAAATTCATTCTTGACAATGATTTTGACAAGGCCATGATGGTAAATAGACTTATTAACGTTGTTTTTTGTTTCTGGATGGTTTTTGACATCTTACTTAGATATTTGAGCAAGTAATAAGGCATGTTTAATGGCTTATATCCCTGAAGATGCAGTAAAATCCTAACATGTTAGAGATAAATAAAACCAAAATGTCCCTCACATGTTATGTACTTTTGAACTAAAAAGAATAGGTCTTTCCTAGGTACCCCTACAACCCAATTGGGTTTTTGCCTATTTCTAATTAGGAAAGGGGTCCAAAATTTAGCATCAATAACTTTATTCTTGAACCACTTTTCACCCGTTTTAGGAAGCCCTAACATTTGACATAATGTATTTTTTAGAGATATGTATGGTTAAGTTTCCTACCTCTACACGTTCACCATTGAAAGTATGAGAAAATTCCATGGTCATGTCTTCAATATGCCCAGTAAATTTCTCAGAAAAATACCTCCAACCTGCCTTCTCCAATATCACCAAACATCAAGGATGCATGCCAATTAAATCCACTCCATAAGGCTCAACACATACTGCCATTTTCTTGTTGTAACCCTCCCTGGTACTTGGCTTCAAAATTCTTTTAACAACGTGTCAGGTACTTCCTATCCTCTGTTCCAAAGTTTTGGTTCTTATGCTTATCAAAGACTTGTCTAGCTTGGGAATATCTACTTGTGATTGCAATCATTGATTTTGTGGTGTAATCAGTGGGGTGGCAGGTTATGAATACAGGTTCATCCAAGTGTACACAACATTTTGACAAATGATTTTGAGTTAAGGCCACACAATGAGTAATGAGTGAATATGAAAGGTTTTGAGTGTTTGTAATGGTCGTGAAAATCATGTTAAACATAGGTTGGAATAGGAATAAGCCATATAAATGATAATACCATAAGAACTAACCACTTTGATATCTAATTAAAAAAATAAAATATTATTTCTGCATCAAATGTTTAACCTTAGTCTTCAAAAACATATCCCATTTGCAATTACTCATTGGTCTTCTCAATGTTTTGATAATTTATAACTTAATATATGTGTTTCAATAACTCATTTGACACCCTATCATGGAAACAAAAACTTTTGCGAGGTAAAATTATTTGTTTAAAACTTTAAACTATAATTTAATTAGTAATTACAAAATTACATTGAATTTTGTAATCACTAATATCAACAACATTTTATTGAACTAGAAATTATTAACTTCATTATGGAATAATTTGAAAACGTAGTATTAATATGTAGATGAACAAATTGATTTTATTGTAATGTTCAAAAACCTATTTAAAGTATTTTTTATAGATTTTTAAAAGATAATATAAAAACTTTGAAGTTTTATGGAACCAACTTATTAAAATTTCGAAAAGGCTCCATTTATTTACCAAGGAAAATGAAGAAAATAGAGGGAGGTTGTGTAGTAGTCACAAAAAACAACAAAAAGAATATCGACCATGGACAAATATCAAATTTTTTCACTAGGAGTAGCAGGGTCATCAAATTTCCTCTCGATCGACGTATTGTTCAAAAACTAAGTCCATAGTCTTAAGAATGTTTCTCATAGATGGAGGGTCAAACATGTAGTTTGTTGAGCACTGCCTTGACCATGCCACACTCAACTCTACATCAACACAACCAAATTATGGTGTGGAACAATTCAACACTGACCCTAAAATACTTAGCTTACCAACCATCACGACTACATATTTTTGAAGAGTTAGAAAGGCATACTGGCATTGAGTTTCTAGTTCCTCCATAAGTATTGGAAGAAGATCCAACCATTATAATTCCTCTCACATATGTAGAGATAGAAGACGAAAATGAGCCTAATATATACATCATACCATTTGTGGATAATCTAGAGAATCAAGTGGGGTCCCTTGTAAAGCGAACTCTCCTTCACATGGATAAATTCACTTGAGAATATGGAACCTTTTACAATGGCTGCGACTTACATAATAAACTTCTCTTGTCACTTTGACAATGGTTTCTTCTTGCTGGTGATGTCTCCTTCTTAGACAGTGGCTCCTCCTCACACATTGATCTCTCACAAATAGTAGCTCAACAGGAATATGACAACTAGATTCCTCCTATCACAACAACAATGAGAAATCCTCTTCTCATATTTTCTCACAAAGACATTAACCAATCCTCTTCATATAGACAGACATTGGTGCCAACACTTACATAAATTTCACTTTAATGATGGAAAAAATTTCTACACGAAAAAACTCTCACGCCTTTCTGCGCTCTGATACCAAATGATGATATCAGAGTCACAACTAAAATTAAAACAAACATACTCTATTCAATGCAAAGCAAGGGACGATAAATATTCTCTAATTCCCCCGAAGGAAGAGTTTATCATGAAACCATTCCTATCACTATTTAGTGTATAAATGGTCCCTTTTATAACAATAGGGGACTATAACAACTATTATATAATTAGATGGTTGGTTCAAACCATCTCCATAACTATGTCCACAAATTCCTCCACAATATCTCCATGAATCTCTCAACTCATTTTCATTTCCCTAAAACCCCTCACTTCTCCTTATCTCTCACTCTCACATAGACTTTCTAGAATTAGTCTACATCATTACAATTTTCATCATTTCATTCATTAAACATTAAAAATAAGAATTATTCCTTCATGTTCCCCTCTAAATGAGAAATCTTCATTAAATTGACCCCTTTTCCATCTTCTAGGTTCTTTGCCTTTATATTTGTCTTCGGTCTTCCATGATGTTCAATATATTCCTTCTTCATCTTCGATGTTCTTCCTCTTGCACTTGCAAACATAAAAATTAATGAATTCCATATAAAAAAGTAACCATCTTCCAGAATACATGGGTCACCAACCATTGTATCCGCCGGTGCACTAGAAAACTCTTTGTCATACATGGTTCATCAACCATATTTCCGTCATGATTTTCATACCTGTAGCTTTATTCCCCTTGCATCACCATCATCATCATCCTCATCTTGGATCTTTGACATACTCGTAGCCATGCTCTCGATGCTCCTACATCAGAGACATGTTCTAATTCTTCATTTTTTCTTTTCTCTTCTTGAAATTTGTTTTCCATGTATCGAGTTGTCCTGGTTTGAGATATATATTTTGCAACTGTATTAATTTTCCCTCATATATATTTTTTAACCCATGAAATAAAAATAACTTCTTGTACATCCTCCGTGTCTTCACTTATAGGATTCATTGTTTTTTCAGTTGCATTGTCTATTCTTACATCTGTAGAGATTTGCAAGAAATCCTTGTAACAACCTTTGTAGTCTCTTTCTCCTTAAAGCCATTTTACATTAATAGTGTGTTCCATTCAACTCCTTGCTTATGAAATTCATTCTTGACAATGATTTTGAAGAGGCCATGATGGTAAAGAGACTTATTAACATTTTGTTTTTTGTTTCTAGATGGTTTTTGACATCTTACTTAGATATTTGAGCAAGTAATAAGGAATGTTTAATGGATTATCTCCCTAAAGATGCAATAAAATCCTAAAGTGCTAGAGATAAATCAAACCAAAATGTTCCTCACAAGTTATGTACTTTTGAACTAAAAATACCAGGTCTTTCCATGGATATTTAAGCCATGCCCTCGATACCCCTGCAACCCAATTGGGGTTTTGCCTATTTATGATTAGTAAAGGGGTCCATGCTTTAGCATCAATAACTTTATTCTTGAACCACTTTTCACCTGTTTGAGGAAGCCCTAACATATGAGATAATGAATTTTCAAATATATGTATGGTTAAGTTTTCTATCTTTGCACATTCACCATCGAAAGTATGAGAAAATGCCATGGTCATGCCTTCAATATACCCAGTAAATTTCTCGGAACACTACCTCCATCCCGCCTCTCCAATATCACCAAACATTAAGGATGAATTCCAATTAAATCCACTCCATAAGGCTTGACACATACTGCCATTTTCTTGTTGAAACCCTCCCTAGTACTTGGCTTCAATATTATTTTAACTCTGTGTCAGGGACTTTCTATCCTCTATTTCCAAGTTCTGGTTTTTATGCTTATAAGAGACTTGTATAGCTTGGGAATATCTACTTGTGATTGCAATCACTTATTTTTTGGTGTAATCAGTGAGGTGGCAGGTTATGAATACAGGTTCATCCAAGTGTATGTTGAGGAAAACGTATGAAGAACCTTACTCAAGAATTTTCAGATCTTACTGGGCTAATGAAATATAGTTGGGAATGTTAGCTAGGGTTTATAGCCTTAGAATAAAAGAAACAATCACTTAATCCACATGTATTAATTACAAGGGACCAAGGCCGTTTTTTTATATATTATATGTAATTGTGCAAAGAAATAAACTAAGAAGAAATTACATGAGTATGTACATGGAGATTAAAGCGAAATATGAACCAAATCATTAAAAATACATATGTGAGACTGAAATCAGAAGTTTGATTTTTATATTGATTTCATTCTGAGATACAAAGTTGAATTCTCTTTACAAACCCCTGCGAGGGTAGGGACCAAAGTCATATTTAGAAGCCTCTGATGGGAACCATACAAAAAGACTCTGACAAAAAAATAAAATTGAAGCTAAAGCTATGGATGATCTTGCCACAAAATGTTGTCACTTGACTCTGCAAAATATTCTTTATCAGTTATGAAATTTAATTCATAAATAGACAATAACACACAGACTTCCAAAGATAAATCATACACCTTTAAAACAAGCTTCTGAAATATATGATTCAATTTTGAATCTTGCTTCCTTCAATATGACCCTGATGTCATCAAGATGTTTAATCCTTCTAGTAAACTCATAATGAATGAAAAATGTAAGTATCTCACAAGTATATATCAAACCTTATGGCTAAAGTTCTCCCTCTATTATCTATTTTTCTTGTCTCTTCATTTGATTGAGATTTTATTCCTTCTCAATAAGTTATGGTAGTTCAACTACCTTTCTTTAGTTAATCTTAATTAGATTTACTAATTAGTTGAGACAAATAAATAATAATATATATAAATAAGGGTCTAATTAAACAATAAATAAAAAGGTGGGACCCTTTATGACTCTCGTTTCAATTTATTTTAATAGTCATCAAAACATGAAGTATAAAACTCCAAACATTTGATTCAAAAATCCTCCTTGTAACTCCCATTCTTATATTCATGATCAAATATTTTAATATCAACAAAATATAACATGACTATCTCCAAAAAAAAAATGGCATTATATCCATGTTGTCCAAAACATTGTTTAAACATGTATTTTATGTCCAAAACATTGTCAAAATAAAAAATATTTTCCTCAATAGAAAATAATATTAATCAACATTAGAAACCATATTTACTATGAGAAGCATTTGGCCTCTTTTCACTGCTACCCTCTTTCAATCTTTTTGTTGTAGCCTTAGGCTAGTTGGAACCTTGAGGATGGATCTCGTTGATGACATGGGAACAATTGTCTTTGACACGAAGATGAGAGGACACAAATTCAGAGGAATATTTGGATGACTTGGAGGGAGTGGCCACTCCTTTTCCTTTTTCTGGATCTGGCTTGGGAACATCAATTTTTAGCCTTTTACTTGCATGAGAAGACTTTACGGGCGAGACAACATGATCAACTTGGGAATTTGGGTTTTTTGGTGGTGGAGGAGGGGGTAATGGAAAAGACACAGTAGGAAAACCCTAGTGATGAGCAACAAGCATATGGACAATCTCTTTCCAACCATCATTGGAAGGTGGTTCTGGCTGCATAGAAACGTGAGGGGGAACATGGATACCATAAAAGTTTTGATGTGGCTGTAAGGGAGGCCTCTTAGGTCAGGGATGGAGAATCCCATGGCCAACTAGGTTAAAGAAACCATATTGAAAGAGTTGATTTAGTTCCTGTGGATCAACATCAAAATGTATCGAAAATCGTGGCCTTCTATGGCCCCTCTGCCAATTTCCTCTACCTTTATTAGCACCTTTGCTCCTGCTGCCCCTGCTGAAGAAGCTCATCCTGAAGAAATATTCCAAACATGTCATGAAAAAATCTTAACAATCCATGCATCAATACTCTACCTAAATAAAATCAAAAGGTTGGCTCTATCATTCACCACAGAAGCACATGCAATCCATCCATCAATACCTTAGCACTCAACAATCAATTTTCCATTTGAACAGGGAGTGGTAGGGCTATTGGGAATATGATGGCGTTATAATGAGAAAAAAAGTGGTTGCATGGATGGGAAGCGAACAACAAATACTGTTCATGCAAATGCATAAGTAACAAAAAATGTATCCATATCCAAATTTCCAACACCAGTGGTCAACTAGTCTTTCTTTTGTTATTAATCCTTTCTCTTTAAAAAAAAAATTAAAATTCATAATAATAGAACATGGAATGTTTAAAATGTATTTGGAAATGTGAGGGGCATATAATGAGCGAAAAGTGGGATAATGAAAGGGAAAAAATGGTTACTATTCTATTATATGCAATAGTATCTATTGAAAATCAACATCAATATCAATTGCCATACTTCTCTTTGTTAATAATTCAAATCCACGACAAAGCAGTTTTTATAGTACACAATACAAAACCCCAAGAAACATTCAGAACTGTCAAACTTTACAACTTCAATTTCCCCTTCGCTTTTTTTTATTAGCATAGATTTTATATGAGTCTGTTAACAGAGTCACAAAACAATTAAAAATAGGCTACAACCAACGCGCATGGGAGGCTAAGAGCACAACATAAAGCCATAGGCATGCTTATATCACAACCTTCAATTCTTACTGCATAACAGACTAGGTCGAAACCTCATAATAAACTGGTTCTCATTGTTTATTTTAATTTAACATCATATAACTTCAAAATTGACCAAGCCCCCATGGGTACATAACAAATGAGCCAAGACTTCATGCATATAACCTGTCTTCCCCACTATCGGGTTAATCACTATAACCCATATCAAGACTAGTGTTTGATTCTTACGAATTTCCATACACAAGATAAAAGAACCGAGGTCTGGGAATGAAAAGGTGAAACATTCATATTTGCAAAAAAGAATTTACGCATTTATTTCCACAATAGACTTTCCACAGACCTCATATGGTGGCTGCAAGGAAAATACGCTTATCTATTCACAACAATTGAAAGATAATTTAAAGGAGTTGTGAATCATTCAAAGAATGAGTAAAGGGTTATAGCGTTATGAAAAAAAAAGACAACTGTTCTTTTATTTCTCAGAAAAAACCATTGAATTTTAATGACCAGAGATGAGTGAAACCAAAAAAATATTTTCCAACAGTCATATCAACATAAGAAACACTCATTCTGGGTGCAACATAGTAGCATAATCCATACATAAAGGAATTTAGAACATTATTCTTAGCTTGGAAAACTTAAATGCCAACATAGAAGAAAATCCATATAAATGAATTTTTCATAGCCGCGATAACCACACACATCCATTATAAACTTTGGAAATCAAACATAGTTTGTAAGCAAACTAAGAGCCAACATCATGATTTTATTCCAAGCAGAGCTATAGTTCGTGAATGGAGAGGTAAGAGCCAACATACCTGTATGGAGAATGCCAGAAAACCAACAAGCACCACTATGCTTTCCAAGGCTGAGAAAAATGAAGGCAACACCAACCAAAGAAACCAACACAAATGCGAACCAAGTGAGTGTGGCGAACTCAAGGTAGGGTTAGAATGACGTGCATTAATTGCGCGTCATTTCTCACATTAATTTCCATCAACTAGAGCCAAGTACGAGCGCACCCAACACATCCATCACATAGTCCACTATGTTTTCCACATAACATTTCAATACAAAAATTGAATTTTCCTCTTTTCATTAAGCTCATAAGTTTTATATGCATACTCGACACTAAGTACCAAATACATCTCATGTGCCACATTCTTTGATAGGGAAGGATTTCCATCTCATAAAACTTAACAATTTTCCATGATAATAACAAGAATATCATAAGTGCAATATTCCATAACTATATATGGACCATGATTGGAGTTTGAATCAACAAGTCAAAATATATGTGTAGCAAGAATAAACCAAGATTCTTGATAAAACAATATTTTTCCCCTTTCCTTTTTAAATTAAATTGCCAATACACCCCATCATTCATCCAAAAAGTGGTTTCAAATTTCAAACTGTAGAGTCATGTTTGTAAGGTAGTCATGAGCACAATCAAATAAAAGTTCCTTTCATTATTATTCACATAATGGGTTCCCACCTATTTAGTATATTATTAAATATATATAAGTAATAAGGCATTGCAACCCATTTGCAGGCAGGAATTCCATGTTACGCTTCTGGGTGTCAACAAGCTGGTGACTCCATAGGGAAATTTGTTCCCAATAGATTTAGAACTCTGAATGTTTGGTCTCAGAGACCAATAGAAGTAATCAAAAAATGCTAAAAGGAATAGTTATGAAACATGGGGAAAAAAGATGGTTTAATGGAAATAATGAGACCGGACTTTGTGGAATAACTTATGAAAAGTGATATGTATGAGGGGAGTTGGTCATGTATGCATAACAATAAAACAATACATAACATATAATTATTTTTAGACTTCCAAGGATAATGCTTCTGATATGATATTGAATCTCATGATGGAGGGAAAAAGGGGATAGGAGAAACAAAGAAGAAGACAAAATCAACTATCCTACAACAGTATTGAAAGCAAAGAGCTATTTCAACAATGTCTGGAAGGGGGACATCATGAAAAATATGTGTATCTTATTTTTCATCGATTAACAATACTTACGTAATGACATTTTTATGGAAAAACTGATTCAACCTTTATTTTTGATGATTACGAGAAACAAACAACATAAATTAAAAAAAACTCAACAAACCAAAGAAAAAAAGGAAAACAGTAAGAAAAAATATTATATACAACAATCTTGTTTACACAACTGTTACTGATCAAGATGGTTCCACATAATGTTTCAAGTGAGAACCATTAGTATTTTAAGAGAACAGTCACTCCTCCAAATCCTTTAGAAGGTATGAGTTTGTGCCTAGGATAAAAGTGATTTTGAAAGGACCTATCCATAATTTTTGGAATTTAGAATGTCTCACTCTTTCGGCATGGGTTGAGTCCCATAGTAGAACTTTGTCATCAATATTGAATTTAGCAGCCTTTGCTCGTTTGTTAAAATATTTTTTCACAATTTGTTGCCTTCTTTTTAGGTTCTCCAAGGCAACATTTCTTTGTTCTTCCAGGGATACCAATGCATTTATCCTTTGGGGAACATTAGAAGAATTTAATTCTTCAACATGTAACATCAACCATAAGGAGGAAAGATCTAGTTCAGTAGGCAGAATAACCTCTTGTCCATATACAATATGAAAGTGAGTAAAACTTGTACTTTCCTTGGTGGTTGTACGGTCTACCCAGAGAGCATAAGTGAGAAGCGTGTGCCACTGGCAGGGTTTGTCTTCTATGATTCTCTTTACGATCCTAACCAGATTCTTGTTTTTTTTTGACAAAAATGGTTATGTTGCATTAATCGACATTCTGGCCAGCCAGAATCTTGAATTTACAAATCCGAAGAAGGTTGGTGACCTCTGACAGTGCTTCCAACCTTTTGGTGAATGTCTTGGGAGACCTGTTCCCTTTTCTCCTTGAGCTAATTCGAGAATAAGACAAAAAGTGTGTACATGAGTAAATTCTCACAAACTGTGAGTATAGCAAAAGACAGAAGCAAAGCATTATTCCAATGGGACTGAAGTTTTCCTCTTAATGTAGGGGTCCAGCTTTTTCTGAGATCCTAAAGAAATGTTGGAGGCCGCCTCCTTTTCTCTGCGTGATTTGTTGGTCTTTCTCCCTCGGGTAAGGGGCGGAGACGGAACTGAATTGTCTTCAGGTTCTGAAGTTCCCCCAGAGCCGCTAGAGGGGGCTGTAACCCGACCTTCTTGAGCTTCTGGATCTGGAGCCCGAATCTTTCTCGCTGCTATAGATTTTTGGGGGGAGGATTCTGGAAGGCTTTCGTCTGCCAGAGAATCATCCTTGACTGCTGTTTCTTCTGGTTCTGGGGCTTCGTCTTCCTTTAGCGCATCAAAACTGTTTTTATTTTCTAGAGTTGCCTCTTTTGACTGAGTGGCCTTCGGGGCTTGGTCTAGTGGTTCCTTTCGCTTTGACTGCCTTCGTTGGTTTGCTACGGGCTGAAAGGCGTCTTCTTTGAATGGTCCTGGTTTCTCAGCGGCTTTGGGGCAGTTTCTTGCGAAGTGGCCGTAAGCATGGTACCGAAGGCACTTGAAAGGAATCTGCTCGTAGTCCATCTCTTGGATATGGCTCCAATCCCCCATGGAGAGCTTAATGGCTTCCGGAAGACCTTTCTCGAGGTTAACCTCAACACAAATGCGGGCGCAAGTATACTGGTCCCCTTTCAGTTCTGCTTTGTCCAGGTAACGCCCAAGCTTATTTCCGATGTCCTCTAGAGATTCTATCCCCCAGAGATGCAAGGGTAGATGAGGCAGCCTAACCCATACTGGAGCTGCGGTAATCTCGGCTTCGGGATTGAAGTCAGGAGTCCAGGGGGCTAAGAACAGTCCTCTCGACCCCATGAAATAGGGCCCCGATCTGAAGACTAGATCATAGTCCTCTTTGCTCAAGAAACTGAAGACAAAAAAACCCCTGCCTACTGCAAACAGAGAAACGTTTCCCTTTATCAGTGATTTCCAATGGTCATTCGTCCATGCCTCCACCGCTTTGGGGCTAGGCCATAACCTCGTAAACTTTCCAATGAGGGACGTTTCTGCTAGAAGGAGGGCAAGAGAGAAAGGCTGCTCTGGAGTTATCTCCAGAGAGGGGATCTCCTCCATCTTCTTAACAAACTTGGACGAGAGAGAAGGCTTGGGTTTGGGGTCTGCCGAATGAACTAACGCCTTGAATGCTTCCAAAGGATATTTTCCCTTCTCGGCGTTTAGATCTTGGGCCATCGTATCCGACCTCCTGCAAACAAGATCAAATCGTAATGGTGAGCCAATACCACTGTACCCACCCGCATGCAAACCCGTAGGCGGTCTCAGGCCTCGCAGGGACCCTCTGAAGGTGCTACCGTGGAATATGATCCGCGGCCCTATAAACCTGGTCGCTTAGATGCGTCCCTGCAACCAAACAATACGCTGAAACACCAATACCGCTTCTCCAAATTGTGAGCAAGCGCTCAGGCAATATGCTGCAACACCATTCCGCTTCCATGGAAGACTGCTACTCCAAAATGCGTGAAGAAGCTTGGGGACACGGGCGAAACAATGGGTGCTGAACCCTGGGTGATCGGCTGCTGCAGATCGCTTCCTGCACTCGAATACCAGAGCGAGGCGGCTAGGGTTTGGGCCCTAGCCGCGATGACTCGTCTCGCCTCATCTTTTTTTTAACCAGATTCTTGTTAGTGGACTCTACTTTCCCATTTCCCTGAGGGTAATAAGAAAATGAAATAAAATGTTTGACACTTAATTTAGCCAAAAATTGGGTCAATTTTGCAGAAATGAAGGCTGAGTTATTGTCCGTAATGATCTCTAATGAGATGTCAAATCTGGAAAAGATGTTAGATTCTAGGAAAGAAATTACCTTCTCATCCTGTGCGTGTCTAAGAGGGACAACCTCGGTCCACTTAGTAAAGTAATTAATGGCTGTCAAAATAAAGATATGCTTTGGAGAAGATGGAGGATTGACATAACCAATAAATTCTAGACCCCATTTAGAAAAAGGGAAATCCAGGAGGACAGGTTGTAAGGGAATGGCAGAAAGGCGTTCTTTCCCAACAAAATTTTGGCACTTATCAAAAGATCTTGAGAATTTATATGAATTGTGGAATATCGAAGGCCAATAGTAACCATTTCTTATGATCTTAAAAGCAGTAGCCTTCTTAGAAAAATGGCCACTGATGTGAATGGCATAAATTGATGATCCATGGATTTCGTGTAACAATTTTTGTGCTTCTTCATCATTTACACATCGAAGTAACAGACCATCAAAAAATCTCCTAAAACAAACTCTTCTAAAATGATATACTTGGAAGATTCAAGGCAGAGTCTCCTTCTCTGGTGAGGATCCAACTCATCTGGACACTTTTGATACTGCAAATAATACACCAGATTTGTATACCAAGGATGTTCGGATATAACAAGATTTTTATTTTGAATATAAAACAGAGCTGAAAGAGGATTATCTTGATCGTCAAGTTATTCACTTGGTTTAAGGTGCTGAGATAAGTGAAGGGTTGAGTCTCTTCCCTTGATTTTCTTCGAAGTCATGATCGTCAAATCATGCTACTGAATTTTGGAAAGCTAGTGTGCAAGTTTTCCTGAAAGATAAGTTTGTGAAAGAAGAAACTTGACAGTATACAAAGGGACTTTTACCTGTGTATTTTTTTGCAAAATAAAATGGAGAAATTTTTGTATAGCCTTGACAAGAGAAAAATCATATTTATCAATATAAGAGTATTTGATTTCATCATCTGATAAAATTTGGCTCATGTAAGCTACATGTTTTTCATTGTTTTGGTCATCACTTTGTAAGAGGATATCAAAAATTGCTTCCTTGGTAACATTGGTATATATGATAAAGTCTTTTTCAAAATCTGGTTTCTCTAGAACCGACATGGAGTTGATTTCTTTATTAATCCTAAGGAAATAATTCTCGACATCATCCATCCAAGAAAAGGAACGATCATGTTTCAAAATATTATGGATTGGTTTAACCATGACAACAAAATCAGGAACAAACCTATATACAAAATTAATAATTCCCATGAAAAATTGAACTTCTTTCTTGGAGGTGGGGGAAGGAAGGTTTATAATGGTGGTAATCCTCTCAGGATCTATGCTTATCCCTGAATCAAAAAAAATGACCGAGGAGTTTTCCCTTCGTGACACCGAAAAATATATTTGGAAAGATTTAAAGAAATGCCAAATTTTCTGCAACGCATGAGAACTTTTCTAAGATGACTAAAGTGATCCAACTGGTTCTTAGAATGAACAATCAAATAATCAACATCAACTTGGATAGTATTACCAATTAGATCATCAAAATCTATCTTCATAGCTCTTTGAAAAGTGGCACCTACATTAGACAAGCGAAAAGGCATGCATTCATAAGAAAATGTGCCCCAACGTGTGGTAAATGTGGTTTTATACCTATCAATCCTTTTTACCTTGATTTGATTATACCCAGAAAAACCATCAAGTAAGGAAATCATTTTGACCCTACAACCTGTTGTAAAATCATTTCCATATTAGGAAGCGGAAAATGATCTTTGACACTCGCTCTATTCAAAGCGCGAAAATCGACACATAATATGATCTGGCCAATAGTTTTCCAAACAGGGACTAGATTTGAAACCCACTCATAATACTTAACTAGAAATATTATATTAGCTTTCAACAATTTTTCCAACTCTTTTCAAATATTAGCTTCGAGCACAGGGTTAATAGGTCTTTATTTTTGCCTAACTAGTTTTACCCCTTCCTTGATAGGAATTTCATGCTGTATGAGAGAAAGATCAAAACCACAAATATCCTCATATGACCATGCAAAAACATCTTGAAATTCATAGAGTAATTATGTGAATTTTTCTTTTTATTCATCAAAACATTGGGCACATAATTTAATGATCTTTGGAGATTCAGATGTCCCAATATTCAAGGAAATTGTATCACCAAATTTCCTTTTCGACTCCTCTTCCTTATGTGTTTCTTTGTTTCCTACATCACTTGACGAATATGAACTTTCAAGAGGAGTCAAGACTTTAGGAAATTTTGCATCTTCAATAGATATAATTTATTTGGGCTTAAATGGTTCATTTTATATGAAAGCACAAATGCCTTCATCACTTGGGAAAACCTTTCATGATTCTATGTTATCAGGGATGTGAGGACGATATAGAGATTAAAATGTACAATCATGTATTTGGGGTAAAAGTTGCTGGGTAGCGGATGCTACAAAAACAACTAACCTATCAACCATTGAATTCAGTTCCCTCTTAACATGAGTGATGTTAAATGATAACATATTTGAAATGAGCATCCAAATATATTGAGTATAATTTTTAAGTAACTTGTTGCTTGGTGAATAAATATTACGCACCAAATTCACAACAAGTTCAGAATCACCAAAAATTGTAAGGTAGCCACAACCAAGGTTATATGCATTTTCTATGCCTAACAATAAGGCCTCAAAATAAGTGACATTGTTTGTGCAAGCAAATTCTAACCTATAAGAGAAATTGTGTATTTTACTTATAGGAGAATATAGAATGATACCCGCTCCATAACCTTCGTTTGAACATGGGCCATCGAAATGCATGTGCCACATGCCATCATCAAAATGAACTGGTTTAAGCATAGTGTCACCCTCACCAGAAAAGATAGATTACACTCCCAAATATTCTTTGAGATAATTTACATTAGGTTGGGGAACACTCTCTATATATGGTGAAATTCTTCCTTCCCTAAGGAATATAATGTTCTTTTCGTTCTGAGGGACAGACAAATGTGTTCCATAAATTGAAAGGTATCCACCAGTTAAGGCTTGCCAATCTCTTCCTAAAATAATTTAATAGTTACTCACCAACATATCAATTACTTGGATGTTGAGGGTTTTTCTTATCTCGGGATGTGCACACAAAACTAAGGTTACATCCTTGATTTCTCCTATAGTTGATTTCTGCAAATTGTTATAAGAGAGCATGCTTATAGAATATTCGTTAGTACATGATAAGCCAAGCTCTCCAATGATAATTTTAGACATTACACTTGGACCAGACCCACCATCAATTAGACAACAATGAGCTATTTTATCCATGATTTTTACAGAGATATAAAAGGTTTTTTTTTTACAGGATTACTAAAATTATTTACACCTATCCTATTTAAAGTTGAGTCCTCTTCCTTTGACTCTTCAAATAGATTGGATATGGTAGAAATATTACCTTCCATAAAGTTTTTAAGATGCTTATGTTGTTCTGGGATTAAAACCATGTACAAAAGAGTAGCATCGACTTTGATATTAGCCAATTGATTAAGGATATTATACTTTGAATAGGGAAGAGGGGAAGACACTCCTTGATTATCCGAAGTTATGAAAACTTGTGTATCAGTACTTTGAGAAAATGAGCTTGGAGTGGATGAAGTGTGGGGAAGATCATATTTACCCTTGCCAGTGTAAGATTTTATCCTGGTATTAATTACCATAAAATCTTTTAGTTCAACCCAATCTAAAATGATGATCATGTTATTGAGCCTTTTTCCAAAGATATTATCTCTATCATTTTTCTTAACTTCATAAGTACTTTCTCATGATTTTCTTCATAGAAGTTACACCAACTGCGAGCCATTATGGCCTTTGGCTGAAATTATTTTTCATTAGTATTCCTAAAAGGCTCTAAGGAAGAAGAATATTCCCTAGGGGTAGAGGAAGATGCATTTCCTTTTCACTCATAGGCTATCATCCTATTATTCATATCTTGCACGAGTTGTAAGAGGGAAGACATATCTATTTTCTTGACCAAGTCTCCCTTAGGGAGACCAGTTCTTTCAAGTTTCTCCTCATATTCTAGGCAAGTATGAAGAGAGAAAATAATATTGTCAATAGCCTTCTCTTCAAGTCTACGACGATAAGGAGAAGGTAATGCATTATAATAATGTGTGAAAGGCGCCTGGTTTTGAGGACATATTAGTTCAGGGATTTGATTATATAATTTGGTGAAGTGAAAGTTAAAATATTTAATGGTCTCACCATCCTTATAGGAAATATTATTGTATTTCCTTAACTGCTCAGCTAGACTCTTGGGCTGTCCATAAGTGGACTTGAACCAATAAGCCAATTCTTCCCAAGTGGAAAGGATTTTGGGAGGGAGGTCAAAAAATTTGCTGCATCTTTCCCTTCAAGAGAGTTGACAAATAAACACATGCATGTGTCATTATCATTTGTAGTAATGGTGCCATTTCCCGAAAACCTAGGGAAATGGTCTTTTAATTTTGGTAAAGGGTGACTGGATGGTGCGATATTCAAGGGAGAAGATACATGCCACGGAGTGGTCATAGCATATTCCTCAAATTGGAAAATTCCATACTTCTTTATAACTTTAGCAGGATTGGTAGTAGATTGAATAAGGGTTTGATGACTGTAGATACTACCAATTACTAATGAATAAGAAAGTTGCAAGGAGGAGGCACCTCTGGTGCCACTACCACTATCAGAAAATGTCATATTGAAGGTGATAGGTATAGGTGATAAAGGTGAAATGGAACAATCATATAAATTTCACCTAAGAGCACTTTCTTGTGTTGATAAGACAATTTTCCTCCTTCCTAATTAAAAATAGGAGTAGCTTCAGGGGACAACTCTCTTATCCTTCGAGAGATGCGAGGATTAAAGGATATGAAAAGAAAGAACAAAGAGGTAGGAAAAGGGAGGTTACTATTGATTTTTGGGATGCCTTTGCCTAGCTTCTCAACGTTCATGAATATTTATGTCCCTTTCAATTATTTCCCAAGTTCGTTCAAGTTCAACATGAGTACTAGCAATTTCTAAAATAATGTTGAGTAAAGTTAATGCGATGTTGGTTTGGTCATCAAGACTGTTTCCAATATTGGGTTGTCTTGAAACAGGTCTTTTCATGGAAAAGTTAGTCAAAGAGTAATCCGATGAAACAAAAAAATAAAATACAATTGTGATACAATCAACCAGGGAGATATGAAAGATTTCCCTAGTATGGTCGCCAAATAAATGTTGAGGAAAAGGTATGAAGAACCTTACTCAAACCTTTTCAGATCTTCCTGGGATAAGGAAAGATAGTTGGGAATGTTACCCAGGGTTTATAGCCTTAGAATAAAATAAACAATCACTTGATCCATAGGTATTAATTACACGGGACCAAGGATGGTTTTTTTTATATTATATGTAACTATGCAAATAAATAAACTAAAAAGAAATTACATGAGTATGTACATGGAGATAAAAGAGAAATATGAACCAAATCATCAAAAATACATATGTGGGATTGAAATCAGAAGTCTGATTTTTATATTGATTTCATTTTGAGATACAAAGCTGAATTCTCTTTACAAACCTCTGCAAGGGTAGGACCAAAGTCAGATTTAGAAGCCTCCGATGGGAACCATACAAAAAAAATATGACAACAAAAGAAAACTGAAGCTAAAGATCTAGATCATCTTGCCATAAAATGTTGTCACTTGACTTTGTAACATATTCTTTATCAGTCATGAAATTTAATTCATAAACAGACAAGAACACACAGATTGCCAAAGATACAACATACATCTTTAAAACAAGCTGCTGAAAGATATGATTCAATTTTGAATCTTGTTGCCTTCAATAAGACCCTGTTGTCATCAAGATGGTTAATCCTTCTAGTAAACTCAGAATGAATGGAAAATTAAAGTTTCTTACAAGTACATAGAAAACCTTATGGCTAAAGTTATCCCTCTATTATCTCTTTTTCTTGTCTCTTCATTTGATTGATTTTTTATTCCTTATCAATAAGATATGGTAGTTCAACTATCTTTCTTTAGTTAAGATTAATTAGATTTACTAATTAGTTGAGACAAATAAATAATAATATATATAAATAAGGGTTTAATTAAACAATAATTAAATAGGTGGGATCTCTTGTGACTCCTGTTTCAATTTCTTTTAATAGTCATCAAAAAATGAAGTATAAAACCCCAAACATTTGATTCAAACATCCTCCTTGTAACTCCCATTCTTATATTCAGGATCAAATATTTTAATATTAAAAAAATATAACATGACTACCTAAAAAAAATGGCATTATATCCATGCTGTCCAAAACACTGTCTAAACATGTATTTGCTATCCAAAACATTGTCAAAATAAAAAGACTATCGTCAATAGAAAATAATATTAATCAACATTAAAAACCATATTTACTATGAGCGTCATTTGGTCTATTTTCCTCTTTCGATCTTTCTATCGTATCCTTAGGCTAGTTGGAACCTTGAGGATGAATCTCGTTGATGACATGGGAACCATTTTCTTTGAGACGAAGATGAGAGGACATTGATTTAGAGGAATATTTGGATGACTTGGAGGGAGTGGCCACTCCTTTTCCTTTGTATGGCTCTAGCTTGGGAACATCAATTTTTATCCTTTTACTTGCATGAGAAGACTGTATGGATGAGACAACATGATCAACTTGGGAATTTGGGTTTTTTGGAGGTGGAGGAGGGGGTAATGGTAAAGAAAGAGTAGGCCAACCCTGGTGATGAGAAGTAGACTAATGGACAATCTCTTGCCAACCATCATTGGCAGGTGGCTCTGGATGCATATAAATGTGAGGGGGAACACATGTACGATTAAAGTTTTGATGTGGCTAGAAGGGAGGTATCTCAGGTCGGGGTTGGAGAATCCCATGGCCAACTAGGTTAAAGAACCTACCTTGAAAGAGATGATTTAGTTCCTGTGGATCGACATAAAAATGTATCAAAAACCATGGCCTTCTATGACCCCTCTGCCAATTTCCTATGACTCTATGAACACCTCTTCCACTGTTTCCCATGCTAACGAAGCTCATCCTAAAGAAATATTCCAAAAATGTCATGAAAAACTTTTAACAATCCATGCATCAATACTCTACCTAAATAAAATCAAAATGTTGTCTCTATCATTCACCACAGAAGCACATAAAATCCATCCATCAATACCTTAACACTCAACAATCAATTTTCCATTTGAACAGGGAGTGGTAGGGATATTGGGAATATGAAGGGGTTATAATGAGCGAAAAAGTGGTATCATGGATGGGAAGCGACCAACAAATACTGTTCAAGCAAATGCATAAGTAACAAAAAATGTATCCATATCCAAATTTCCTACACCATTCATCAACTAGTCTTTCTTTTGTTATTAATCCTTTCTCTTTAAAAAAAAAAAAAAAGAAATTCATAATAATAGAACATGGAATGTTTAAAATGTATTTAGGAAGGTGAGGGGAATATAATGAGTGAAAAGTGGGGTAATGAAAGGGGAAAACATATTATTGTTCTATTATATGCAATAATATCTATGGAAAATCGACATCAATATCAACTGCCATACTTCTCTCTGTCAATAATTCAAATCCAAGACAACGTGGTTTTTACAGTACACGATATAAAACCCCAGGAAACATTTGGGACTGTCAGAATTTACAACTTCATTTTTCCCTTCTCTTTATTTTATTAACATATCTTTTATATGAGACTGTTAACAGAGTCACAAAACAATTAAAAATAGGCTACAACCAGTGCGCATGGGAGGATGAGAGAACAACATAAATCCATCGACCTACTTATATCACAACCTTCAATGCTTGATGTGTAATAGACTGGGTTGAAACCTCATATGAAACTAGTGCTCATTGTTTATTTTAATTTAACATCATATAACTTCAAAATCGATCAAGCCCCCATGGTTAAATAAAAAACGATCCAATACTTCACTCATATAACCTATCTTCCCCGTTGTTGACTTAATCACTATAACCCATATCAAGACCAAAGTTCGAATCTTATGAATTTCCATACACCAAATAAAAGAACCAAGGTCTAGGCATGAAAGGGTGAAACATTCATATTTGCAAAAAAAACCATTTAACCATTTATTTCCACAACATAAATTCCATATATCTCATATGGTGGACGTAGGGAAAATACGCCTATATATTCACAATAGTTGAAAGATAATTTAAAGAAGCTGTGAATATTTCAAAGACTCAGTAAAGGGTTATGGTGTTACGCAGAAAAAAGGCAACTTTTCTTTTATTTCTCAGAAAAAACCCTTGAATTTTAATGACCAGATATGAGTGAAACCAAAAAAATATTTTCCAACAGTCATAGCAACAGAAGTAACACCCATTCTGGGTGCAACACAGTCGCATAATCCAAACAGAAAGGAATTTCGAACATTATTCTTAGCTTGGAAAATTTAAATGCCAATAGAGAGGAAACTCCATATAAATGCAATTTGCACAACCGTGATAACCACACACATCCATTATAAAATTTGGAAAGAAAACACAGTCTATAAGAAAATATAAGAGCCAACATCATGATTTTATATGGAGCGGAGCTACAATTCGTGAATGGAGAGATAAGATCCAACATACCTGTATGGAGAATGCCAGAAAACCAACAAGCACCACTATTCTTTCTAAGGAAGAGAAAAATGGAGGCAACACCAACCAAAGTAACCAACACAAATGCGAACCAAGTGAGGGTGGCGACCTCGAGGTAGGGTTAGAGTGACGTGCAATAATTTCATTCCATTTCTCACATTAATTTCCATCAATTAGAGCCAAGTACGAGCACACCCAACACATCCAACACATAGTCCACTATGTTTTCCACATAACATTTCAATACAAAAATCGATTTTTCCTCTTTTCATTAAGCTCATAAGTTTTATATGCATACTCGACACTTAGCACCAAATACATCTCATGTCCCACATTCTTTGCTAGGGAAGGATTTCCACCTTATAAAACTTAACAATTGTCCATGATAATAAAAATAATATCATAAGTGCAATATGCCATAACTATATATGGCCCATGCTTGGAGTTTGAATCAACAAGTCAAAATATATGTGTAGTAAGAATAAACCAAGATGCTTGTTAAAACAATATTTCCCCCCTTTCCTTTTTAAATTAAATTGCCAATACACCCCATCATTCATCTAGAAAGAGGTTTCAAATTTCAAACTGTAGAGTCATCTTTGCAAGGTAGCCATGAGCGCAAACAAATAAAAGCGCTTTTCATTATTATTCACATAATGGGGTCTCACTTATTTAGTATATTATTAAATACATATAAGTAATACGACATTGCAACCCATTTGCAAGTAGGAATTCCATGTTGTGCTTTTGGGCATCAACAATGTACACAACATTTTGAAAAATTATTTCGAGTTAAGGACACACAATGAGTAATGAGTGAGTGGAGATGAAAGGTTTTGAGTGTTTGTAACGGTTGTGAAAATCATGTTAAACACATGTTGGAATAGGAATAAGTCATAGCAATGGTAATACCATAAGAACTAACCACTTTGATATCTAATTAAAAAAATAAAATATTAATTCTGCATCGAATGTTTAACCTTAACCTTCAAAAACATATTCCATTTTCAATTGCTCATTGATCTTCTCAAGGTTTTGATGATTTATAACTTCATATAGGTGTTTGAATAACTCCTTTGACACCCTATCATGAAAACAAAAACTTTTGTGAGGTAAAATTATTTGTTTAAAACTTTAAACTATAATTTAATGAGTAATTACAAAATTACATTGAATTTTGTAATCACTAATATCAACAACATTTTATTGAACTAGAAATTATTAACTTCATTATGGAATAATTAAAAAAAATTAGTATCAATACATATACATAGATGCACTAATTAATTTTATTGTAATGTTCAAAAACCTGTTTAAAGTACTTTTTATAGATTTTTAAAAGATAATATAACAACTTTGAATTTTTTTGGAACCAACTTATTAGAATTTCGAAAAGGCTCCATTTATTTACTAAGGAAAATGAAGAAAATGGAGGGAGTTTGTGTAGCAGTCACAACACACAAAAAAAGAATATTGACCATGGACAACTATCAAATTTTTTCACCAGGAGTAGCGGGTTCGTCAGATTTCCTCTCAATCGACATAATGTTCAAAAACTAGGTCCATAGTCTTAAGAATGTTTCTCATAGATGGAGGGTCAAACGTGTAGTTTTTTTAGCACTACCTCGACCATGCTTGAATAAAATCTGCATCAACATGACCAAAGTATGGTGTGGAGACAATTTGGCACCAGTCCCAAAATACTTAGCTTACCAACCGTCACAACTGTAGATTTTGAAGAGTTAGAAAGACAAACTGAAATTGAGTTTCTAGTCCCTCCATAAGTCTTGGAAGAAGATCCAACCATTATAATTCCTCTCACAAATGTAGAGAAAGAGGAATAAAATGAGGCTGAGCTATACACCATACCATTTGTGGAAAATCTAGAGAATCAAGTGGGGTCCCTTGTAAAGTGAATTCCAACAAAAAGAAAACTACCAGAAATAGTTGCGCCTGCAAAAGATAAACAACTGATCGAGTCGAATTCCCAACCACTTGACATTGACTAGAAAGGAATTTTCAAAGATGACCAACCAATCAATTTTGATGATCTAACAATGAAACATAATTTTGATAAGATTGTCGAGAGAATACTCCAACAAGTTGAAGAAAAGGGAAAAACAAACCAATGAGAGGTATCCACTACTCGACAAATCATAAAATCAAGCATCGACCCTGCATATAAGGAAGTGATGGCTCAAATCATAGAAAACCATGATAACGCTGCAAGAGATAAGGAAACTATAGATAAATAGGTGGAAACAAGGTGACAAAAGAAACACAGGATGGAGGATCAACATGAGTCAAGAATTGGTTGGACTCAACCTCTTGGACGTGGTCGAACAAAATTGACTCACACGGTTCAACCCATCAACCTTATTCCTAGAAAACAAAGAACACATAAATTTTCCATCGTGCTCACAAGGGAATCCCCACCGATTGATCCGACCAAGATTATAGATGAGAAAGGGCCAGCCAAAGACCCTCTAGCCCAGTAGACAAGGAAAAGAAAGGCCATAATTGAAGTCTCTTCTGAAGAGACAGTGTCAGATTAGACCAACAAAGGAAAGGCTAACCACTTGACCGAAGTAGTTGTGTTAGAACTCCCTGACTAGGAAGAGAAGGAGAAGGTGCCTCAAGAAGGCTAGGGAGATAAGCACCACCATGCCACTGAACATAATGAGCACCCCCCCCTCCCGCCCCTAAGATGACACAAACGTACAAGAGAATAATAATTTCCTGAGTAGTCGGTCCATAACATAGAGCCAATATAATTGGGGTCGATTGAGCCAATCATTCCTCTACAAATTGACCAAGTAGAAAAAAAAACAACAACAAAAAAAACATTTTAGGACCAACAAAAATGACTGGATGCACAAGATACCGTGAAGCATTCCAGTGTGAAATTCAAGGGTAAAACCACAACTGACCAAGGGCCAGTGGATATGTTGACTTCTCCCCATAGAAATAGAATGGAAATCAATCACCGACACAAGATCCTGAGAAGAGTATTGAGAAGAATATTGATTAAAGTACTGAGAATAATATGGAGAAGGATCCTGAGAAAAACCCTTAGAAGACACCTGAAGATACTAATGATCCACTACAACAACCATCAAAGTCAAAGGGAAAGAGAAAAACGAAGAGGAAGGTGGTAACATTCAAAGAAACCACATTCACTATTACAACTTTCACATCCTTTAGGCTTGTCAGAACATTTGAACACACAACATAAATGATATTTGATCCCACCTTGGCATCCGACAATCAAATATTTGACCTGTATAATGAAGTTGCGAAATAATTAGTAGCCAAATGGAAGTGTGTGATGAAGGATGGGTTGGGGATAGGTTGACAACAAGAAAAGACAAAGTCTAGGACACATGGAAAAGCTGCATCGGCCTGGTGAAAGAGAAACTCAACTTGGAGTCACCATCTAAAGAAGTTGACTGACTCAAATCCTTTAAGAAGTTGGTCAAGAAGTTAGTTGAGTTGAACTTGCAAGGGAAATAGGAAATTCAATGACTATGGGAAGTGAAAAGAAATTTGAAGTAGAATCACACCCAAATGACTGAAGCCAACCAAAAATTGATGATTGATCATGATGCAATCATTCTTTAGTCAAAGTATGAAAATTTTAAGGAAATTTGACAAAGCTTAGACAGGGTGATTGATTAAGATGCCACACTAAACACTGTAGTAAGTAATTGATAGACTTACTTCACCTCGAACTTTAGCAAGATCAACAATCAAAGACGTGTGCTGGGAGATTTTACAAAGAAGAAGAAGATGACACACGACTCTAGGATGAGGATATCTTTGGCTACGTAAATTGAAAAAGAAAAGGAGATCGAAGTACAACTTACCTAGAAAGAGAAGGAGTGGTTTAGAGAAGGAAAGAAATCACAGTTAAAAAATGATAATGTCGTGGAACACCTCGATCAAGTCATTAAAAAGATATAGCAAGATAGTAAAATTTTCAATCCTGAAGAGACTGCAGTACAAGATGCTTCCATCATCGAAAATCCGGGCTACCTTATACAAATGAAATCACTAGGAGTGCAGGCACAATTTTCCATTGATGAGTGGCACACATTTTCCCAATATTTACACCAGATGACTCCTCATATATACCAAACTACTTTTGAGCATTTTCCACAACAACCAACGCAAAAAAATTGGTCGAGTCTTGCTTCTCCTTATCGACAAAGATTCCAATTTTCAGCTCAAGTGTCTCCGAATCAAACTTTCTTACTTCCAACCATCACTCAACAACACCTGAAATTGAAGTGGAAGGAACAAATACTTCACGACTGGACAAATGTGTTAACATTTTGGACACTCAAGTGCACCTTTATACTTGGCCAGAAACCATACCAGAAGAACCAAATATCCAACCAGAGAAGACAAATGAGCAAGCACATCCAACGACATAAAAAAAAGAAGACCCATAAATTCAGCAATCAGGCACAGATGATCCAACAAAGTGATTGGTCCAATTAATTCTCTGTCTTATTAAAAAAATTTGTAATCTCATTCTTTTAAAATTTTGTAAATGTTATAGTCAATTTCTCGCTATTTCTTAGGATGGGAAAGGATTTGAGGTGGGGGGAGATGTTGTAGAGGCTAGTTGACTAGACCTGGTAGTCAACCAAGTTGGACTTGTAAGTCGGTCGACTATCTAGTTGAGTATGTAGGTCGGTCGAATATATATATTTTTAATAATTAAAGCTTGTGAAAAAATAAATTGAATAGTTAATTATAAAAAAAATTAATATATTTTTTTAATAATAAAAACTTGTGAAAAACTAAATTGAATAGATATTATTCAATAAAGTAAACATGTTATTTTAAGATAATAAAAAAAAATATATTTTTGTAGTTTAAATGTTTTATGAAATAATTTTTTTTCAATGATATTTTTTGGGGACTTTTACTTGAAATTCGACGAGAAATTGTTAAATCTACAGATTTGAGTGATTATTTCTATATAATTCGAGTGCTCTAGGGTTTTTCAACATGCTGAATCTATTTTTACATTCAAAATTAGGTTTTAAACAACAAAAAATAGTGATTTTGTACATATTTATGTCAACGAATTCCAACGAAAAAACCATTTCATAGAACAGTTAAACAACCCCTATTTACTATAATTTAAGACTTTGATGTATTATTTTAAAAAAATAAACATACATATTTCCTATAATTTAAAACTTTGATATCATAAAAAAATACACAACATCATACCCTATCTCCATCCTCCTTTCATTATATTATTATTTTATTAAATTAAAATTATCATTATCATTATATATGGATGGGATATTCGTTTTCTCGAAGGTAAATTATAATTCATGGAGTTCTCATACCTAAGTATATTTTTAAGGATGTTTTTGGAGAATTAGGGATTTGCAAGATTAATTGTGAATCTCAATGGAGAGAAGTGGTGTTAATAGTCATCGTAACAATATTTAAGCACAAGTGAGCATAGCTCAACATATATAGAAAAGTGTATGATAAAACAATCCTTAACATCATTTATATATACCCAAGTGTGACTCACTTTCTTAAATTAAGAAATATTTAGTCCACTTTAATCACCTTAGAAAATCCCAAGATCAAGGTTCTATGTCTCAACCTATGCACAAACTGACCTAGTCGAGAACACTTCTAGTTAGTTCAACTGACCAATCTACCACTCAATTGATTGTTGATCAACTCGCCAAAATTGTAAACTGACTATTTTTTATTGTCTACGGAGTGACATCAACTAGTTCCATGAACATCAAAGTTGGGAAGATCTTATTGTTCTAACACCCCCCCCCTTCTCCATTGACACAACTCTTAGAATATTCAAGAGGTGGAATTATCTTTGTACAATCACCATACTTATAGCTTCTTGAAGGCTAAGCATAACCCAAAGTTTCACATATTTAACTTCTATCAATGGTTTTGTAAATATATAATAATTTGACCATTTGTGTTGCAATAGATAAGGGACATCATTTTCCCATGTATCAACTATGTCAAATAATGTATATGAGGCTCCACATGCTTCATTTTACTATGAACTTATTATTAGGAGAATTTTGAGGTCTAAAATGAATTTCAAAACAAAATATTACTATCAAAATCAATTTTAAAGAAACCAATCACATGTTAAAGGATGACATCATCCCTTGAAGATAAGTTGACATTGTTGAAATTAAAAATATATATTTGTCACATTATAAATGCTAGATGAAAACCCATAATTAACTATGGTAATACTTTAAAAAAATACTTATGATGAAAAAAATACTCACAAATTAATTTATAATATATATATATATAATATTTTATATTTAAAATTTAAAAAAAATAAAAAAAATACATTAACTATAATGTGTTGAATTGTTTATAAGTTATGAGTGAGGTTAGTTGAAGTGCGTTGGGTTCATAAGTTATGAGTGGATCGGGCCTTATATTTTATATTACATACATGTGATATGCCACATGATATAATATATTATACCCAATTCAACTCTCACATATATATATATATATATATATATATATATATATATATATATATATATATATATATATTTTTTTTTCCCGTTTAATATTATGCTTATAATATAATTCTAATCCAATTCGTATAATATTATATTTGTAATATAAGTCCCAACCCAATATATTTTCTGTTTAATATTATGCTTATAATATAATTCTAATCCAATTCGTATAATATTATATTTGTAATATAAGTCCCAACCCAATTCATGTCAATGTTTTTTTTGAATTTTAAATAATTCACAATGTATTATATATTATTATTATACTATGTATTATGTATAGGTAGGAAGAAGAGGTTCAAGAAAATAACAATTTCATGGAGAAGATTAAATAGTTTGAAGAAAATTAATTAACAATTTGGCCCTAAACAATGTGGAACACAAATTGAATATCAAACCTATCAAAGAGGAAATGAATAAGTTTATAGAGTTATACCATCAACGTAACAAAAGAGCCTTGAACCTATAAATTTTGGTATAAAAGAACATAAATATGAAAACACATTAGCAATAGTCAAGGATACATAAAAAAATAAATTACAAATTGAAACAACTAGCCTTAAAGAAGAAAAAAGGTTGGGAAAAACAATTGAACATAAAGATAGGTTGATTCGGGTTATGGTAAGATCTAATGCTCATAAATATGACATACATAGTAAAACTCCAAGCTTAAAAGAGTATGAAATATTTATAAATGAAGACCTCATTCCAAAAGATCAAGCTAAATTAAGGAAGGAGGTTCAAAAGGTAAAGGAAGCCAAAAAAGAATGAAAATGAGAAACAATTAGAAACCAAAAAGCTATTATGAGGGATATAGACGAAAAGGATAACAATAAATAACAATTTGAGACATTTCGAATCCTTTCTTGGAATCCTAACCTTTTAAGTCATCAAAATTTTAGTGATCTTGGAACGCTTCTCTTAATGATTTTCAAGCATTGAAATAACATTTTAAAAAAATCCAAGTAATCTCTTGCTTTTCTTAAGATCTTATAGACGAATTTTGGTCTCAGTGAACGTTAACCATCATCATTATATATTGTATATTGCGTATTGCATATTTTTATTTTATTTTATATATAAATTAACACATGTCCATGTTATATATATATATATTACTTATAAGTTATATAATACAGGATTGTAAATTTTACATATTATGTATTATATTATTTCATTCTTATATAATTGTTAAATTATATTAAATCACTTTCTTTTTATATTATAAACCTAATCAACTCCACATGTAATATAAAACTAATACATAATATAATATATTATATTTACTAGATTATACAATATATTGTGTATTAGATTTTTATATAGTATTTTAATTATATATTACTATATGACTTAACTAGTTTAGATTTTAAACAATAATATAATATATAATTATGAATTCATGAATTTAAATTTATATTTCATTTCAAGTTATTCAAGGACAAAGGACACATACATTAGTTGTTTAAGGATAAGGATAATGATTTTTTTTTGTTGAAAAACTCATTTTTATTTATAGTCATATTAATATCAATTTTTTTTATTAATTTTACTTTTAGACAATTTTTCAATTTAATTTAACCATAATTACATGAATTGTAATGCAAAATGTGAGTTGTAAATACACCTCCCCAACAAAATGACTAACTTATGATATTTTATTATATCTCTTAGGAGACCCGTTTTAGACCTCACAATTCCTCTAATACAAGCTTATCAACTACGTATATTACAATTTGATTGTTACAATACATTATAATTGACTTCCCAAAAATAAATTCAAGCTCATCCATCAAGTTGTGAATCTACATTGCCTCTGTGCTAACATTAACCACATCTCTATATTCAGTCTTTGTGGTCAATAAAAAAATATCCTTTGCTTCTTACAAGACCACACTATGGTCCTAGATTTAAGATCAAACACACAACATGAAATCAGTTTCTTATCATCTCCATCACCACCCAATTAAAGTTGGTATAATTGACTAACTAGTTCATATCCTTGTTGCAATACTTTATACCAAGATGATAAGTACCCTTCATACACTGAACAATCCTATTTGTAGACTTCAAGCGACTCTCCTTTGGGTATTGCATGAACCTAGAGACCACACTAACAATGAATGAAGTCTTATGTTGATTGTGAGTCAAATAAATGAGGCTGCCAGCAAATTTTCTATAGAGAGTAACATTGAATTTATGAGAGTCACACTCCTTATTTAGCTTCACTCCCAACTGATATGGAGTAGCACATGGCTTACAATTATCCATTTTGAATATCTTCAATAGATCCAAAGCATACTTAGGTTGATAAATGCATATATTATCATCTATCTACGAGGCTTGGATGGACATAAATAAGTGTAACCGATTGAGGTCGATCATTTCAAATATATCTATTAGCTTCCCCTTCCAACCCAAAATTAAGTTAGCACTGTCACCTATGATCGATGTATTGTTGATATTTCTAATACCCAACACCTGATAATTAATTCCAAATAAATCACTTATTGAATTAAAGAACATATGAGTAATAAACTAAATATGCAACTGAAGCATAAAAAAGGAAACCAAATCATGCACACATGAACACCAATAGTTTTGGGTAGATACCACTGGAAAAACCCCAGAGGAAAAACTAGTGCTGAGAATGATTTTATTATGCTAAAATCAGGGCTCTCATAACATGGATAATGGCCCACTGAGACAAATACAACTATAGACAAACTTGACAAATCCTGACCTGCTGTATGAACCAAAACTGCATGTTTTTCGAGATGTATGAAACTATCCCTATTGTGCACCTGCATACACGTGACTGTCTCCACTGGAACCCGTGTACACGTACAAAAAACCTGTACGAAAAGCTTTGCACGATGAAAATACTCCTTGTCGGTTCACCTGACTAAAACCCACCTGCGAAAACCTTTGTTCTCTCTTCTCCTTGATCAGATCTCTAGATGGAAGTCCTTCTCCACCTATCCAAGATATTGAATCATAGTCCTTCATGATTCAATTGTCTCTATGTCAACTCTCTCAACACAAGTATCAAGTACCAAGTGTAACAAAAAGTCCTTTGCTTCTACACTCTCGAATGACTCCACACTAGCAAAAGTCCTTCTTTGATATCTCTGTGTGAAATTGTCTTCTTCTTCACCGTATCCTTTATTTTATAATCGCGAGTTATATCTCCAAAGTGATTGCATGTAGAGATTACTTCTCACTTCACTTGAGATTTAGAAACATGCCAATTACTTTTATCACTTTCCTTAAATAACTCAATTAACTAATTACATAATTAATTAATTAAAGAAATTTACTTTAATAGTTCTTTTAATTAAAGTAAATTCACAGATAGAAGGATTTGGACGATTTCCACATGTCTAGACACATAGAATTGTGTGGAAATACCTATCTGATGCTACCACTAAAATCAACACTCCCTCTTAGTGAGTAAGGTATTTTCTGAAGAGCCACCTGGAACTAGTTCTCCCTTCGACCTTGACACAATGTCACACACATCATCCTACATATTGGCATCCCTCTGACCCTGTTGGTCAGCTGCTTGTTGAATACTGGAAATTGCGGATTTGATGACACGACATATCAAAGCCACAAAGTTTGGAAACTTTTTCAAAGGCCTACTCTCCCTCAATGTGCTCCTAGGATCCTCCTTTTCCTGAGCATCCATCAATGTCATCTCATACCAACTCGATTTCCTGACAGAATTGGAAGGGGCTAAATCCCTCTTCCCATTTGAAGGTTGACTTCCCACACTGGAAGTCTATGAAATATACTCATCCTTTAGTTTCTCACCCTTTAGAGCCTCCTTCTCCTTGTCCTCTTTCAATGAAATCGGTCCATGATCCAAGATCCCTTTGGATCCTCTTACATGCTGGCCCTGCAACCTGTATAACCTTTCCTCTCTGATACCAATTCTTATTGTTGTGTTAGGGATACCTCCCTATGAACATATGAGTACTTGTCCTCTTTGAAAAGTAACAACAAAATCCCTGTCCTCCAAAAATGAAACTAAGAGCAAGTTATTCTTCATTTCTACTACATACAACACATCTTCCACCTCCAGAAATTGTAATACCCCTAGGCTGAACCCCAACTCTAAATGTAAATACAAATGTACTTAGGATGGTGAGCCAAGATGGAGAAAGGACAATATATCTGTGAGGTAAATGTAAATGTATTCACATGCAAATATTAATAAAAAACACGTCACTGCGGTAAACCAACCATGTAAAAGAGTATGGGGGACTAAACTCCACTAGTTAGGGAAAGGGGGATAAAATTTAAGGATAAGGGGATAAGCTAGGGAGCTTAATCCAAAAAGTAATATTATATTAATATTCCTTAAAGTATAAAGTATGGATAATTTTTTCATCCTAAGTTCTAAGGATGGGGACAAGTGGGCCAAGGTAATTCTCAACATGACAAGTGTCAAGTTGGAAACATACATACATAAAGTTTGGACTTAGTGCATTTTGGGGACCATTCCTCCATTCTTTCACTCGTGAATTTTAGTTGTCCTTCGTAATTTTCTGTTACTATCATCATACATGTACCTATACCTAAAACTTTACCTGGTTATCTTAGGAGATGGACTAGAGAAGCAAGTTTTTAGGCCCGTGGGATATTGAAGAGGCGGGTTGTCAAGCCAGTGAGCAATTCTCTCTAGGTGAGAGAATTGTTGGGAATTGATCTCCCAAAGGTTCCAGACTGCAACTACAGAGCTTTGAGACTTCCTGTTTGTCTTGTTGTTGAAGCCCCAGAAAGGAAGTGGGGTAGTCGAGGGACTATTGAGAAGAGAAGGGGCACATTTCCTGGGGTGGGACAGGCATGTGGGGAATGAGGGATTGTAGGATCTTAGTTCGAGTTGACACCTATGACAAAGTTTTTCTTGTTGAATGAGATACATCAGCGTGGTTAGGAATCCCTTTATCAGGGTGGAGTTTAGTCCCAGCTCAGTGGTGACCCACTACTGAGAGATTTGAGCAATGTGGTCTAAGGATAGGAGGAACATGGAAGGTCTGCATGTAGTTGGTGATATTTTTTTTTACAAAGATAAGTGTCAATTGTGTTTTAAATTACATGCTGCATTATTATTTATACGTTTATTTTTATGGGTATTTCCTGTGTGTGTTTCATGTGTATTTTTATTATTATTCTATATGAATTTGTGCATGTGTATTTTTATTATTATTCTGTATGAATTTGTTGCATGTGTATTTTTATTATTATTCTGTATGTTTTAATTTTGTATATAGTTCGAAAATTTTACATGGCATAGCCCAGTTGGATGTTGGGGACAAAATTAATAATACCCATAAAAGCTTGAACTTCTTTCTTGGAGGTGGGGGCAGTTAGGTTTAGAATTGTAGTAATCCTTTCGGGATCTATGCTTATCACTGAATCAGAAATAATATGGCCTAGGATCTTTCCCTTTGTGATACCAAAAATAGATTTGGAAGGATTTAAATAAATGTCAAATTTTCTGTAGCGCATGATAACTTTTCTAAGATGACCAAAATGATCTAATCGGTTTTTAGAATAAACATTCAAATCATCAAGATAAACTTGGATAATATTACCGATTAGGTCGCCAAAAACTATCTGCATATCTCTTTCAAAAATGACACCTGCATTAGACAATCTGAAAGGCATGCTTTCATAAGAAAATGTGCCCCAACATGTCGCAAAAGTGGTTGTATATATATCAGTCCTTTTTACCTTGATTTGATTATACCCGGAGAAACTATCAAGTAATGGCATCATTTGAGACCCTGCAACCTGTTGTAAAATTATTTCCATATTAGGAATAAAAAAATGGTCTTTGACACTTTGTATGTTTACTGCACGAAAAATCGACACATAATTTGATTTGGCCAGTACTTTTCCAAACAAGGACCAGATTTGAAACCCATTCAGAATACTTAACTGGAAAGATTATATTATCTTTCAACATTTTTTGCAATACTTTCCTAATAGTGGCTTTGAGCGCAGGGTTAATAGGTCTTTGTTTTTCCCTAACAAGTTTTACCGCTTTCTTGATAGGAATGTCATGTTGTATGAGAGATGGATCAAAACCACAAAGATCCTCATATGACCAAAAACAAACATCTTGAAATTCATGGAGTAGTTATGTGAATTTTTCTTTCTCTTCATCATAACATTGGGCACCTAATTTAATGATCTTTGAATATTCAGATGTCCCAATATTCAATGAAATGGTATCACCAACTTTCCTTTTCGACTCCTCTTCTTTATGTGTTTCTTTGTTGCCTACATCACTTTATGAAAATGAACTTTCGAGAGGAGTCAAGCCTTTCAGAAATTTATCATCTTCAATAGATATGATTTCTTTGGGATTAAATGATTCATTTTGTATGAAAGAAAAAATTCCTTCATCACTCGGGAAAACCTGCCATGATTCTACATCAGGGATGTGAGGACGATATAGAGATTGGAATGCAAAATCAGGTCTTTGAGGTAAAAGTTGTCGGGTAGGAGATGCTGAAAACACAACTAACCTATCAACCATTGAAGTAAGTTCCCTCTTAACATGAATGATGTTAAACTATAATGGATTTGAAATGAGCATCCAAAAAACTTGAGTATAATGTTTAAGAAACTTATTGCTTGGTGAATAAATCTTGCGTACAAGATTCAAAACAATTTCAGAATCACCAAAAAATGTAAGGTGGCCACTGTTGATACTGAGAGGGGGGTGAATCAGTATCAAGTACAATTTAAAACCTTTTTCAAATTATACTTAAACCATTCAATTATATCCAATGAGCAATGGACAATAGTATAAGATTTACACCAATACGCCACAATACACCATGCACAATATATGAGAAATAATCAATAGTTATTGTTCAAGGGAAGTAATGACTTACAAAAGTAGCTACAGCTTCCAAATGTAAAGGGAGGGATAAACATCCAAGAGGAATATACAATCCTCCAATATAAAGAGAGTATTTAACTCTCCATCCTTTCCCCTTCTTTCCACCCAAGAATATATGAGAGATAATAAAACTTTACATTAAATCATCACCATCAACCAATCATCACATAGAACCTGATAATGATTCCTTAGACTTCTTCAATTTTTGCAATTCTTCAATTATTGGAGTACTCTGATCCTGTAGATAATATTATTCAATGTATTCTATGAAACTCCTCCAAGTTTCACTCCTTGAATCCTCCCCAAAAAGAAGTTATAGAGAGAATGATAGACCTTGTTCAATTCTGGTTTATTTAGGAGATCGAACTTGTACAGAATGCCCCACGCTTAATATTTAATATAAGATTCTGAAACTCTCACACAAGAAACTAAAGTCTGTAATATTTCCAATGAAATTTGTCCCACATCATTTGGATTATCTATGAAGAAGTTATGAATGTTTTACATGGAACACTTGTTTATTGACTAGCTTCAGGACTGGTCACAAACCCTATCTTCCACAGAGTGTATCTCCATAATTATAGTGAATAAAGAGATGAAATTTTTACCATAGGTACCTTGATATGTCTTCTCAATACCATAGCAATTTAACAATCTGAATCATTCTAGAAAAAATGTTATATAAAAAATGGTAAGATGACCTGAAAATAACATACCTTAGAACACATCACCAAAACACTTCATCCTCCCTTGAAATCCGACCTTCTTTACTTCTGATTTCCTCTGAAATTAGACTTGTATTTCAAATGAATGTATAATGATATTTATTTATACCATTTATGTCACTTCCTTTTAACATTAGGGCCGACCTGACAATTTCTTATTTTGTAATTCTTTTCTTTAATTATCTTTAGGGCCTACATGTACTTCCTTCTTTAATTCACTTTGTCATCTTCAAAAATTCATTTCTCCTCAACCATGAGGATCCACTTGACGTGCTACATACCAACATAAACAACATGATGTATACTATCCATCCATGGGTCTTGTATCTACATGTTCATTTTCATTCATGTCCAAATACCTTCATCAATCTTGTGTTCCAAAACCCATGACTAGGGTTAACATCAATGACAACAACTAATCTTCCAACAACCACAACCAAGGTTATATGCATTTTTGATGCCTAATAATAAGGCCTCAAACTCGTTGATTTTATTTATGTAGGCGTATTCAAACCTATAAGAAACATTGTGGATTTTACCTATAGGAGAATATAGAATGATGTCGGCTCCATTACCTTTATTTGAACATGAGCCATCGAAATGCATATTCCACATGCCATCATCTAAATCAACTGGTTCAAGCATAGTGTCACCCTCATCAACAAAGATAGAGTAGAATCCCAAATGTTATTTGAGATAATTTACATTAGGTTGAGGAACACTGTAACACCCCTTTTTCCCCCAATTTGTAATTAATCATAGAATAGGAATTACCATGCTAATGCATGAGGAAAATGTAAATGTATTATTGTTTGAGTTGCCAATAACTGACTGTGGGGGTGAATCCTTGAAAGTACTGGCCATGATATCACTAGAGGAAGAATGTGAAAACTATAAGAGAGGGTTCATATATCAAATAACCCCAAACCTCCCTTGATAAGGATGACAAACCTCCTTCGAATCCCAAGGACAGAAAATCATTCAATGAAGAAAGGACTGGTGGTTGAATCACCAACCACCCCCATGAATGGAAACCTGGACTGTCAGTTCGAAGTACCATAGATACCTGTAGACCTGAGCTTCCTTCTGACAGAAGGAACATGATAGGTTGGAAAAAACCTCCCAAGGTAATAGGGACACACACATGGGAGAGGAGATACCAGACACCCGACACCAGATGAGGAGGGCGAAAGCTCACAAGGGAGAAGCGCGAAGCTCTCCAACGAATCAAAAATAGAAGGTTGTGAGCTTGATGCTGAAGAGCATCTGAGAAACCTCACTGAGGCCACAACCGATTGAGAAAGATCTGAGTTGCAGAAAACAGGACCCGAACAGAAGCTAAAACAGAGAGAGAACCCTCGAGAACTGTGAGAATTCCCTGGTGATATCATGGCTTGGCACGGGGGTGGCCAAAGTGCTAAGAATGAATGCCTCTGTGCCTATGGTCGGGTGGAAGGACGAACACCCACAGTTAGTTGGTTGGCGACAACCTGTAATAGATAAGTGATTTCTTACTCTGTGTAATTTAGCGGTAACTGGGCATGAATTTGGTTATACTGGGTATGTTTCGGGAATTGTACTTGATTTCTGAATGGATATACTATGTCCCTTTCCTTACTACTTGGTTGTATATTTAGGCCAGTAAGAAATTTTATGGATAGGACATGATTGGTACTCGTAAATGCTTGTGTCCTATGGATGATTGTGTTAGAGCCACTAACTGTGAGATCGTCGACCTTAGGCATAGTCTTATGTACACATGCCAGCCTTCCTAGTTGTCTAGAGTCCCTTGGAGGATGAATTCTGTTAAGCTCATGAGAGGTAGTGTAGTTATGCACCGGCTCCTTGTGAGGAAAGTAGAGGCTGAGACTCACCCAAGTCCTAGACTTGACGAATGTGTGCAAGGGGTGTGCGGAAGACTCTTCTAAGAGTCAAGCCGAGGAGAAAGAGCACAAAGATCTTAATTCCTTCATAGCTGAGAAAGATCAGGAGGGACAACACTTTTCGTAAAGTGTTGGCGAGACCCAATAGCCAGCTTGTAGTAGAAGATCGAAAGTTGAGACATTTGTAGCGTCGAAATCTTTCGAAATCGAGAAGAAAGCGTGAGCTCAGGGAGGAGCTACAACTACCGTCAGATCTCGCATGGATAGCCGATAGCCATCAGATCCAGGAGAAGATGCACAAGCTTTAACCCTCGCATACGCAAAGGTGAGGACTCATCAAAGTCCTGAAAATATCAGGACCATCCATTTAAGAGGACACGTGGCAGAGGTCCGAACCCATCGGGGCTTTGGATACAGGAAGATTGAAGGACTAGAATCGTGGAGTCCCTGCATCGTGAACTACCGGTTCATGAAATCCTGATACAGGAGAGGAGACACCGGATTTCGGTATTTCGGCTATTCAGAGTTTGGGACGTAGAGGAGGCTGTGGTCTTCGTGCTGAGAGTTTCAAACTCCCGGTACGTGAAACAACAAAAGCATCGGGACTGTCCATTTTAGAGGACATGTGGTAGAGATCCGAACCCATTGGGGTTTCAAATACTGGGAGGTTGAAGGACCAAGAGTTTGGTCGCGGTGGATTCGCAAAATTGCAAATCCCAAAGTCCCGAAAGGTGCACACGGTTGAGGTTTCGGGGAAATCCCCGAAAGGAGATTTCGGTAATTCGGTTACCGGGAAAACAAGAGGTAAGAATTCTGAACTCTTGTCTCATAAAACCCTGAAAGGATTTGATATGTTGGATCCGAAGAAGATTTCAGCCGTTGACCTCACTCAGGAGAAGGAGGACCGAGATTTCGGGATTCAACACTTCAGTACTTCAGATACCGAGAGTACGAGAGGACAAGGAATTGGAGCAACATGATTCGCAAAGTCCCAAAATGTGAAATCCCAAAAGCATTTTATGGAGTAGTGCCAGGTCACAGAACAACAATAGGTTTCGGCATACTGAGGTTCGAGATTTCGGAAGTTCCGAGGACAAGGAACCAGGGCGCTTTGTATTGAAATTCCTGAAGTCACGAAACGCGATGTATTGTTGGAGTGGGTGTGTGAAATCATGGATAAGTATTGTTTGTAACGGAATCACGAAATCATGAATTTCGAAACCCCGAAAGGCTGTGGGCCATCGATCCAGTTGGGTCATAGCCATTGGTTCAAGAGGGACATGGACCGTTGATCTCTCAGCAGAGATATTTCAGTATTTTAGCTACTGGGGTTATAAAGAGTAAGAGAGTCAGGACTCTTGATCCATGAAATCCTAAAAAGATCCAAACCGTCAGATCAGGGGAGGCTTACAACCATTGATCTCCCTTTGGAAGGGAACTTCAGAGATTTCGGAGTTTCGGGGATTTGAAAGGGAGAGGAAGAGACATTGCATCACGATTCCCCGAATCATGAAAAGATGGTAAGTGCCTTGTCGATTAAGCATGTGGTCATGGAACAGGGTCACGTGGACAAGACCCAAGCGGGGAGCTTGTCACTCGCCATCCATTTCAGGGTTCGACATTTCGGCATTTCGGGGTTTGAAGAGTCGAAAGACTTGACTCTCTTGCATCGCCGAGTCGCGAAATGCGAAAAGCGCCTCTTGGCTTGGCTTGTGGTCATAACCAACGATCACATGGAGGTGGATAAGGGAAGAGCTAGCCTGCACTAGGCCCCCATAGGAATTTGGGGATTCTATCCCTTGAGGAAGAGCGAAAAACTTATTATGCCATAGTGGGTATGTGACAAATTGGTATCAGAGCATGGTTACAACACTTGGCCTGCTTGGGCTCATGTACAAGCCGTGTAAAGAGACAGTGTTATATGCATTTTCTCTTTAAGAAGAAGGACCACAAAATGAAACTGTAAATTGGGAATTTCTTTAACCCCTCTGTTAAAATGGTAACTACTCTTATAGGAATAGGATGCACTGATCAATATTACTGATAAGACCTGAGTGTGAATAACAGAGGTGGAATAAATTGTGCTATGGAGCGGAACGAGCAAGACAAGTGACATGAATTGAGTTGTTATGTTATAGTGTGATGATGGCTACCTACTAAAACAGGTAGAGTCTTTTGCAATTGAGATGGTTGGTTAGGTAAGAATTAAGATTCAAATGAAGAACTCCTTCATGATTTGGAAAATCGGGTAAGGACTTGTAGGATCCTTAGAAAGTTATAATTACTGCATTGTTAAAAGACTAAACCCTGAGCATATAACTCCTCACGATTGAGAGGACTGATGAAAATATATAGGGTCAGATTACCTGACCTATAATGGTTAGAATCGACAACAAGGATAATCTGTTTAAGCAAGATTAAGAGGAGTCTTTTGGGACTGTTGCTAATTCCCAAGAGTGACCCTTGTTGTTTGTTCCCATAAAGAAAGGGTAACATCCGTATGAGTTATGACTATGAGATTTGTTCTGTAAGTAACTAAAAAGATCAGGAGGAATAGTATCCATTAGATTGGAATCAATGAGAGCCGTTGATCTAGAGCTTCAAGGTTTTGTCTATTGGGAAAATAGAAGCGTAGAATTTCCAAAGTCACGCCAGGTAAATCACTTATTCAATCAAGATTGTTGGTTAGTGGATGACCTTAACCGTAGATATAGTGTAATTGGATCTTTGGGAGTCAGAGGTTTAGAAGTCAACATGTAGAGTTTTGAGGACTCACATGTCATGAAATCCCAACATCCAACCTAAGACGTTGGATCGAGATAGGCGATGGATCGTGGATCTGACGCATACACTTTCAGGGATTCAAAATTGGGAGTTAAGGGGTAAGGACTCCGCCAAATCCTGAAAGTTTGAAAGCCGGGATTTGATCAGGACTGTTGATTGGCAGAGAGATCTGTACTATGGAATCCAGGTTGTCGGACCCACATGGATCAAAAGTTTGGGAAATGGTGGAGCGTTGTCCGCGGATTCGCCGAAACGCGGGATCCTGACGCATGTCTGGGAGTTGACTCCAGGTTCTGAGCAAAGGGTCATGGGAATAAAAGAGCAGAGAAAACCTTAGATTTGGTCTTTCGGGTTTTTGGATTTCGGGGATCGAGCAACCAGAGTTCCTTGCAACAGGAATCCCAAAATCACGAAATGTGAAGCGCCTTTTTGTTCAGATCGTGGTCACCGCCGGTGGTCGCATGAGGAGAAGGCGTGAACTATCATGATGAATACTTAGCTGTGTTAAATTGTACTTGAGTGCATGAGTTTAATGCATTTTGAAGCTTCATAATAGGAAGCTTGATATTAATACTGGTAAGGTATGAATGATATTAAATGTGCAAGTAATACACATGTATGATGTAAGAGTATAATTATATTAGATGCCCAATATGATTGCTCTGATGAGTGAAACGTGAAGCAAGTATTGCTTTTGTCCAGATTAAATGAATACTATGGAGGCATAGCTAACTCCATTCTGGGGAGTCATGAAAGTTCTGTTCCAAATAATAGCCTGAGGGGAATGTGTTCCATTTCCTCAGGAAGTACCGATATAATTAGATAAAAGGGTAAATGAGAAAAGATTCTCTCTTGTCATAATAAGAGATGAATGATTATGCCTTTGAGCATCACATGAAAAGGATTGTGAATGAATCCAAATTGACTGATCTTAACAATAAAGATGCAGGTGGGCTGTAAAATATACCTATGGAAACTGCACACATGCTTACGATTATGAGTATAGCTAAGTACATCATGGATGTAAGTTAGCAAAAACCTAGAACATGTGATGATGCATAATCTGGAATACATACCAGAGAGGTATGTCTATGTCCCTTAAAGAATGCTTATTAACAAGCTGAAGCTAATTTGAGCTTGAGGCCATCACAGATAGTGATGGATATGCAACAAGGAAGTTGCATGCCGAAGGAGTTCCCAGTGGAGGAACTGTGTAAGGACTTTGTCAGAAGAACAGATTCACAACCCTAATAATTGTTGAAGGTTGGACAATGAGCTGCAAGGCTTGTCCATATATAAGAATTCTGGATTACGTTTTGAAAGAATCATGTAATTAATAGAAGACTAACAACTGAATATTGACCATTCTTATAACCGAATGGAAGTGTGTAGGATGCACATGTTCATGATTCATTATGAGCAAAGAGTTGCTATTAAAGCATGTTGCAGTATCCCAAAAAGGGTTAGGGTGAGGCCTAACCAAGGCTACTCAGAAAAGAGAAGTTGTGGAAACCGGTATAGTTGGTAAGAGGCAAGTAAATCCCCTGAGTATGATTAAATGAATAAATGAGTACGTTTAACTGATGAGGCTGGGTTGAAGCTGTGATTAAGAACATGCAGTGAGACCTTAGAGATAACTCGACTGGGCTGAAAATCCCCAGGCAATGTAGAAAGAATTTGAAGAAAGGGAGAGCCCTCATTTCTTTCCTTATTGTGCATTATGTTTTCTATGGGATGAGAAAGCTAGTACATTGAAGAACAAAAATGTTTTGACACCATAGTAATGATGGTTGTAATATTGTGAAAACAATTGAGAACTATTTTGTTGTACTTATGGAAACATTTAAGGATGTTTATGAATTTGAATATTATGACTAATGCAATTGTGTCTATAATGATGCATGCTGTGTATAGAAATAAATTGGAGCTATTGAGGAAGAGAATTTCCAATGATGGGCAACCTCAAACAGAGAATGACCAGGAGAAGGATGTGAGTGAAAGGTTGTTGACGGGGATGTAAAAGACCCAATAAAGCACCAATGATGAGCTAAAAATAAGAAAGAGGGTGCTAGCAACCAAGAACTGGTATAAAGATATTCACGCCTATGTGGCACAAGGTATGAAGGGATTTGGTAGGAACCCCTTCTGAAATATTTTATTGTCTTAATGTTATGCATGAATTTTGAAAGGCAGTGGTATGCCTTGGATACCCAAGTAAGGTATGAATCAGGACGAAGAACCTGAATAATGGATGTATGAACCTCTGGTAGTAAACACCATTTATAACCATTGGAAGAATTCATGAATTGATATGTCATGAATGCATTGACAATCAAGGAATGCGTAAAGACATACATGTGAAAATTTTGAGTTTGTGTGTATTTGATTTGGGATCGTGATCGGCTTATAGCCGACAACATGGTCCTACTGTAAGAATGAAAGAAAATGAATAAACCATATGAGGAAAAGGTTGGTTAACTTCCAACACCCCATGGCCAAGAACCAATCATAAAGTGTGACGAACTCGAAAAAAAATGCAAGAATGTATTGGGTATGAATGTGGTCATGGATATTGGCACAATTGTTAAAACCCTTTTTAAATGTTGAACTACGTTTTGAAAAGTTTGGTATGTTGAAATGAAACTAACAGTTGTTTGTCTGTGCAAAGAATAAATTGTAGGAAGCAAAGAGTCTTGGATATGGCAGTGTTGTAAGTCCATAAGGAAGGCCGATTGCCTGATGAGCCAAACTACAAGGGATGGGAGAAGGAGTCTTGGATATGGCGGCATTGTAAGCCCATAAGGAAGGCCAATTTACCGCTAAGCTAAATCATTATGGGAAGGAAATTCCCATAATTATGAATCTGGTTCCTGTGCGGAACAAATATGAAAAACAAGTCACGAGTTTGGAAAATCCCTAGGTGACAGTTTTGCAATAAAATTATGAAAGTTAAAATTTATAATGATGTCTCATGAATTTTATATACCTATGGTACAAGTGGGGAGAAAGACATGTCCAGAAAGGAACAGATGAAGGCTGCCAAACCTGAAGATGATAAAAAAGGGCTACTGTTGAGCCATGAGAACCCCGTGATAAGTCATGATCACCTGAAATAAATTATGTTGAGGTAACACAAGCTGGAGGGACGCCTCGACTGTAAGACTCAATAGAGTCTCTAAGATTTTCCTGTGCGAGAAAACCTCGGTAGGGAAAGATGGATTGCCCAAGGGACTGTATAATAGTGAAGGGGATGCCTGAGCCTGGGCTTGGAGTATGAGTGACCGCAAGGAAGAGGAGACCTTAATAATTCTTGTAAACTATTGGGATCATGCACACAGTGGGTAGTTTCCTGTGTGGAAAAAAACCTTGGAAAGGAAGATAAAATCATGATAGCTCTTGTGAACTATTGAATTGGAATCATGCACCCAATGGGTACGTCAAGGGAAGTGATGAGCATGGATAACAAAAAATACCGTGTGGATACAAATCCACAAACTGCAAAGATAAGTACTGTGCTAGAATATGAATTTTTCCTTTTGAATTTTGAACAACAGTAAGAGTTTTTTGCACAAAATTGTGATTAATGTGCTTGTTGTCCAAGAATTATTGAAGGCAGGTGAGGAAGACTAAGATTCTGAAAGAGGACCTGATCGAGGATGAAGGTAAAGACTTCTGAAGTGGCCAAATGAGAAAGGCATCACAAGTGTTTTGAGAAAGAACACCGAGGATGGTGTTCCTTTAAGGGGGAGGGAATTGTAACGCCCCTGTTTCCCCCAATTTGTAATTAATCATAGAATAGGAATTACCATGCTAATTAAATGTATTATTATTTGAGTTGCCAATAACTGACTGTGGGGGTGAATCCTTGAAAGTAATGGCCATGATATCACTAGAGGAAGAATGTGAAAACTATAAGAGAGGGTTCATATATCAAATAACCCCAAACCTCCCTTGATAAGGATGACAAATCTCCTTCGAATCCCAAGGAAAGAAAATCAGTCAATGAATAAAGGACCGGTGGTTGAATCACCAACCACCCCCATGAATGGAAACCTAGGCTATCAGTTTGAAGTACCACAGGGACCTGCAGATCTGAGCTTCCTTCTGACAGAAGGAATCAGATAGGTCGGCAAAAACCTCCCAAGGTAAGAGGGACACACACACAGGAGAGGAGACGCCAGACACTCGACACCAGAAAAGGAGGGAAGAAGCTCACAAGGGAGAAGCGTGAAGCTCTCCAATGAATCACGAACATAAGGCTGTGAGCTTGATGATGAAGAGCATCTGAGAAACCTCGTCGAGGCCACAACCGGGTGAGAAAGCTTCGAGTTGCAGAAAAAAGGACCCGAACAAAAGTTGGAACAGAGAGAGAACCCTCGAGAACAGTGAGAATTCCTTGGTGATATCATGGCTTGGAATGGGGGTGGCCAGAGTGCTAAGAATGAATGCCTCTGTACCTATTGTCGAGTGGAAGGATGAACACCCACAGTCAGTTGGTTGGCGACAACTTGTAATAGATAAGTGATTCCTTACTCTGTGTAATTTAGCGGTAACTGGGCATGAATTTGGTTATACTGGGTATGTTTCAGGAATTGTGCTTGATTTCTGAATGGATATACTGTGTCCCTTTCCTTACTGCTTGGTTGTATATTTAGGTCAGTAAGAAATTTTATGGATAGGACGTGATTGGTCCTCGTAAATGCTTGTGTCCTATGGCTACTTGAGTTAGAGCCACTAACTATGAGATCGTCGACCTTAGGCATAGTCTCATGTACACATGCCATCCTTCCTAGTTGTCTAGAGTCCCTTGGAGGATGAATTTTGTTGACCTCAGGAGAGGTAGTGTAGTTATTCACTGGCTCCCTGTGAGGCAAGTAGAGGCCGAGACTCACCCAAGTCCTAGACTTGACGAATGTGCGCAAAGGGTGCGTGGAAGACTCTTCTAAGAGTCAAGCCCAGGAGAAAGAGCGCAAAGATCTTAATTCCTTCATAGCTGAGAAATCTTAGGAGGGACAACACTTTTTGTAAAGTCATGGCAAGACCCAATAGCCAGCTTGCAGTAGAAGATCGAAAGCTGAGACCTTTGAAGCATCGAAATCTTCCGAAATCGGGAAGAAAGTGTGAGCTCAAGGAGGAGCTACAACTATCATCAGATATCGTGTGGATAACTGATAGCCATCGGATCCAGGAGCATTTTCACGAGGTTTAAACCTTGCATACGCAAAGGTGAGGACTCATCAAAGTACCGAAAATATTAGGACCGTCCATTTAAGAGGACATGTGGTAGAGGTCCGAACCCATTGGGGCTTTGGATACCAGAAGATTAAAAGACTAGAATCGTGGAGTCACTGCATCACAAACTCCCGGTTCATGAAATCCCGATATAGGAGAGGAGCCACCGGATTTTGGTATTTCAGCTATTCGGAGTTCGAGCGTAGAGAAGGCCGTGGTCTTGGTACCGAGAGTTTCAAACTCCCAGTACACGAAACAACAAAAGCATTGGGACCGTCCTTTTAGAGGACACATGGCAGAGATCCGAACCCATTGGGGTTTCAGATACCATGAGGTTGAAGGACCAAGAGTTTGGTCGCGGTGGATTCACGAAATCGCAAATCCTGAAGTCCCGAAAGGTGCATGCAGTTGAGGTTTCAGGGAAATCCCCGAAAGGTGGACGCAGTTGAGGTTTTAGGGAAATCCCCGAAAGGAGATTTCGGTAATTCGGTTACCGAGAAAACGAGTGGTAAGAGTTCTAAACTCTTGACTCATAAAAACCCGAAAGGATCTGAGCCATTGGATTAGAAGAGGATTTGAGCCATTGACCTCGCTCAGGAGAAGGAGGACCGAAATTTTAGGATTCGACACTTCGGTACTTCGGATATTGGGAGTACGAGAGGACAAGGAATTGGAGCAATAGGATTCGCGAAGTCCCGAAACGCGAAATCCTGAAAGCATTTTATGGATTAGTTTCGAGTCACTGATCAACAACAGGTTTCGGCATATCGGGGTTCGAGATTTCGAAAGTTCCGAGGACAAGGAACCGGGGCGCTTTGTATTGAAACTCCCAAAGTCACGAAACATGATGTATTGTTGGAGTGGGTGTGTGAAATTGTGGATAAGTATTGTTTGTAACGGAATCACAAAATCGTGAATTCTGAAACCCCAAAAGGCTGTGGGCCGTCGATCCAGTTGGATCATAGCCATTGGTTCAAGAGGGACATGGACCATTGATCTCTCAGCAGAGATATTTTGTCATTTAGGCTACTGGGGTTATAAAGAGTAAGAGATTCAGGACTCTTGATCCATGAAATCCCGAAAAGATCCAAACCGTCAGATTAGGGAAGGCTTATAGCTGTTGATCTCCCTTTGGAAGGGAACTATTATCCCCGATATCTAGGGATAACTAGGAGATCATGTCTCGAGGCCCACATGGTCCTAGACATGGAGTGTAGAGAGCAGGATTGACTTGAGCATGGCCCTGGAGGGCCCATCTCTCTTCTTCTTCGACGGATTTGTCCTGTCAGCAGTAGTAGCTCCCATCACCACCGAGCTGGGCTTGCATCGGAGAGGGCTCTTGCTCCATGAGGTAATTGGTCCAAGGTATCATGGTATGTGTCATATTTGATTGTTATAACCTTCTTATATATGCATTAGGTTCCTTTCATTTCTGATGATTGCTTGGATCTTACACTAATCCACTTGAACATTGTTGGGGTGATTGATGGGGTAACTTAGCAAGCTGGTATTCATGGGTCTTGGTTAGCCACTGAGGGGGATTTTCAGAGCCATCGTCCGCTCCCACCATATTTCATCATTTTACATCTTATATGCCGCTCATCCATCCCATTCCCCTAGTCTGGCCATTAGGATGACCTTTCAGGGCTACATCTTGTCTTGTGGGAAGAAGGGGCTAAAGGCCCAGGGGGTAAAAGCAGCTGGTAAAAGATGAAAGCCATAGGAAATAAAACCTAGAGATGCTTCGCCCAGGGGATCCCTGAGAAGGCAATAAAAAGCCTCTCGATAAGAAACTAAGGGACCTTAAGAAAAATAATAATAATAAAAACAAGACCTAACCAAGAGGATGGGAGGTCTCATTACGAGCCGACCCATTATGTTCATAGGTATTTAGCAGTATGAAATTGCCACCATCTGGTCACCAAGCCAGCGCAGTGACCTTTGGTTGCATGGCCAAAGGAAAGGGGGTCTCATCATGAGCCATCCTTATCATTTCTGTGAAGATACCAGTGGATAACGCTGTCAGCTCTGGCCACCAAGCCAAGGTAGTGTCCTCTTCGTCAGACCTTGAAGTAAAAAGAAAGAAAAACAATAAAAGAAAGATAAGGCAAATAAAAGGGCTTGGAAAAAATGCATCCATGATAGGTACAACTCGCCTCCTACAAAGGAACCCACAGACGACACCTGCCCTTGGTCTTACTATGACTGGACATCGCTAAAACCATATCACCTCGTTATACATGGCTTGAATAATCCTTTGAAGAAACTTTCCATATCTTGTGGGTATTAGCCCAATAGGTTGTCCTTTTGGTTTCCTTAGCTTTGTATAGTAGATCTGTGTAATGTCTTTGAGCTCTTAGATGATGTGTTAGGGATTTCATGCATATATTTGATAACTTTAATAATGAAATGTGATTTACATTGCTATGATGTCTAGGACTAATGAGCCCACGGAGGGCGTAGTCTTTGATGTGCAGGACCATACCCGGTGGACAGGTACCAGAGGATCGGTGCACATGGGGAGATGATTAGCTCGGACCTCCATGGGGCTGAAGAGCCCATCAGATGGTTGCTGGGATGGCAGAGGCAGGACAAAATTATGATGAGACCTTGCATGGAGAAGAAGAAGGACACCCTCATCAGGACACTTTGGCAGAGATTTGACCTATGGGGGATTAGCCCCTGCAGGTGGTATGATGGCTTTGATGGGCAGGACGCCACCAGGGCAGGTTGGACGTTTCCTGGAGGATGTGGCAGTGTGCTTGGACTTTGTGGCACGTGTGGAAGCTTGCAGGAGGCCCAGAGGGGCCAACGTTTTGCCTCTTGGATGATGATCATTCCCAACAAGGGCCAACGTCTCCCCCAGAGGGGCCTGACGTCTCCCATTTTAGCTCTATTTTGACATTTTTATCATTTTAAGTGACAAATAATGAAATATTGCTAAGTCAGCCTTGTCGGCTATTTTTAATGACCTATTTTGTAATTAAAGGTCATGAGGATGATATATATTGATGACGTTGAGCCTCATTTTAGCATAACATAACTTGCTCTCTTGTGAGAGTGACACTTTTTATCTTTTGTCTTGGATATTTTCTCTTGGAGTGAGGCGCTACACTTGGAAGGATCATCTTTGGCATGCATATGGTGTTTTTATCATTGGAAGGTGTTACAACTAGGGTTTGATAAGATTTTCATGAATTTGTAAGTGTTTTTCTCACACAAAACTTCTTTATTGAATGGTTGTTGATTAAATATCTTACATGTATAGTTACATTGTTATTATTATGCTTAATCATTGAAACCCTAGGGAGAAAACACACAAGTAGGTCGTTGCTTCATGTCCCCATGATAAAAACTTATTTAGCCATTGATTAAAGAAGGTTTAGCCTAGCCATAGCTACACTAGCCATTATTTTTTCTGAGTTAGTTTTGGATATAGGTTGAAAAAAAGAGGACGTCCTAGGCCTAATTGAGTTTACCCCTAGGGTTTGACTCTTAGGGTTTGAAAAGCCTTGTCCCCAAGCAACACTTTTCATCCCTAGACTTATATTTTGAAGCTAGCCGTTTTTGCCAAAGAGTCTTAAGGAAAGAGGGAGGGGCATGAGGCCCAACTTTAGCTACACCGGAATGAGCCTCCTCCCCTTAGGGTTTTGATTTGGTGGCCCTGCCATTGCAGCACCATCAAACCTAACTCTCCCATCCTTAGGTTTAGATCTTTCCAAGCCATTAGTCTCTCTCCTTGACTCCATAATACCCAAGGCACTGGTCTTAATTTGCAACGTTGAGGTTTTTGTTCTCAAAACAATCTTTTAAAACTCTCTTAATTTGAAACCCTAACTAACCCTAACGTCTTACTAACCCTAGTTTTGATGATGACGTCTTGGCCTCTTTGAACTCTTCTTTGGTCTAAAAGTTGCGGCTAGGTCATCCCTTGATATCCATAGAAGTGTTGAGTATTTTCATTGGTCTATTTTGTAAAACAACCACTTCTTTGTCTCTCAAACTAACCCTAAATTAGGGTTGATGTCACCTTTGTAGCAACAGAAATATTGATGATGTCAAGCCTCCTCTTAACCCTTGTTTAAGTGCAAACGTTGTGGCTTTGACATCCTTTGATAAACATTTAAGTGTTGAACATTTTCATTGGTTTAGTTAGCAAAAATGTCCACTTATTTGTCTAGCTGAAATAGGGCTGACGTCACCCTTTAGCAGGTTTGACGCAACAACATTATATATATGAGCAGATTTATGATATTTATTGCATTGTAATAATTCAAAGATTGACTTTATGCATTGAATGCAAGTGTCTTTTTGTATTTATTGAAGAAGTATTATAAGTCTTAGCCTTAATTGCAATCATTGACTTCGTCAATAATTACATTTATCATTGCTCATATATATATTTAAGATAGTCTTTAGCAATTGAAGTACTAACCACTGCTTGCACGTTTTAGTTTTACTTTCCTTGTCTCGCAAACAGGTGCCCTTTTCAGTGGAATACCTTCCTTTTGACTATCTCTCTTGGCAGTAATCTGTGAAAGGAAACCTTTATCTTGACCCTTTATATCCTAAGACCTTTCATAACCCTAGATTACTAGGGACGTCTCCCTTGGGATTAGCCACCCTGAATAGAAAGAGCTCCCCATCGAGGTGACTGTGGGTGGGGAAGCTCCTGTTACGCCAGTTTGAGTTTTACTTCCAAGATACTAAACCTATCCTACAAACTAAGCGATAACAGGAACTTCAGAGATTTCATAGTTTTGGGGATTTGAGAGGGAGGGGAAGATACATTGCATTGCGATTCCCCAAATCGTGAAAAGTCGGTAAGTGCCTTGTCGATTAAGCACGTGGTCACGGAACAAGGTCACATGGACAAGACCCAAGCGGGGATCTTGTCACTCGCTAGCCCTTTCGGGGTTTCGCATTTTGGCATTTTAGGGTTTGAAGAGTCGAAAGACTTGACTCTCTTACATCACTGAGTCGCGAAATGCGAAAGGCGCCTCTTGGCTTGGCCTGTGGTCATAACCAATGATCACATGGAGGTGGATAAGGGAAGAGCTAGCTTGGGCTAGGCCCCCGTAGGAATTCGAGGATTCTATCCCTTGAGGAAGAGTGAAAAACTTATTATGCCGTAGTGGGTATGCGACAAACACTCTCTATATATGATGAAATTCTTCCGTCTCTAAGGACTATATTGTTCTTTCCATTCCGAGGGACATAAAAATGTGTTCCATCAAGTGAAAGGTATCCACCGGTTAAAGATTTCCAATCTCTTCCTAAAATGATTGAATATTTACTCACTGGCATATCAATTACTTGGATTTTGAGGGTTGTTCTTATCTCAGGATGCACGCAAAAAAGTAAGGTTACATCCTTGATTTTGCCTATAGTTGATTGCTGCAAACTGTTATAAGAGAGCATGCTTCTAGAATTTTCATTAGTGCATGATAAGCCAAGCTCTTCCATGATAATTTTAGAAATTACACTTGGACATGACCCACCATCAATTAGGAAACAATGAGCTATTTTATCCATGATTTTTACAGAGATATAGAAAGGGGTTTTTTTTACAGGGCTCCTAAAATTATTTACACCTATCTTATTTACAGTTGAATCCTCTTCCTTTGACTCTTCAAATAGATTGGCTATTGTAGAAATTTTACCTTCCATAAATTTTTTGAGATGCTTTTGTTGTTTTGGGATGGAAACCATGTCCAAAAGATTAGCATCGACTTTGATATTAGCCAACTGATTAAGGATATTATATTTAGAAGAGGGAAGAGGAGAAGACACTCCTTGATTATCCGAAGTTTTGACATCTTGTATATAAACACTTTGAGAAGATGAGCTTGGGGTGGAAGAGGTACAAGGAAGGTAATATTTTCTCTTGCCAGTGTAAGATTTATTCTTGGTATTTATTACCATATCTTCTGGTTCAACCCAATCTAAAACAACGATGGTGGTATCAGGGCTTTTCCCAAAGATCTTATTTCTAGCATTTTTCTTAACTTCGCAAGTACTCTCTTCATGACTTTCTTCACATAAGTTACACCAATTGCGAGACATTATGGAATTTGGCTGAAAAGTGTTTTCATTAGTATTCCTAAAAGGTGCTAAGGAAGAAGAAGATTCCCCAGGGGAAGAGGAAGAGGAGGTTCCTTTTCGCTTGTAAGATATCATCCTATTATTCATATCTTACAAGTTGTAGGTGGGAAAACATGTTTGTTTGCTTGAACAAGTCTCCCTTAGGGATACCCATTCTTTTGAGTTGCTCCTCATATTCTATTGATCTGGGATCTTTTCATCGAAGTGACTTATAAATAATTGTATTAAATGAGCATAAATTAAATTGCACCATAAAGAAGGAAAATCTCAATAATGAAGAGACAATAGCATCAAATATGAACACAAAAACTTGATAACAAATTTCATCCCTGGTGGACTACGTCTTTGGGTCCTGCTCTCAAATGGGTAGGCCTTTATATTAACTCAACAAAAGAATTTGGAAAAATACATAAGTATACCTCATTCTAGAATTAAGCTGCAGAAGATTTGCTCAGATCAGAAAAAATACAACACCATTGAATTCATGGCGTCAAATTACCAAAAAATGACTGTCTCCACGCCTCAATCCGACTTTGGCACTCCCAGGCCCATGAGAAATCTCGTCTCAATTTTCTAGCCTGCAACCTGCAATTAATTCACTGTACTTTGTCTCAAAAATCATTCCTTCCCGTACGATCAAGCACCCTCCTCTATCTGTGGAAAAACTCAACATTTAAATTAAATGTTGGGCGGACTAACCAATGGAGCCTGTTGGCCCAACGGTTGGTGAATACTATGTAAGGTGTTTGGATAGGGGGAGGTCCCGAGGTCGATCCCGCAAGCCTCTCTTTTGGGATTATAGTTATAAAAATATATATGTGGTTTGGAAACGCCGCCATTTTTGGAGTTGTTGTTTAGATTTGTCAGAATCAGAAGTTTGGCCACCATATTTGGCGGGACCTCTGTCAGATTTGGTGGGCCATTTTTATTTTTGAAAATTTGGTTTTAAGCCCTCATTGGGCATTTTCCCACTGCCATGTGGCAGTCCATGAATGGGCCATGTGGTAGCCAACCATTATCCCATGCCATCCACTTTCACAATCACCCTGCCACATCACCTTCCATGTCCCATATGGTCTACCACATCGCTGTACGGACTGCCACATGACACTTCCTCATTGGTCCACATGTTGACCGAAAAATGCCGAAAATGAGTGACACGTGGTAGCCTCTGGTGTTTCCACATCACCATGCTAACATCATGATGAAATCAGAATGACACGTGTCTCCCTCTATGTGTGCCACATATACTGTATGGATGCTAATGTCAACAGTATGGATGTTGACTCATCCCTGTTGACTGGGCTAGGTTTACCAAAATTTTGACCGTGAATATCTTTTGATCCATAACTCCGTTTGACAATCCATTTAAGCTGTTGGAAATATTGCAACACTCTCTTCACGATGATGCCAATTTCAGTGATTTTTGAGGAATTTGATTTTTTTCCCTTTCTCTATCTGCTGAGGCCCTTATGAGCTTCTAGAGTTGCTTCTGCGAATTCTGAGTTTTCCTTGGTCTTCTCTAGATCCTTTTTGGATCATGCCTTTCCATTGAGAGCTTTTTGGACCACCAAAATCTTTCATCAATCAATAGATAAGTGAGGGAAGAGTTCCCTCACCTTATCCTTCTCAATCCACCTTGCCTTGCTTGGGTGTGTTCCCTTTAAGCCTACTCGAAGATAATCAACATCAACCCTGTGTGAAGACCTCGTCCTTCTGTTCAGGATGATATATTCCTTTAAATCATCCAAGTACTCAGGAGAAAACTCATCAAATGAAGGTATTGAAACTTCCTCATCCCGATCCATGACCATGGGAGGCTAAAAAAGTTTCAAGTTCTCCACATTTACAACTGAGTAGATATGTATATACAGTGGAATATCTAGACAAAAATCATTGGTACCACTTTTCTCTAAAATAGTGAAGGGTCCATAATGGATGGGATTGAATTTATTGCCTTCACCCTTCAATCTTTCCTTTCTTATCTGAAGCCATACCTGGTCTCCAATCTGGAATTGATGATCAACCCTGTGTTTGTCATGCCGATCTTTATAATGTGCTTGACTTTTCTCCAACTATTCCCTGACTGCTTGATGTACCTTTTGGATCCTTTGAATGAACTTGTGGGCTCTGTCTTCACTTCTTTCTTCATTTGAATCAACATCTCTCCCATACATTAAGTCCAAAGGAACCTTAGGTAAATACCCAAAACATGTCTCAAAAGGAGAACATTGAGTGGAGGAATGTAAGGCTCGGTTGTAAGCATGTTGTACATAGGGTATCTGTTCATCCCATAACTTTGGATGCTTGTTGCAGTAGCCTCGAAGCAAAGTACCACTGTCCAGTTAACAACCTTTGTCTGTCCGTCGGTGTTTGGATGGAAATCAATGCTCCTCTTCAACTTTTTTTCCATCATTCTCCACAAACTTGTCCGAAAATCTCCAAGGAATTAAGTATCTCGATCCGTGATAATGGATGTGGGTAATCCAAAGTGAACCCAAACATACTGAAAGAAGAGATTAGTAGTATTCTCAGGAGTGATCTACTTTTTACATGACATTAAGATACACATCTTGCTGAACCTATCCACTACAACATGCAAATATTCATGACCCCTTTTCGACATTGGTAAATCCCCTACAAAGTCCATGGAGATAATTTCCCATGGATGGGATGGAACATGGAGTGGTGAGTATAGCCCCAGTTTTCTATTAGTGGGATTACAAGTAGAACACATCACACACCCCTTTACACATTTAGTTACAATTGATTTCATTTGAGGCTAAAAAAACCTCTGCAGACGAGCCATAGTTTTTCCTACCCCAATATTCCTAGACACAAGAGAAGTGTGATCTTCTCGTATTACATGGACTCATTCACTTGTAGGAATACATAGCTTTCCAAGATGGTAGAGTAGTTTTCCCTGCAGAAAATAGTTCTCTACCTGTGCACCATGGGTTATCTTCTCATATACTTCTTTAAAATCTTCATCAATGGAATATTGTTACACATAGCTATCATGAGATAAAGAATCATTCTTCAAAATAATAGAAGCAACAATAGGAGGTCTAGAAATCATATCAACTACCTTGTTACTCGTACCCTTTTTGTACTTTATTACCAAATGAAATTGTTGTAGGAAACCCATCCATTTGTAATGTTGATATTGTTGAAGTTTGGTCTATTCTTGGAGATACTGTAAGGGTTAATGATCTGTATGTATGATTGTTTGCTTCCCTAACAAGTAGTGCTTCCATTTCTTTACTCTTTGAACTAATTCATACAACTCTTTATCATATGTAGGATAGTTAACACCAACTTGGTTAAAAGTTTCAGAGTGGTAAAATATAGGCTTATGATATTGCATCAATACTACACCCATGGAATACCTGCTGGCATCTGTCTCTATCTCGAAGGGTTGTTGAAGATTCAATAGTGCTAATATTGGTGCGGTACTGATCTTTTCCTTCAAAGTGTCGAAAGTTTTTTGCTTCTTTCCTCCCCATTGAAAACTGTTCTTCACACTGGTTAAGGTATGCAAAGGAGCTGCTATAAAGGAGAAGTTTGAAATGAATCTCCTCTAATACTGGATTGCACCTAAGAAGCTCCGTAATTCGGTTACACTTTTGGGCTCATGCCAATTTACAATTACATCAATCTTGGAAGGATCAATTTTCATTTGTACTCCTCCTACAATATGACCTAAGTACACAAGCATAGTCTTACCAAATTCACATTTGGATAATTTTACATACAACTTTTCCCTTTGCAAAGTATCCAATACTTTCTTTACATGCTTTACATGTTCATCCCATGTCCCTCTAAAAATAAGAATTTCATCTAAATATACAATCACAAAATTGTCTAGAAATGGCATGAATACATCATTCATCACACGCATGAAAGTTGTTGGAGCATTAAAAAGCCCAAACGACATAAATAACCACTGAAACAATGGTTGTTTGGTTTTAAAGGCAATATTCCATGCATCTTGTTCTGCAACCCTGATCTGATGGTATCCACTGTGAAAATCCAACTTAGTGAATAAACAAAATTCTTTAACTGATCAAGTAAATCATCCATACGAGGAAGAGGGTATCGATTTTTCATCGTGATTTTATTTAAGGCTTGGTAATCGACACACATTCGCCATGTGCCATCTTTTTTTGGAACCATCACGATCAGAGAACCACAAGGAGATGAGTTGAGCCCAATGACTCCTTGATCCAATAATCCTTGTACCTGCTTCTTGATCTCTATCATATCTACAAATGACATCCTGTACATGCCCACATTAGGAAGAGGAGAATCTTGCTGAAGATGTATTTCATGTTGGATTTCCCTCTTAGGATGTAATCCATTTGGTTCCTAGAAAATATCATCATACTTAGAAACAATATCAATTATTTCTTTCTTATGAGAAGGATCACATCCTTGGAAAGCATCGGATGTTCCGACATATTTATCCCTTACGGCCATGAATACATATCTCTTATGAGTGTTTATGAGTCTCTTCATATGTCTGACACTAAAAAGTGTTTTGTTTACCCTTATGTTGTGGGATCTAACAATATATTCCAATCCCCCCTTAGTAAGGTGATATTTTTTCTCATGACGAAATAAGACTGCTTTTCTATCATAAAGATAAGGAATCCCCAACACTATGCCACATATATCAAGTGATACAACATCCAAATCCACTTCATCAATCAACTTTGAAGCAATAACAAATCTGACTCTACATTTCTTGGTGACATTAAGTTTTTCTTTATCACACCCAACCAATAGGATAAGGCTTTGGATGTGGTTTAGTTTCAAGACCCATATTTTTGACAAGTGCTTTTCTGGATGTAGTTTCCAATAGTGTTCATCATTGTGACCACTTTTCTTCCAATGAGTGCAATATGGTTTTCCTTCTTCTCTATTTATAGTGGAGGTCTTTTTGTCCTTCCTTTTAAAATTCTTAAACTGCTTATGTGGGAGATTGGAAGGTTTCTTTGTGGGATCTTCTTGAACATGATTTCCCTTGTTCTCAAGGTGAGTAGCTTGCACACAAACTTCGTCAAGACTGGTGGCGTTAAACAATAGAAAATTATGACGAATACAACTGTGAAGTGCACCAATATACTTCATTAAAGTTTTGTAAGAATCCAAAGGAATTTTTAATGCAAGAGCTTTCTTCCTAAATTCATCTGTGAAACTTTGTACAGTTTGACCTTTACTTTGTCTTAAATTTTGCCATTCCATCATTGGTTTATGTAAATAACCCAATGGATAAAATTGCTTCCTTATCGCTGATTTAAATTCTGACCATGAGGAAAGAATATTACCACACTTACTTATGTCCTGGAGTTTTCTCTTCCACCATACGAGAGTGGTGCCTTCCAGCCAAAGAGAAGCCAATTGAACTTTAACTTCCTCTTCATCAATCTGTTGAACATGGAAATATACTTCAACCTGTCAGATCCAATTATCTAGATTTTCAGGATTAACATCTCCATTAAACATAGGTAAACAAAATTTTACATCAAGATTTAATAATGGTTTCTTAAAAGAATCTTTATGGATAGAATGATGAGAATGCTCAGAGGAAGAAGAGCTAGAACTTGATGGTGAAGATGGAGGCTCCGGAGGGTCTCCTCCAGTCCCTTGATTTATTGAAGCATTATCATCAACTTGTGCTTCCTTTTTATTCCCTATCTTCTTCATCGTCTTCTCGTAGTCTCCATACATTCACTCGACCATTTCTGACATGCGATAAAATACCATATGAAAGTTTTCCTCTTGTTCAACACACTTGTCCTCTTCTGCCATTTTCTTCCTTCGAGATGCACAACCAACTTCGGGATTGAAAGTCTTAAGAGTTCCTTCACCCTTCTTATGCTTGGCCCTAGTAAGCATTCACACTCAACAATTCAAGTCAAATATGACTTCTCTGATACCAACATGATCCAGGATATTTTCATTGAAGTGACTTATAAAGAATTGTATTAAATAAGCATAAATTAAAGTGCACCATAAATAAGGAAAATATCAATAATGAAGAGATATAAGCATCAAATATGAACACAAAAACTTGATAACAGAATTCATCCCTGGTTGACTACATCTCCGGGTCCTGCTCTCAAATGGGTAGGCCCTTTTATTAACTCAACAAAAGAATTTGGAAAAATACATAAGTATACTTCATTATGGAATTAAGCTGCAGAAGCTTTGCTCAGATCAGAAAAAAGACAACACCATTGAATTAATGGAATTGAATTACCCAAAAATGACTGTCTCCATGCCTCAATCTAACTCTAGCACTCCCAGGCCCATGATAAATCTTGTCTCGATTTTCGTGCCTACAACCTGCAATTAATTCACTGTACTTTGTCTAAAAAATTGTGCTCGACCGTACCATTGAGCGCCCTCCTCCATCTGTACCATTGAGCGCCCTCCTCCATCCATGGGAAAACTCAACATTTAAATTAAATGTTGGGTGGACTAACCAACGAAGTCTGTTGGCACAATGGTTGATAGATACTATGTAAGGCATTTGGATAGGGGGAGGTCTCCCCTTTTGGGCTTATAGTTATAAAAATATATATTTGGTTTGGAACCACTACCAAGTTTGGAGTTGTTTTTTAGATTTGTTGGAATTAGAAGTTTGGCCACTAGATTTGGCGGGACCTTCGCCAGATTTGGTGGGCTTTTTTTATTTTTGAAAATTCGATTTCGGACCCTCATTGGGCATTTTCCCACTGCCACATGGAAGTTGATGGTTGGTCCACGTGGAAGTCAACCATTGGCTCATGCCATCCAATTTCATATTCAACCTACCACATCATCCTGCCATGCCAACCTGCCATGTCTCGTACGGTCTACCACGTGGCTATATTGACTACCACATGGCACTTCCTCATTGGTCCACATGTTGACCAGAAAATGACGAAAATGAGTGACACGTAGCAGCCTCTGGTGCTGCCATGTCACCATGCTGATGTCAACATGACATGTGTCACCCTCTACGTGTGCCACGTATGCTGTACAAATGCTGATGTCATCCATACTGATGTTGACGTCAGCAATATAGATGCTGACTCATCCCTGTTGACTGGGCTAGGTTGACCAAAACATTGATCGCGAATATATTTTGATCCATAACTCTGTTTGACGAGCCTTTTATGTCATTGGAAATCGTGTGATGCACTCTTCATGATGATGCCATTTCACTGAGTTTTGAGGACTTTGAATTTTTTTCCCTTTCTATGTCTGTTGAGGTGATTATGAGTTTCCTTAGTTGCTTCTGCGAATTCCGAGTTGTCCTTACTATTCTTTGGATCCTTTTTGGATCATGTAGGCAAGTATGAAGAGCATAACCAAGATTGTCAATAGCCTTTTATTCAAGTCTATGACGATAAGGAGGAGTTAATGCATTATAATAATGCATGAAAGAAACCTGATTTTGAGAAGGGATTAGTTCAGGGATTTGATTATATAATTTGGTGAAGAAAAGGTTAAAATACTTAATTGTTTCACCATCCTTATAGGAAATATTTTTGTATTCCATTAACTTCTCAGCTGGACTCATGGACTGTCCATATGTGGACTTGAAACAATAAACCAATTCTTCCCATGTGGAAATTTTTTTGGGAGGAAGATCACAAAAATATGTTGCAACTTTTCCTGTGAGAGACTTGACAAATAAACGCATGCAAGTGTCATTATCATTATCCTCTATGTTATGAAAAACATTAGAAAATGCTACCAGGTGTTCGTTTGTAGTAACAATATTATTTCCCGAAAACCTAGGTAAATTCTCAAATTTTGGTAATGGGTGAGTAGCAAGTGCCAGATTCAAGGGAGAATATACGTGCCATGCGGTGGTTGTATCATATTCCTTGAACTGGAAAATCCCATATTTCTTTATAACTTTAGTAGGATTGGTAGTGGATTGAATAGGGACTTGATTCCTGTATATAATACCAATTAATGATGAAGCAAAAGGTTATGAGGAGGAGGCACCTCCAGTGTCACTACCACTACTTGCAAATGTCATGTTGAAAGTGATAGGTATGCATGATAAAGGTGAATTGGAAAAATCAGATAAAGTTCGCCTAAGATCACTTTCTTGTGTTGATAAGACAATTTTCCTCCTTCCTATTTCAAAAATAAGGGTAGCTTCAGGGGATAACCCTCTTCTCCTTCGAGAGATGCGAGGATTAGAGGACATGAAATGAAATACCAAAGAAGTAGGAAAAGGGAGGTTATTGTTGATTTAGGGGCTGCCTTTGCCTAGATTCCCAACATTCACGCATATTTATGTCCCTTTCAATAACTCCCTAAGATCGTTCAAGTTCAACGCGAGTGCTAGCAATTTCTAAAATAGTGTTGAATAAGGTCGATGCAATGTTGGTTTGGTCATCAAGACCATTTCGAATATTGGGTTGTCTCGTAAAAAGTACTTTCATGGAAAAATCAGTCAAGGAGTATTAAGACAAAACAAGAAAAATGAAAGATAATCATGAATACAATCAACTAGAAAGATATGGAAGATATCCCTAGTATGGTCGCCAAATAAATGTTGAGGAAAAGGTATAAGGAACCTTACTCAAGCATTTTCAGATCTTGTCGGGCTAAGGAAAGATAGTTGGGAATGCCACCTGGGGTTTATAGCCTTAAAACAAAAAAAAAAATCACTTAATCCACAGGTATTAAGTACAAGCTACCAAGGATGAATTTTTATACACTATATGTAACTGTGCAAAAATAAATAAACTTAAATAGAAATTACATGAGTGTGTACATGGAGATAAATGCAAAAATGAACCAGATCATCAAAATGTATATGTGAGACTGAAATCATAAATTTTATTTTTATATTGATTTCATTATGAGATACAAGGATGAATTCTCTTTACAAACCCCTGCGAGGGAAGGGAACAAAGTCATATTTAGAAGCCTTCGATGGGAGCCATAAAAGAAGAATCTGAAAACAAAAGAAAAATGAAGCTAAATATCTAGATCATCTTGCCACAAAATGTTGTCACTTGACTCTGCAAGATATTCTTTATCAGTCATGAAATTTAATTCATAAACAAGAACACACAGACTGCCAAAGATAAATCATACACCTTTAAAACAAGCTGTTGAAATATATGATTCAATTTTGAATCTTGTTGCCTTCAATAAGACTCTGTTGTCTTCAAGAGGGTTAATCCTTCTTGTAAACTCATAATGAATGAAAAATGAAAGTATCTCACTAGTATAGAGAAAACCTTATGGCTGAATTTCTCCTTCTATTATCCCCCCTTTGTCTCTTCATTTGATTGAGATTTTATCTTTCTCAATAAGTTATGGTAGTTCAACTACCTATTTTGGTTAAGCTTAATCAGATTAACTAATTAGTTGAGACAAATAAATAATAATATATAAATAAGGGTCTAATTAAATAATAACTAAACAGGTGGGACCCCTTGTGACTCCCATTTTCATTTCTTTTAATAATCATCAAACATGAATTATAAAACCCCAAACATTTGATTCAAACATCCTCCTTGTAAGTTCTCATATTTATGATCAAATATTTTAATATCAACAAAATATAACATGACCATATACGGAAATAGTGTTATATCCATGCTCTCCAAAAAAATTGTCTAAATATATGCTTGTTGTCCAAAACATTGTCAAAATAAAAAAAATTGTCCTCAATAGAAAATAACATTAATCATCATTAAAAACCGTATTTAATGTGAGAGTTATTTGGCCTCCTTTCACTACTTCCCTCTTTTTATATTTTTGTTGCAACCTTAGGTTGATTGGAACCTTGAGGCTGGACTGCACTCATTACATGAGAAAAATCATCTTTGATATGAAGATGAGAGGATACAAATTTAGAGGACTATTTAGATGACTTGGAGGGAGTGGCCACTCCTTTTCCTTTATCTAGCTCTTGCTTGGGAACATAAGTTTTTAGCCTCTTACTTGCATGAGAAGAATGTATGGGTGAGACAACATGATCAACTTGGGCATTTGGATTTTTTGGTGGTGGAGGAGGTGGTAATGGAAAAGATGCAGTAGGCCAACCATGGTGATGAGAAGCAGGCTGATGGAAAATCTCTTGCCAACCATCATTGGTAGGTGGTTTTGGATGCATAGAAACGTGAGGGAGAACACAGATACCAATTTTTTTTTGATGTGGATGGAAGGGAGGCCTTTAAGTTCAGGGCTGGAGAATCCCATGGCCAACTAGGTTGAAGAACCCAACTTGAAAAAGATGATTTAATTCCTGTGGATCAACGTCAAAATGTATGGAAAACCATGGACTTCTATGGCCTCTTTGCCAATTTCCTCTTCCATTATTAGCACCTCTACCATTATTTCCTCTACTAAAGAAAATTATCTTGAAGAAGTATTCCAAACATGTTATAAAAAGCTCTTAAAAATCCATGCATCAATACTCTACCTAAATAAAATCAAAAGGTTGGATCTATTATTCACCACAGAAGCACATGCAATCCATCCATCAACATATTAAAACTCAACAATCAATTTCTATTTGAACATGGATTGGTAGAAATATTGGGAAGATGAGGGGATTATAATGAATGAAAAATGGTAGCATGGATGGGAAATGACCCACGAATAATGTTCAAGCAAATGAAAAAGTAATAGAAACTGTATCCATATCCAACTTTCAAACACCAGTCATCATCTAGCCTTTTACCATTTGTTATTAATCCTTTCTCTTTTAAAAAAGGATTGAATTCATAATAATAGAACATGGAATGTTTAAAATGTATCTGGGAAGGCGAAGGGTATATAATGAGCAAAAAACGGGATAATGAAAGGGGGAAAAGATAATTATTGTTCTATTATATGCAATGGTATCTATTGAAAATCATCACCACCATCAATTGCCAAACTTTTCTCTGTTAAGAATTCAAATACATGGCATAGTAGCTTTTAAAGAAATCAATATAAAACTCCAAGAACATCCAACACTGACAAACTATACAATTTTAGTTTCCTTTTCTTTTTCTTTCATTCACGGAGCTTTTATACGAGATTGTTAATAGAGTAACACAATAATTAAGAACATACTACATCAAGTGCGCATGGGAGACTGAGAACACAACATAAGCCATCAATCTTTCACTATACAATGCTGGTATCACAACCTTCAATACTTGCTGCGTAAACAGTCTGCGTTCGAAACCCCATGTGAACCTGGTGCTATTTATCTTAACATTATACAATTTTCAAAATCAACCAAATCCCCATGGATAATCAACAAACGAGCCAAGAATTAATGCAAATAACCAATGTTTCCACTGTCAGGTTAATCACTTATAACATACATCAAGACCGGAGTTCAAATCTCTTAATTTCCATACATTAATAAAAGAACCGAGGTTTGGGCGAATGCAAGGGATAAATATTCACAAGGGTTTGCAAAAAAACATTTAACCATCTCTTATAACAATAGACTTTCCATAGACCTCTGATGGTGGCTACAAGGAAAATATATTCCCAAACAATTGAAAAATAATTTGACGGAGCTACAAGTCTTCCAAAGACTGAGTAATGGCGTTTAAACAACTGTTCTTTTGTTTCACAGAGAAAAATAAACCCTTGAATTTTAATCACTAGAGACGAGTGAACCCCCCCCCAAAAAAACTTTCCATAATTATTTGCCAATAGTCATAACACAGAAGAAACACTCATTCTAGGCATAACAAAATCACATAACTCAACAGAAAGAAATTTTGACCATTAATCAGCTTGAAACACTTAAATTCCCACAGGGAGAACCTCCATTTAAATGAAATTTTCACAATTGATACCCACATACATCTATTTAAAATTCATAAGAAAACACATACTATAAACAAATCTATGAGACAACATGATGATTTTATTCTAAGCGGAGCTATATTTCATGAATGGAGAGTTAAGATCCATCATACTTGTATGGAGAATGCCAAAAAACCTACAAGCATGACTATTCTTTCCAAGCCCGAGCAAAATGGAGGCAACACCAGCCAAGGAAACCAACACAAATGCGAACCAAGTGAGGGTGGCTACCTCGAGGTAGGGTTAGAGCGATGTGCAATAATTGCACATTGTTTCTCACATTAACTTCATCAACTATAGCCAAGTACGAGCACACCTAATACATCCAACGAATAGTGCACCATGTGTGCCACTGGCATTTCAATCTAAAAATTGAATTTTCCACCTTCCATTAACCCATAAGTTTTATATGCATACTTAACACTTAGCACAAAACATGTAATGTCCCACATTCTTTTCTAGGGAAGGATTCCACCTTATAAAACTTTAACAATTGTCCATGATAATAATAAGAATATCATAAGTGCAATATGATATAACTATATATGGCCCATGCTTGGAGTTTGAATAAAAAAGTCAATATATGTATAGCAAAAATAAGCCAAGATGCTCATTAAAACAACCTTTTTCCCCGTTCCCCTTTAAATTAAATTAAATCGCCAATACACCATCATTCATTTATTTCACACGGAAGTGATTTCGAATTTCAAACTGTAGAATTATATTTGTAGGGTAGTCACAAGCACAATCAAATAAAAACATCTTTCATCACTATTCACATTACGAGGTCCCACCTATTTAGTATATCATTATATATATATAAGTAGTAAGGAATTTCAACCCATTTGCATGCATAGATTCCATGTTGTGCTTTTGGTCGTCAACACGCAGATCATGAGGAGAGTGCGAGTTCTTGGATTCCTGAGTGGTTCGACGATTTAACACTCCAGGATAAATTGGTTGTGGTTGCGCGAAGTGGAGAATTCCTCGAAGTCCCAAATTCCAGAGTTAATCCTAGCCATTGACCAAAGGGGAGTCTTAACCATAGATCTCCTCCCTTCACCAATTTGGTAGTTTGGGAGTGTGGTGGTCGTCTGGAGAGAGAAACCTTGAAGCCCGAAGCCTGGAGTTAATCACAGCCATTTTCTGTGGGAGGAGTGTGTGTCGTTGATTTCAGTTTAGCGTTCACCAGTTCGAGATTGTGGTGGTCGTCTGGAGTGAGAATCCTCGAAGCTCGAAGCCTAGATTTAATTACAACCATTGGCTATGGGAGGAGTGTGAGACGTCAATTTCAGTTCGATGTTTGACAATTCGGGAGTGTGGTTGTTGTCTAGAGCAAGAAGCCCCGAAGCCTGAAGCCCATAGTTAATCAAAGTTGTTGGTTGTGGGAGGAGTGTGAACTGTAGATTTTAGTTCGATGTTCAAAAATCCAGGAGATTTGTGTGTTAGAGTCATGGAAACTTCTGAATCCTAGAGTCTTAGAGTCCTGAATTTGATCTTAGTCGTAGATCAAGGAGCAAAGTGTGGATCGTTGATCCTTGAACTCTTCGGGAGTTTTCCAGTTCGATAGTTCGGGAGATTTGTGTTTTGGAGTCATGGAAACTCCCAAAGCTTGGAGTCCTGAACTGAATCTCCACCATATATTGTGGAGGAGAGAAGAAACTCCTCTCTAGTTGTTAGATCTGTCTGTAATATTTTGGAGAGAGGAAGGATAGGGAGAAGACCTACACCCGCTGGTCAAAGTCACGTTATGACCGAATTCAACCGGTAACCACTCAGGGAGATTAAAGTGTTGAAAAGGTGAATGTTCAAGGAGTGCCAAAGTCCCAGATCTCTAGGTAGTGCATTTTATTTGAGTGCTTGGTTCTATCCCATGGTCACGTGAGATTTCCATCGAAGAAAAGGGGCTAGCACTCGTGGTTTTGATTCTAGGTGAAAGGGGCTTAGAGTAAAGCACCCATGGGTTTTGTTGGACCTACATAAAGAAATAAAAAAAGGACCTGTGTACATTAAGAGAGGATCCAACATGGATCCGAGAGATAATTCGGCTCCAGAAGAATATCACATGTACAAGGATTTCCCTCATAGAAAGGACAAAGTGAAGACCATGCACAACATCCAAGAGGATACAATAGCAGAAGACATGGGAAGAATTAATAGACAATTTTCAAATAATTATAACTTTCTTCTCAAGACTCATAATTGAGCATGGATACATGCGTTGGAAAGGTTTTGGACAATATAATGTAACTATTCACCAAGAAAATTGATCCGAGTAGTCAATTTTTTAGGAAATCAGAAGAAATAATTCTGATGCATTATTGAACCAGAATTGTACATAATTTCATGAATTTGTTAAATTAATTAGCCTAACAAGTGTTGTTGGTTGCACATTTTGCAGAGTTAACAACAATTACATCAGAACAAGATCAACACAGATTTCAAAATCATGGAAGATACACTAGGGGATTACAGTAAGGAAGATGAGATCAGAGGGATGTATTTCAATATGGGTAATGAAGGTACAAACTCAAATGGACATAGAGAAGGAAAGGAAGAAAGCATGAATTTGGTAGAGACCATTAAAATTTTGCAAAAGGAGGTCCAAAGTTATAAATTTAATAATGAGAGGCTTATGAAAGCCAAGGAGTAGCAAGAGGGATTCAACATAAAGTTAATGCAAAGATTGGACATAATATAAAAGAAGATGGATAAGGAGAATGACTCAATCAATCAGAAAGTCACAAGTCTCATGATGAGAGGAGAAGAACAAAAAGTGTTGGAAGACATCAATATCACTCCCCAAAGCATTCCACTGGGAGAGAACATAGTAGTTCAAGTCCATCCCCTATCAGGAAACATAAGAGGAGGTTTGGGGTGGATGAACTACAAGGAGAAATGAACAAAATCAATCCTCCAACATTTGAATGTGAGCACAAGAAGGATGAAGATGCATAGACATGGTTGCTAGGCATGATGAAGTATTTTCAATTTCATAATTACTCTTCACACGTAGAAGGAAGAATTTCCATCTATTAGCTCAAGGGAACGATATCCATGTGGTGGGACCAATTTGTGCAGGTGCAACACATTGATGAGAAAAATGTTACTTGGATGGAATTCAAGAGGTATTTTCAAAATAAATACTTAACTAAGAGGTACTATGACAAGTAAATGAAGGAGTTCTTTGAACTCAAGCTTGGGAGTATGACCAAATATGAATATGAAAGAAGGTTTTTAGAACTGCTAAAGTATGTTTCTTTCATCAAGGAAGAGCCAGTTAAGATTAAGAGGTATTTGAGTGGGCTATCATATGTATAGAGATTGTCCTCATATAGGTGAAAAAGTGAGGACTATTAACAATGTACATCAAGCTTATATAGTGGAGGACATGGGGAGAAATATACCTAAGATCTATGTAGCCTTGGACAACAAGTAAGATGAGTTTCATTCAAATATGATTGAAGTGGAAGGTAAGATCAACAACCAAACCATTGCTATTTTAATTGATTCAGGATATATTCATAGTTATATAGATCCTAATATGGTGGAAAGATTTCATTTTCCAAGAGGAAATCTTGGAAAATATTGTTTGGTACAACTGGCTACCAGAGCTAAAAGAAAAATTAATGAAATGGTTAAGGCATGCACAATGGACATGAATGAACATAATACCTTTAGGTTCCTATGAATGTCTAATTGGTATGGATTGGTTGGAATAACACCATGATATAATAGACTATTATAAAAAGGAATTTACTTGCTTGGATGAGGAAGGAAACCTCAGGACAATACAAGGAATTCCCAAGTCAGTAACCGCAAGAGCAATTTCAACATTGCAGCTAAAGAAAAGTTACAAAAAAGGGTGTCAAAATTCACAACACATGTGGAAGAGACACCTAAAGATAAGTTGTCAAATATTGGATATTATGCAGTCCTAAAAGATTTTGAAGATGTATTTAAAGAAATACCAGGATTACACCCTAAAAGAGACATTGATTTCTCCATCAATATAATGCTTAGAGAAACCCCAATATCCAAGACCCCTTACAGGATGAGTACACCGGAATTGAAGGAATTGCAAATGCAACTTGAAGAGATTCCGAAGAAGGGGTATATACGCCCAAGTGTGTCACCTTGGGGTGCCCCGGTATTATTTGTGAAGAATAATGATGGAAAATTGAGACATTTCATTGACTTCAGGAAGTTGAACAAGGTAACTGTGAAGAATAAGTATCCTTTGCCAAGGATCGATGACTTCTTTGATTAGTTGAAAGATGTAAAAATATTCTCTAGGATTGATATCATGTCAGGTTATCATCAGGTAAGAATTAAAGAAGAATACATCAAAAAGAATTCTTTCAGAACAAGGTATGGACATTATGAGATCACAGTGGTCCCATTTGGGTTATCAAATGCACAAGTTGTCTTCATGTGTTTAATGAATGGTATTTTCAGAGAATACTTAGAGAAGTTTTTCATTGTAATTTTATATGACATTATTATATATTATAAGTAGGAGGAAGAGCATGAACAACACTTTAGGATGGTATTAAGGGAGCATAAGTTGTATGCCAAATTGAGCAAGTGCTTATTTTATCAGAAGCAAAGTCATTATTTGGGACATATCATTTTAGAGGAAGGGATAATAGTGGATCCTAAAAAAATTGAGGCCATTAGAGAATGGTCAACACCAAATAATGCGATAGATTTCGTATCATTCATGGGCCTTGCAGGATGCTATAGGAGATTTATTGAAGGATTCTCAAAGATTTCACACCCGATCACTTCCTTGCAAAAGAAGGGGGTGAATTTTCAATGGAAATTGGATTGTGAAAAGATTTTCCAACACTTGAATAATTTATTAACATGTGCTCCAATAATAAGGATTGGCGATCCAAATGAAGACTTCATTGTATGAACTATTGCATGTAAAGAAGGGCTTGGTGGAGTCCTCATTCAAAATGGGTATTTTGTATTCTATGAATCAAGGAAGTTGAAGGAGCATGGAAGACACTATGCTACTTATGATTTGGAGTTGGCAGCCATAGTGCATGCCTTGAAGATGTGGAAGAACTACCTCATGGGGAAAAGGTTCGAGTTGATGAAAGACCATAATGGTATGAAATATTTATTTGGACATCCAACTCTAAATTCCAGACAAAGTAGGTGGTTATAATTTCTTAGTGAATATGACTTTGATATAAATTATATCAAAGGGAAAGAGAACAAGGTGGTTGATGCACTTAGTAGAAGGGTTCATGTGTTTCATGCTACAACCATTAGAATGTACCAATCAAATTTGAAATATAGAATCTTAGAGGCGACAAAATCAGATTTGCAATACATGGAAATAATAACAAAATTATAGCAAGGTATTTTGCAGCAGAAAATTGAAAACCCTAAGCTAGAAAATGATGAAATTCTCATGTACATGGGAATAATTTATGTACAAAATTCCCAGGAATTGAAAAATATGATATTGAGAGAAATGCATAATATACCTTATGATGGCCACCCATGTTATCAGAAAACTATTGCATATGTCAAGAGCCAATATTATTGGCCATGAATGAAGAAATAAGTTGTTGATTTTATTGCCCAATGTTTGGAGTGTCAAAAGGTCAAGGTTGAACATAGACACCAAGCTAGTTTGCTACAACCATTACCCATTCCTGAGTGGAAATAGGAAGTTGTAACAATGGATTTCATCAACAAATTGTTGAGAACAAACAAGCAACATGATTCTACCATGGTAGTGGTGAATAAGCTTACTAAAGTTGCCCATTTTATTCCAATAAATATCACTCACAAGGCAACCAACATTGATGATATTTATATGAGAGAAATTTCTCAACTACATGGTATACACAAAACAATTGTGTCTAAAAGAGATCCAAAATTTACATCAATTTTTTCTAAAGGATTATTTAATGGATTTGGAACAATTTGAATTTTAGCAGAACTTATCATTCAGAATCAGATGGACAAACAGAGAGGGTGAATCAAGTGATTGAGGATATGTTGAAGATGTATTTGATGGATAAACCATCAAAATGGGAAGACTACCTACACTTAGTAGGGTTTGATTATAACAATGGGTACCAAGCATCTCTAAATATGAGCCCATTTGAGGTACTTTATGGAATAAGGTGCAACACACTGGTAAGCTAGACAATCCAACAGATAGAGAAGCGATTGGGCCATAATTACTCAGGGAAATGGAAGAGAAAATGTTGAAAATAAAACAGAATTTAAAGGTTGCTCAAGATAGGAAGAAGAGATATGATGATAAGGTAAGAAATCACAAGGAATTTAAAGTGGGTGACCATGTATTCTTGAAAGTAAAGGCCAAAATAAGTTCCCTAAAGTTGGGAAATTGTTCAAAGTTGGTAGCTCATTATTGTGGTCCATTTGAAATCCTAGAGAGGATTGGTCCTGTAGCATACATGGTTGCCTTGCCTGCATCAATTTCTATTCATAATGTATTCCATGTATCATTGCTCAAAAAGTATATACCTGATGCTAATCATATAATTGACTGGAATGTGATTCAGGGGGAGCAAGAAGGAGCCTTTCAAGTGCATCTGGTGTGCATATTGTGCCGAAAGATGAAGCAACTCCAGAATCGATCCATAAAGATAGTAAAGGTTGAATGGACACGGTACGGTCCTAAAGATGCAACTTGGGAGCATGAGGATGCTATGAGGGCATAATACCTGCATATTTTTGAATATTTTTGAAATTTTGGTTGTATATGTGTATATATTGCACTGAGGACAATGCATAAATAAGGAGGAGGGAAATGTAATACCCCTAGGCCGAACCCAAATTGTAAATGTAAATACAAATGTACTTGGTCTGGTGAACTGGGATGTAGAAAGGACTGTATATTTGTGAGGTAAATGAAAATGTATTCACATGAAAATATTAATGAAAAACACATCACTACGACAGACCAACCATGTAAAAGAGTACGGGGGACTAAACTCCACTAGTTAGGGAAAGGGGGATAAAAGTTAAGGATAAGGGGCTAAGCTAGGGAGCTTAAGCCAAAAAGGAATATTATATTAATATTCCTTAAATTATAAAGTATGGATAATTATTTCATCCTAAGTTCTAAGCACGGGGAGAAGTGGGACAAGGTAATTCTCAACATGACAAGTGTCAAGTTGGGAACATGCATACATAGAGTTTGAACTTAGTGCATTTTGGGCATCATTCCTCCATTATTTCACTCATGGATTTCAACTGTCCTCCATAATTTTTTGTTACTATCATCATACCTCTACCTGGTTAGCTTAGGATATGGATTTGACAAGCGAGTTTTCAAGCCCCTGGGATATTGAAGAGGCGATTTGTCAAGCTCGCGAGAAATTCTCTCTAGGTGAGATAATTGTTGGGAATTGATCTCCCGAAGGTGCTAGACTACAATTAGAGGGCTCTGAGACTTCCTGTCTGGCATGTTGTTGAAGCCCCAAAAAGGAAGTGGGGAAACTAAGGGACTGTTGAGCAGAGAAGGGGCACATTTCTTGGGGTGGGACAGCATGCGGGGAATGAGGGACTGTAGGTTGTTATTTCAAGTTGGCACCTATGACAAAGTTTTTCCTATTGTCTGAGATACATCAACCTGGTTAGGAATCCATTTACCTAGGTTGAGTTTAGTCCCATCTCGGGGGTGACCCACTGCTGAGAGATTTTAGTAGTGTGGTCTAAGGATGGGAAGAACATGGAAGTTTTGCACGCAGTTGGTGATATTTTTTGTTTACAAAGATAAGTGTCAATCGTGTGTTAAATTACATGCTGCATTATTATTTTTGCATTTATTTTTATGGGTTTTTCCTTTGTGTGTTGCATGTGTATTTTTATTATTATTCTATATGAATATGTGCATTTGTAGAGTTTCTATATGGTTTAATTTTGTATACAGTTCAAAATATTTGTGTGGAATAACACCGTTGGATGTTGGGGATGCTACAAAAATCATCTTGACTCTAGATGGAACCTCACTATTGCAACTCCCTCTACACCACACTTGGCATGAATTCCAAGATTCACTTGTAGATATGAGTCCATTTTTTATCATCTGGTGAACAAGTCATGTATCTCCATCATATGACAAGAATCTACACTATAAACGTACCACACACTCCTTGAGTTGGTGTTGGTAGAGAGGCAAGAAACTAGTGAGTAATCCTTCTCAAATTTCGAGGCAAACTCATCAAGTTGCATCTCTGCTGAAGCTGTTGTCTGCATCTTCCCTTTCCATTTCTTTTTCAAACAATGTGATGCATAGTGCCCATACTTGTGGCACACAAAGCACTTGATTTTACTCAAGTCCTTCTTTTCTAGCTGTGAGGTTGACTCCTCATTGTTACCCTTAGAACTGTTTCCTTTTCCCTTTCTTGTCTTACTAAGAAGAGCCAATTTATCTTAGCTACCTCCTTTCTTGTTTCTCTTAGACTCCTCCCAAGTCTCTTCCTGGATGAAATCATCCCAAATTATCTACCAATCTGGGAGATGTTTTTGAGTGAAAAATCCCTTGACAAATGGTTCCCAAGACTTGGGAAGACCATTCAATTCCACATTCATGAACTCCACATCCTCTGTTTTCTCCCCTATAGCTGAAAATTGGTCACGTACCTGAGTTATCCTCATGATGTAGTTGGTAACATTATCAGATCTAGACATCTAAACTGCTCTAATTTTATTCCTTAAGACCATATTATTATTCATGTTTGTTCTCTGGAATAACACTACCAAGGCATAAAACTTCTCTTTGGTCGTCTTCTTCTCAGATAAGTGAGGAATTAGATGATCCTTTAATGAATCCAATATGACCCTCTATGCTTTGATCTCCTTGTTGTTGTGAGATTCCAAAGCTACTAGATTTGCCGGTGGAGTAACAACTTTGTCCACTAACTCCCAAAGGTCATACTCCTTAAACGCCAAAGTTACTCTTGCTTTCCAAGAGAGGAAATTGGATGCTCCATCCAATCTATCTTAAAATCTTAATGGTTTTGCTTCCATCCCTAAGACATGATAACCTGACTTGGAAATAACCTCCCACTAAAACCGCCCATGTATTGACTTGTGCAAAATTGTATGTGCCTGCCACCGCTGGAACCCGTGTGTGTATGCACATGTGCACATCAACATCCTCTTATGTATGTGCATGTGAAATTACCACCTGCAAGTGTATGTGACTATGCACACTTACACCCGCATATGTACGTGCCCGTGCACACTACCACCCATGTTTGTATGCACATGTCCCTTATTGCAACATGCATATAGTTTCATAAACCTTCAAAACCCTAGTTCTGCCTCAGTACGATTGTTCCCCTAAAAAATATCCTTTGATTTGCACATGTTGGTATGGATTTTTTATGGTTATGAGATTTGGCTTTCCTTCAAAGCATGTGCTATGGTACCATGTTGATATTTATCCTACGTAGCACCCGACAATTAATTCCAAATAAATCACAACTAAGTAATCAACTAAACATGTAGTGGAAGCATAAACAAGGAAACCAAATCATGTACATATGAACACCAATATTTTTGGGTAGATACCCCTGGAAAAACTGCAGAGGGAAAACCAATGCTAAGAATGATTTTATTATGCTAAAATCAAAGCTCCTGTAACAAGGATAGTGGCCCACTAAGAAAGATACAACTATAGACAAACCTAGAAAAGGATGACTTGATGTATGAACCAAAACTGCACGCTTTTCAAGACATAAGCGACTATCCCTATTGCGCACCTGTGTACTACATGTACACAAAGCCTATATGAAAAGTTTTGTATGACGCAACTCTTCCCTGTGGGTTCTCCTGACTGAAACCCACCTGCAACAACCTCTGTTCTCTCTTCTCCTTGATCTGATATCTAGATGGAAGTCCTTCTCCACCTATCTAATATATTGAATCACGGTCCTTCATGATTCAATCCTCTCTGTGTTGACTCTCTCAACGAAAGTATCAAGTATCAAGTGTAAGCAACCATTATTCTTTGCTTCTACACTTTTGAATGACTCCACAATAGCAGAATCCCTTCTTTTCTTGCTCTGTGTGAAAGTGTCTTCCCCTTCACCCTAGGCTTGCTTTTATAATTGTGAGTTATACCTCCAAAGTGATTGCATGTAGAGATTACTTCTCACTTCACTTGAGATTTAGAAGCATGGTAATTACTTTTAGCACTTTCCTTAAATAACTCAATTAACTAATTACATAAATAATTAATAAAATCAATTTACTTTAATAATTCCTTTAATTAAAGTAAATTCCAGGATAGAAGGATTTGGACGATTTCCACATGCCTAGACACATAGACCTATGCGGAAATACATATCTGATGCTACCACTAGCATAAACATGTCTTGGGATCTAAATAAATGAATTATAACCCTCCCTATGGATTAATTGAGCTATTTTTTGACAAACAACTATGTAAATCATTGATGTACTGTGAAAATATCAAAATATCATCATTCACATGTAATAGTAATTCAAACATAATTCATCTTTATGAAAGGGACAAAGTTCTCAATTTAGTTGATACCTTCATATTGAGAAAACCCTTTCATTACCAAATGAGCCTTATTTATCTCAACAACACCTTTGGATGTGAATTTATTCTTGTATACCCATTAACATTAGACCACGTTCTTTCCTTGTGGTCAAAGAACCAATTCCCAAATCTTATTATTCATCAAGGAATTTTACTCTTTAGTGATGAAATTCTCCCATTCATGTCACCCATGTGAATCTACATATGTATTAGGATCACATTTCTCTAGCACATGTGCTATCAAATAAATATTGGCATTTTTTTTCATCTTGTTTCCTTGAGTCATTTGCATTACCCACATCAATACCAAAAACTTCAATTGTCTTAGTTTCCCACTGGGGAAGTCTAGCTACCCTTGTATAAATGGTTCTTGCAACAAATTCACCATGAAAAGCCATATTCTAATAGACAAGAAATCCAATTCTTATAATAAACTCTACTGGATAGGTTTGACAACAAGTCAAGTATATTATGCAATTTGATTTCCCAGTCAACAAGTCAATTGACATGGTAGTTGATATAGTGTATACATCATTTAATAAAAAATTTATCATTATTTCAAATGGATCATTGCTTAAAATTCTAGAAGAGGAGTTCAAAATTCTTAGTACTTGAAGTCTACTTATCAAATAAAACATCCATCTTGCAAATAACTTCTTGTTTGACTAGATCAAACAAGATGTAGGATTTTGTTACGAGGAAAATCTATCTATGGCAAGGGGTAAACCAAAATAGACAGAATGACATGCATGAATCAACTCTAATCCCAAGTATTCTATATAAATGAAATGCTAACAAGACAAGGCTAAGAGCCTAGCTTGTCCGAATGTTCGAAGAAGACCATCGTTGAGCACGTGACTTAAAGCTTTATACCTGCAACTTGTCCTCAACAACCAATATACGCAAGCATATAGTGATAATATATAATGTTAGCATATAGAATAGCATAATCCATTAACATACATGAAAAATGTGCCCATTGAATAATAATTCAAATATTTGCAAGATATCAATTGGATGAGAAATGATTATTTCTATTAAAATAATCAACAGAAGTACATAGGTGAAAAACTTATGCAATGGCACATATCAGAACCGAGAAACTAAGTCCCTCCAATTGGGCCTACACCACTTCAATCCTCCACCAAAGGCAAGCTCATATAAAGGAGTCAATGAGGTTCTCTGTCACAAAAAAGGAAGAGCTTGGGGGCTGAACAAAGAGTTCATACTTTCAAGGACAAAGGGATGCAAACTCAATATGAAGTGAAATTTCTCTAGAGTGTCTTTGCTCTCAAAGTTGAATTCTTCCTCTCAAGGCTTGGATATGTCTCAATTTATAGCCTTCAAATGGAACTGAAGGGACAAGTCAGATCATTTCCAGTATATGGAAGGTCAAGGATCATGGATCTCATGAGATGGCATGGAAACCCAACATAATTTTTAATTTTGAGCACCAAAACCGATGTATGTGGGATGTAGTGGAGCAACCTGGGTATACGCTTGTTGTATAAATGATAGGGCACGTAGATGTGGAAAAATATGTTTTTTTGGCTCTGGAAGGCACAAAAAGGGAACTTCAAGTCTGCATAGGGAAATTGAAATCCATCCAAGAAAGTTGCATGGAGTGAGGAAAATTTGTTGTAATAGATCTCCTTAATGCGTGAGGTCATAGGACTATTTGTGATGGCCGAAATACATTATAATTCCCAAAAGTGGAGTAATGAATACTCAACTGGAAGAACTAGTTGCTCATAAGAATATTACAATCCATAATGACTTTGTGCACATGGCTGCCAATCTGAATTACATTGTAGATCCATGTGAAAATATATCAAATAGTTGTTCATGGCCATGGATAGGAAATACAATGTGAACATATGCCATAGGTTGTCATAGTTATGAACAAGGCATAGAGGAATATAGTTTCAAAATCAATCTGAAGATATCTGTATACAATGGAGTACAATATGATCTCCCATGATCATTGAAGTCATATAGGTACTGGTCCAATGAAAGACAACCACAAAAGAGGAATGATGCTACTGTAATATGGAGGTATTATACACTATCCGCCAAAGGTGAAAGTCTACATCATGTGAATAGAGGAGTTGAGGTCAAACATAATGAGACTTCATTTGATTACTGGTCATTAAGGTATATCGTTAACAAATGCGAGACAACCTACCAATTATGAAAGTAGGTATCAAGGAACCGAGTACATTCTACAAGTGTGAGTAAAGGTGTTGAGGTCGAACACTTGAAGAATCCATCGATCATGAGACATTGATGTATTCCCAACTGTCGATGGAAGGATAAACTACCACTGATGATTGCAAGCCTTTAGGTACTCATAGAACTATAGGTCTCACTTCTAGAATAGATGAGTTGAAGTTGATGGAAGGAGACCCACTGAAAGGATGACATTAGGGAATCTCTCATTATTTATCATGAGGTACAAATAAATAGTTTGATGATTAGGAGGAGCTCAGATGAATAGGATGTTCATGAACCAACGAACCTGTGCATCCCTTGCATGCACCAAATGCAAGTAGTAGATGAAAAAGACCCTCTGAATAACAACCAATAAGGAAAACGAATGACAAAGATGATGAAACCACCAATAAGGCTAATGGAATCCAAGACACTACATGAATCCCAATGTGTGAATAGATTTATTTCCATTGAACACAAGGGAAACCCCCCAGTTAGCCACCAATGAGGAAATGTCAACTGATGGGTTCAAGGTTACCTACCCATAATGAAAGTAGGACCAAGGTGCATGGTAGGACTACAACTTCATGTGACTCCGAGATACACTAAGGGTGTGGCCGACATGCAAAGTCAAGAGTTCTGAGAAATGGTCTACATGGGCTTCTAGACTTCTTTTGAACAAGAACATGAGACATATGGATAACTCAGGAAGAATAGACTTGATGATAAAACTTTGTGATACATGGGGCATCAACAAAATATCCATAGGGACTAGAAGAATAACCAGTTAGAGGAGTAATCTCTAAGTAACGAGCTCATCTTCCTAAGGTCATGCTAAAACCAAAATTTGGATGAAAATGGACTCAAAATTTTGTGCTCTATTCAAAGGAGACATGACTGCTGCCAATATGAGATAATATTCTTTTTCCTGCCCATCTTTTTCTATTTTTTCATAGGCAAATAAATTCTATGATATATGAGAGGAAAAGAGTGTCACGAGTAAGCATCTAGTTCCAAGCAGCGGGACATACCTATGCTCAATGCAAGGAAGTGCATGCGGGGCCTAGACACTTGAGGGGATGTTTCCTCTTAGGGTACATGGTGCCAAGTTGTAAAGGATATATAGACGGCTCTGTTTAGCCAATGATACAAATTTCTGAGGTAAGAGGCTTATAATGATAAAGAGGGAACCGACAATAGGCTCAATAATGCAAACATGATGATGGAATGCAATTACAACTTAACTCCAAAAAAAATCATTTTTCATAGATTTAGTCCCTCGGCCCGAAAAAGTATAAAATAAAACCCAGGAGAACTCTTCTAGCCAATAGTGACTAGATTATTCATTTTTCGTAAGTAGTATACTTGGTTTGGAAAAGAGTTAAACTTATACTAAATAGACGTCCTTTCAAATCCATTTAAAAAGTGTGAAAGAGAAAAGTTCACTTGGGAAACTTTTCATTTTTTCAGGAGTCGGAAAAGAGATTAACCAAGACTCGAGGGGAGTATCATAGGTAAAAATCAGAATGATTGTGAGTAAGAATGTGGGGTTTTAACGCAAATTCATATTGGGACTATAAGGAACTCCTGGTCCTATTGAATAACTTCTGCATGTGAACCAAATGACACAAATGTTCTAACTAGGGCACCCATGTTTGGTAAGTCTCTACCACTTACAAATGACACTTCTAGTAGTGGTGAGAAGGTTTTTTGTCACTGATAAATGGGTTCGTACCTAGGGTGTATGGATCACAATCATAAGATGACGCAGGAATGCAAAATGGAGTGAAAATCTATATTATATGCCGGTGAAAGAATATACCTTTCGAAGGTATGAACGAGTGGTACGACGCTGGAAACCCCAAAAAATCCTGGACAAAACCACCCAAAACCAAGTCTTTCCACTGCGCTATTAGTCCATAAAGTAAAAAAAATAGAAAAAACTATAGAAAGAGGGTAAAAAATTTCTACTAATATTAAAAATAGACCATTTTACCATACCATTTGAGTTTTTTCACCCACATAGTGCATTTTAGGCCACTTTTCCCACAATCTTCAAGTGTCAATTGCGGGAGCTACAATCAATGGAGTCAACAACCGTTTGGACCAAGTAAGTTTCCATCCCCTCTCCTTCAATTTCAATGGTTTAAATTTCAATTTTAGGCCCCATTTTGTGAGTATTAGAGGGCATAACATGGAAACTAGGGTATACACAGATGAAAATTCATCGAGTCACGTATATCACCCCATATACATGGGAAAAGTGAAGCCTGGATGCATATATGCATCCCTATATCCGACTGTTACCAAGTTAGCCCACGTACAAGTCTGTGAACAATTTTTTTTAAATGTCTTAACTCAAAAAATGGTTTCTCCTTTACACGATGGTGATTGAATGGAGGGAAAGGGAGCATGAAGAGATAGATGCAACAGTGGGAAGAGATGCAAGGTCACAACAAGATTTAAAATGATGTTTCCTTTATAAATTTTTGGCTCTCAAGGGAATGAGGGCTCAGGTGAGGTTACTCCAATTTCTAGTAAACTATTGGGATCCAGATATAGAGGCCTTCAACCTCGATGGGAAACCATTGAGGATTGAAGTGGACGATATATAATTCATCATAGGATTGTCTCTCCAAGGTGAGGTAGTGAATCTCAAGGCCCGAGGGGTTGGGGGTGGTATGAATATGGAGGAGTGAATTTCCATCCATTATGATGCAAGCACAAATAAAGTAGGGAGCTAATTCCCTATCAGGGCGATTGAGAACCTAAGATTAAAGATCATCGTGCTTGTACTCACATGGATTTTGGGGTCAACCTCATTGCACCAAACATCGAGGTCAATCATGTTCTATGCATTTGAGTGTTTAAGACCCACTGTTTATAACTGGTGTACCTCACTGTTAGCCATTCTGAAGAGTCGGTTGATAGATTGCAAACAAGGGAAAATGGGAAATTTCATATTTTCATCCATACTTTATAGTTTTTTCGTTGAGATGGTTCTAGTTTTGAGCCCTAGAGTAGAGATTACTCCACATGGGTAGTGTGATCCAACCATGTCACGGTGGACTGACCTAATGAGGTGAATAGGAGGTGGTAGGGTGCCAACCCCCTATAATGATGAGTTTTTTTTTGGTGGCACTGACAGGTCATAGCCATTGACAACTACCCTTACAGTGGGATCAACTACAGAGGGGATCCAGACATGCCATTTCCACTAGGTTCTGCCTAGGGTGATATTGGTAAAACATACTTTTATATATTTCATTTTTTTTTATGTTTTTCAATAAAAATAAAAAACACAAATAATTTTCTATGGTATCAAGTATTAAAAATTGCTTTGTTATGTAGATGTAGGTCCGTGATAGCCAGAGGGATTCCCACGACATCGACAAAGGGGCCGAGGAAATGAGAAAGTAGGAAGGGAAGTAGAGAGAGTGATACAAAATGTGCAAGGGAACCTATCTCGATTGACGCACATGATTCCTATGGTTCAAGTGGAGGATCTACCAAAGGTGATGTAGCGACATGTGGTGGGTGTACCCTATGCATGGTTGTGAATCTTTCAGAGTCTCACAAACACTGTAGTGATCTCTCATGATATGCATTTGACACCACAAGTGTATATGCCATGGTCATATTATATACCATCCATATATGTATTTTGAGGGTGTGAGCCCCATTTTGTACTATGACACCATATTTTTTGAACTCGAAAGGATGAAATATAAAAAACAATTGGTATTCAAATTTGCTTATATATGTTACAATGTGTTTTCTTTTCTTAGTTATGTGACAAATGCCAATCTAAAATATAATTAGCATATGCATTGGATATATTATTAGAACTTCTAGGTATGTGATTATAAGTAAGAAAATAAAAGTATGGTTCCAAAATTTGTACCCATAGGAACTGTCAGAGTAGAGTAGGATCTCGCACATGACAATTTCCGCTCAATTGACATACGACTAACTGAGAGTCTAGGAGAATATCTAAATACTAAAAACCATGTGAAATTGAATTATGTAATAGATATATAACGAAGTTATACTAATAAATGATAGCTCCAGACAAATGCCACCTGAAGACACCAGTTAGCCCTCGGGTGAGTAAATGACCCAAGCAACGGAAGCCATGTTACATGTATGACGAATATCACCATCTGTGAATCCTAAGTAAACTAAAGACTCTATTGGCATCTTCCAACCAAGGAAAAAATTGATAAGCAAGATGATGACACAAAGGAAAAGACATATATACACTAAGATACACTAGTATACAAAAGGTCACACCCAAGATTGAGGGCTCAAGCATAATACCTTTTAAGGTAGAGCCAATTTCTAGGCTCATCCAACATATTCCCTTCATAATATTCCAATTTGTAAACTCCTTTATCTAAGGCATGCCACACGACATAAAGACCGTGCCACATGGGGTTGAAATTGCCTTCCCCTAATGGTTCTTTGGATTTGGTCATAAAGGAGAACCAAGTCACCCTCAATGTACTATTGAGGACATAAAAACTTATCGTACTGAACCTTAACACCTCATTTATTCGCTTCGATAGTTGTAGAGGCATTCCGACGCTGCTCATCGAGACACTCCAGGTGTATGAGGCATTCTTCAAGATCAGGTATGTCAGGTAGGAGATCAATTTCCAACTTAAGGGAAGGGATTTCACATTCAATCGGAAGAATCAACTCCACACCATGTACTAACTGAAAATGAGACAAACTAGTGGAAGTCTTTACCGAGGTTCGGTATGCCCAAAGTGCAGGGTAAAACATTAGATGCTAGTCAGATATACTTTGGATGACATTTTTTTGTAAGATGGTCTTGAGATATTTATTCACCGCCTCCACTTGTCCATTTCCTAAGGATATTAAGGGGAAGAAGGATCGTGCTTAAACCACAATTTTGATACTAAATATTTCATCATTTCATTTTGAAAGTGACTTCCATGATCAATGAAATCTCTCTTGGGATTCCAAACTAGGCTATAATCTACTTGAAAATGAAGACTATACTATTACCATCGGATTTAATGGTAGGCATGGCCTCTTCCCATTTAGTAAAGTAATGTACGACCAAAATAATATGTTGGTGCCCCCCGACCGAGGTTGGGTTACAATCCATAAAATCTACCCCCCACTTAGTGAAGGGACCGACGATGATGACTAGGTCAAGAGGAGCTGGGTGCAAGTTCTTTTCTGAGTGAACACCTGGAAAGGGTGACACTTCTTGACCACTTCAACACAATGTTTAAAAATTGACCGCCAAAAATAACCGACTTGCAATTTTTTTTTAGGTGATCAAAAGCACGGATAAATGACCATTGCAAGCCCCACTGTGACAGTCATTGAGAACAAACTCAACTTCCTTGTGAGTCAAGAATTAATGTAAAATGTTATCTATCCCTCAACGATACAAAGTGTCTCTGATATTAAGGTAGTTTTTATCCTGATGTTGTATATGTCGTTGATCATCTCTCAAAAAATGTTGGGGTAGCTTCAAGGTTTGAATATAGATCAAAATATCTCCATACCAGGGGTCTGAAGATGAGATAAGGAATATATGTTCATCCGTGAATGAATCGTCATAAAAAACATTCTCATCTAGTCGAGGGAAGTCTGATATAAACTCGACAAAAACTAGTGATTTCTTGGACTTCGACAAAGTGAAATCAAGATCAAATTCTTGCAAAATAATAATCCACTTATTGTATTTCCCCCCTATGATATGCCTGGTGGGGACGTATTGAAATGGATTGATATCCACAACTACGGTAGTCTTGCAAAATAATATATAAATTTGTAATCTTTGAACCCCATGTACGGTGGCCAAGGCCAATTTCTCTACGTGAGAGTATTTAAGCTCAGGACCGACTAGGTTTCGACTGAGATAGTAGACAATGTGCTCATGGAGCTCATCGTCCTTCTGAATGAGAACCATACCAAATGTCCTTTCGGGCACAGTGATATAAATCAAATAGTCTCTACTGTAGTCTAGATTCTTCAACAGAGGTGTCGATACCAAATATTTCTTAACAGCATCGAAGGATTCTTGGGCTTTCTCATCCCATATAAACATAGTGTCCTTCTTCAAAAGATGCATGAAACCCTTAGTTAAATTGACATAGTTCAATATGAATCAATGCAAGAAATTATCCTTCCCCTATAAACCTTGATTCTTTCTAATGTTGTGTGGGGGAGGAAATCAAAGTATTTCCTCAACCTTCATAGGATCTACCATGATCCCATGCTTAGACACTAAGAATCCTAAAAGATGGCTATACCTAACGCATAAGATGCACTTGTGAGGGTTCAACCGAATGTGATAGTAACACCATATCTCAAATACTAATCGAAGGTGAGCAGAGTGATCTACTCTCTTGCGAGAGTGAGTAACAAGATCATCTACGTAAGATTCAACAATATTCTTAATATCGTGAAAAGAAAAGGTCATGGCACGTTGGAAGGTTGTTCCAATGTTTTTAAGGCCGAAAGTAATTTTCCGATATGAAAAATTACCCCAAGGAAAAATAAATGTCTTCTTATGTTGATCCTCGGGTTTGATTTGAATTTGATTGTACCTTGAAAATCTATCCATAAAAGAAAATACTTCACTTCTTGTGCACTCATCAAGAATCTGGTCAATCAAAGGAGTAAGGAAGTTATCTTTAGGACAAGCCTTGTTCAGGTATTGAAAATGCATACATACGTGGATGGTTCATTTCTTTTTATTTACAGGAACAAGTTTGGACATCAATTTAGTCAAGGGAACCGGGTAGATGAAACCAACATTAAGTAGCTTCTCTACCTCTTCCTTAATAGCAAGGGCATTCCTAGGATTAACAACGCTAAGATGTTTCTGAATAGGTTTAGCATCCAGATAGGTTTTAATCTCATGTTTGACAATGTTGGGGCCGATCCCTTGCATCTCTTCATATGACCAAGTGAAAAAATCATGAAATTATTTGAAGAGACTGGTGTAGATACAAATTTATTCAAGAAAAAAATCCGCACCGATATATACGTTCTCAATTTTTCCAGGAATACGAGAGATGTCAATCGTGATGGTAGGATAAATATTCACCATGTTTCCTATGGAATAAATACCATGCGTATCTAATGGAACCACAACTTGATCAACCATCTTACTCAAGGTAGATCTAAAGTCACCATGTTCGATCTTAACAAGATCTAGTAGGAAATAGGATCAATGATGCATATCATCCCAAGGCCTATCAGGACCATACATGGCCTCTAATATGGCTTCATACGAAGTTAAAGTATCATCAAGGAAGTCATGTGAGCAAGGTGATTGAGCAGCCCATACGGGCTCTAGAACATGATCCACCTCGTCCATCTGTGAGGAGGAAGGATCCGGGTCAGCAGTAGCTTCAAGAATAGACTGATACACAACCTCTATTTCTAATAATGGAATTTCTATACCAATGTGAGGAAGGATCCGGGTCAGTAGTAGCTTCAAGAATAGACTGATACACAACCTCTATTTCTAATAATGGAATTTCTATACCAATGTGCGAATGACCTTCTTACGTGTAATGATACCATTGTTGCAACATCAAGAGACACATAAAAATATTATATATTATATATATATATATATATATATATATATATTTATTTTATTGGTTTATTTTTATTTTTTAAGTGCAAGGAAAGTAATATCATAAATACAATCAAGCATCACAACTCAATGACGAACATAATGAATGAAATTCATGCTACACATAAACATAACAACCTGGCATACTAGCGTGTCATGCAGATTGAAGCAACAAACGAACAATCAATTAGGAAAAGAATAAAAACAACTACTGCCTGTCCTACCCTGCAATGGTTAGGACCTCCAAGACACATAAGAAACACTCAAGCCCAAGTTCCCATCGATTTTGACCATTTAAGGTCTCAAGGCTAACGACTGTTCTGAGGAACAAGGAGGTGTCTACATCCCACCCGACTCAATAAGTCCACACCAACTAAGCTATTGACAACATCAAGATCAATCATGCACAACCAACTTTTAGAATAGACACATGTAACATGAACCTTCATTGTGAGCGAGAAACAAATCACAATCATATGTCACAATACAATTTCCATTTGACAAACTACAATAATCAATGTCATGATCATCGAGAAGAACATGACCCCAAGCCAGGTTAACATCCACACCTATCGATCAATTTGTGCAATGATCTAGTCATAAGGAAGCATGTAGCCACATTGTGACAAGCACGATGGTAACTAAGGTGAAAACATAACAATTCTAAGCCTTCAATCATGGCACAAATCCAACGCACCAGAAGTCTCCACTTACTGTCAACATTATGAAAACTAAAAAAAAAAGCACTTGACAACAATATAATAAAGACTCAAAGAGACTACATTCAATACATTTTTAAAATTGGGCAACAATATGGATGCATTCATTAACAGTTTTACCATCATAAGACCATTTCATAGCACAAGTAACCAATCACCATCTATATTAAAAGCATGTAAAAATCTGCCAGTAACATTCATACCTTTCCATTTCAAGGGGTTTTATTAATTGAAAGGTTAGCTACACATCCCTTTAAAGAATTGTTATACACTAAATCAAGATTAAATTCAAGGCTAAAAGATCTCGAATGTTATTAACAATTAAATTTGTCACTCCATACCTAATACTGTTTAACTAAAACTGAAAATTGAAACTTTTTTTTTATAATTAAGTATTTATTAGGATCGTTCTAATTATTTATTAGAACACTATTACAGATTATTAAAATATAAGGATTTCAAATTGTAAGCAGGAGATAAATAAAATTAAAATAAATAAATATTAAAATTGAATAAAACACTGCACAATAATTTAATAAAACCGTACACAATAAAAGTAAACGCTGCACAATATATTTATTTAAAACACATCATACTGAAATTTAAATAAAACGCTGCACCATAATTTTATTTAAACACTGCATAAAGAATAATTATTAAAACACTGCACACTAAATTTAACACTGAAGTCATGGCAGTGGTATTAACTTGAGCGTTCACTGGCTACATGATGTAATTCTAGAAGTCTGCTGGATTGGGGCAGCGAAGGCATTGGTAATAACTTCGAGATCGTTTGTTGTAGAAAATAATTGTGGCAGCTAGGAAGGTGTTGTACTAGAGTAGGAAAGGATGCTACAGGAAATAAGAAACATTGTCACGGATTTAATTGTCTTGGCAGTCCACAAGCGAAAGCAGAGCGCAATGAAGCGATTTAATTGTTTAATGAATCGTGGGTTCCTTCAACAATAAGAATAGGTTGGATTAAAAAAAGGGGTGGATTTACTAATTGACGAAAGTAGTAAGATACAAGACATGTACCACAAAAGGATAGAATCTTAGAGAACACTTAACTCGCTGCATGGGACCTCATTACCAACCCAACGGAAAGATGTAGTGACTCATGCCAAGATCTGTGGTCCACTAGTTGGGTGAAGGACATGTATCCAATTACCATCGCAAGGAACATATGGATGGATTTTGACCAGACATGTAACTTAGTTGAGGCATCTGGTAATCAACCATCCCATAAGGAAGACCATTGAATTACCTGGTAGGATTAGAATATTGTTACACTGCACTTCGAGAGGAAAGGTACTTCCTATAATAAAATTTAGGGATAAATCTTCCAATAAGACTCTACAATCAACTCTGTCTCATTTGATCTTCTGTGCAGAATACAATCATGAAAAAAAAGCACCACAAGATAATGAAAAAGAGGGATTTTGTTGATTACAAGAACTTCAGTATCACAACTTCCTTTCATGAAAATCATCCTGAAGTTATCAATGCATGTAGGCAAGGTCGCCCATAATTTTGTCTATACACTCGGTACACTTGAAGTTAAAAAAAAAAAAATGGATCAAAACATTGCTATAAAAATATAAAAATATTGTTCACAAGTTATCAATGATTTGCTCACATTGCTATAAAAATAAAATATTCCTTGATATTCAAAACATATTCAATTATACAACACATAATGCTTCCAAAACTATACATATAATTCCATTGTATTACATGGTTCTAGAAGTATTGATTCAGATTACCATAGCTAATGGAAATAGATAATGAACTTGTTATTCAGGAAAATTTCAATAGATTAGTCCAAGATCACAGCTATAAGTTTTAAAAAGAATTCACAACCATATTATTAACAAAATATACTATTTATCCTATCGATTGCACATCACAATAATTAGAGAAAACAAAACGTCATTTTCAGGAACATTTCCGGATCGATTACAAGTACTACATCGATTTAACCAGATTCCCATTCGAATATAATCTTAATCATGTAATACATAAATAACTCTTGTAATAATTTACTAATGTATACATTGTCGAATGTAAGTAACTATAATTACTAAACTTGTGTACCGTAACTAGACAAAGATAACAAAATTGAATGAGATTCCCACTCAAAGTCTTGCACTCTATCCAACTCTTTCTCGCTAACCATTGAGACCTCACCGGTAACCCCCAACCAACAATAGGGGTACTCTTCTTCCCCCTGAGCCCCCCGAACTGCAAAGGGGCCACAAACACATACAAAGAATGCTATCTACCATCTCGCCTCACAAGGTCAAGCTACCACTCATTATCCGAGCTGGGTGTCCCAACTCCCACAAGGAAAAAATAGTCAAGAATAAAATATGGCAGCATAACCTTATGCATACCAGACGTGATCCCTTCTCCTCCTCCACCATTCCTTTTATAGAGTTTTCTTAGTGATTTTTTTCCAAAACCCTCATTAATTTCTATTTGTTAAAATTCAATTAGGAAAAACCTCCCCCATACACATGTCACCCAATCCCTTAGTTGCACCAAAAATTTAATTATTTAATTAATTTAATTTTCCTATTTCTCTCACCCACCTAAAAGAGTTCCTAAAAATGCTCCTTGGTGTCCCTTTATTCCCTTACATTCCTTTTAATGACTAATGCCTTTCTTAAATCTTAGTTGAGTTTGAAATTAGAAATTTCCCTAGGCTAAATTCCCTCCTAAGTTCCACATCCCTTTTGTCTTTAAGTTTCCCCTTTTTATCTAAGTTCATAATTAGCAAGTTTACACATAGACACCAATTTACCTTTTTAATAATTTAATCCTTCATTAAAATTTTGATTTAATTATTTATGTTTGAATTTTCTTCATCCCCCCTTTGTTAAAATCCCTTTTGGTTATTTTTTTTTGTTCACATGTCCTACTTAGACCTAGGCTTTTAAATTCACTAGGCTCGAAAAAAAGGTTTATTTTATTTTTATTTTTTTAAGGGAATTTATGATAATAAATCTTTACTCATGCAACATTCACTCTAGGGCTGACCAAGTCCTAAGGAGACATATTTTTCTAGGTACTAAGTTCATTAAATTACTAGTGTTTGATAATCGCGACGTGCCCTTCAAGACGCACTACATGCTCCAAGGGTGCCACTTGCCTGCATTCATGCTTTATTTATGCGACGTACCCTTCAAGACACACTACGTTATCCAAGGGTGCCACTCTCCTTTTGAATGATTTTTGTAGGCGTCAAACCCCTAGAGTTAATACCACGTTAGGTGACCTTGTGGGATTAAGGGCCTCTAAGGAATAAGGACCCTTCCTTATTTCTAGCCCCTTAGAATCATCATGAGCGAGTGTCACAGTCTTCCCTCACGACATTGTGGATATCTTGAAATAGGTAATCGTTAACCTACAGTTCGAGCCACGACGAAAGTGATAGTAGGTTGTGGCAGGGCTGTTTCCACACCTCTCCCTCAATACCTATGGTTGTCGTGCATGACCCCTTTGCTCCAAATATGAGTCTGGTTAGCAAGCTATCGTCAGTCTGCATCCAACAATGGAACATGTCAGGGATCCAAAATCAACATCATAATATACTAGTCATATGTCACATATGCAATATCAAAAACACTCAAACCATAAAAGTCCACTTCCTGACTCGATCCAGAGTCCAAGGAGGTCCATTGATGCCATAGACATCCTCAATCGGTCTAGAGTCCTGCACACTCAGGAAAAACCAGTCAATAGAACTTGTCAATATAAACATAATAAAATAACATAACATTAGATCTAGAACATCATCATAATCCACAATAGAAACAACCAACCATATAATGAACCAGATTACTTGCACTCAAGTGTCCTCAAAGAATAAGTACAATCAGGTGTGCGCAAGAGTGGGATGTTACATACACCCCCTCTTGTTTTAAACTTCATCCCAAAGTTTCATAGTAATAAAAGTGTCGGAATAGAGTATCTCACAATATCTATGTGTCTAGATATCAAACAAAAATGGAAACTACTAACGCATATCATATTAGTCCTCCTAGGTCACTGAGTACGGACTATAGTTGTCCCACTATAACTTGACCTAATCGACTGTTCAAAGCCGTAGATTTCAAATGCAATGGTCTAGAATACCTGCAACAAAATCATGTCAATCACATGTGTAGGATCACTAACATAATTTCTCAAAACATATACGTGAAAAACAACGTGCATACGCCTCAAAGAATCAGGAAAGGCTAGTCAATAGGCCACAAAACCCTTCCTTTCCATAACCTTGGAGGGTCCCATGAACCTAGGAGAGAGTTTATCACCCTTTCCAAACTTGATCGAACTCTTGTGCGGTTTCACCCGCAAGAAGACTCGATCGCCAACTTCATAACTATGGTCGACACGATGCACATCGACATAACTCTTCTGATGATCCTGTGCTTCCTTGATCCTTTGTCTTATTGTTTGTATTTTCTCTTCCATTTATTGGATTGCTTCTAGTCCCACTAGTATCCTATCCTAAAGCTGATCTCAACTCAAAGGTGTTTGACACAGTCGCCCGTAAAGAAACTTGAATGGCACCATCTTAATGGCGCTTTGATAACTGTTGTTATATGCAAATTCTGCCAATGGAAAGAATTCTTCCCAATGCTTATGTTGGTCCATAACGTACATATGCAACATATCCTCCAAGATTTGGTTTGTTCATTCAGTCTTCCCGTTGGTCTCTGGGTGATACGCGGTACTAAAGTTAAGTTGGATTCCCAAGGCCTCTTGGAAACTAGTCCAAAATCATCTTATAAACATCGATCCTCGATCGGATATGATCCTCTTAGGCATGCCATGCAACATCACAATATTTCTGATGAAAACTCTAGCTATGTCAGGAGCCTGATACGTCTTTCAAACAGGTATAAAATGAGCACTCTTTATCAGAGTGTCGACTACTAAAAAATCAAGTCGTGTCTCCTTGCCGTCAGGGGAAATCCAACAATGAAATCCATCGAAATGACCTCTCATTTTGATTCCAAGATAGCGTGTGGCTTTAGTAATCCTTCCATATGTCTATGTTCATCCTTTACCTTTTGAATTTCTAGAGATCTTTTCACGTAGTTGACTATGTCTGAAATTCATTCCTTTCTAGAAGAATAAGAGTTTAAGGTTTTCCCTCATCTTCGTGAATCCTGGATGAGCCATGTACAATGCTCTATGAGCCTCATTTAGGATCAAACTCCTCAATGAGTCATTGGGCAGTACGTAAATCCAATTGTTAAATCTCAATAATCTATCATTGTCCACAGTAAATCCCTCAAATTTTGGTACCATCATGGTGTTTTATCCGATAAAATCCTTAACCTCTTTATACCAGTCATCGTCATGCTGTAAAATTAGAATATTTTCACGTAGATTCTTCTGAAGAGGCATCACCAAAAATATGTGTGGTCTCTGACCCAACACATTAAATCCAATTGTTAAATCTCAATAATCTTTCATTGTCCATAATAAGTCCCTCAAATTTTGGTACCATCATGGTGTTTTTTCCGATAAAATCCTTAACCTCTTTATGCCAGTCACCGTCGCGCTGTAAAGTTAGAATCTTTTCACGCAGATTCATTTGAAGAGGCATCATCGAAAATATGCATGGTCTCTAACTCAACGCATCAACGACTATGTTCACTGTTCCTTTTATGTAGGTAATCTCGAAATCGTACTCTCTAAGAAATTCCGACCAACGCCTTTGTTGTGCGTTCAAGTCACTTTGCCTAAAGATGTGTTGTAAAACACAATGGTATGTTTTTAGTTCAAATTTTTTTCCAATAAGGTAGTGTCTCCACACTCTCAAGGCATACAAAATGGCTAACAACTTCAAATCATGTGTCACATAGTTCTCCTCATGCCTTCTTAACTTTCTCAAGATGTAAGCGATCACTCGACCGTATTGCATAAAGACTCCTCCTAAGCCTTCCTTGGATGCATCAGTGCATACCAAGAAGTCCTCGTCCATTTTAGGGACCTTTAGTATCGACACTGTCGTCAGTAGCTCCTTGAGCCTCCGAAATTCTTCTGCACATTTCTTGGTCCAAACAAACTTCTTGTTCTTCTTCTGCAACTCCTTAATCAGATTTTATATCTTCGAAAACCCCTCGACGAACTGTTGATAGTATCTCGCTAAACCCATGAAGCTACGCACTTCTGGGACATTCATCGGTGCATGCCATTCCATAATATCCTCTACCTTTGTTAGATCCACAACGATGCCTTCGCCAGAGATGACACGCCCGAAGTAATGAATCTTCGATTGATAAAACAAGCATTTCGACAATTTCCCAAACAATTTGTTCTCTCACAGACAATGTAGTACCAAGTGCAAGTGTTCATCATGCTTCTCCATCGTCCGAGAATATATCAAAATATCATCAATGAACACTTGAACAAACTTGTCCAAGTATTCATGCAACACCTTGTTCATCAAGCTCGTAAATACCTTGGGGGAATTTGTCAGTCCAAACAGTAAAACAATAAATTTGAAATGTCCAAACCTCGTCTTAAAGGAGGTCTTAGGAATGTCTTCCTCCTTGATCCGTAACTAGTGATACCATGATCTCAAGTCGATCTTTGAAAACACCATCACACCCTTCATATGATCAAACAAATCATCAATCCTTGGCAACATATATTGGTTCTTGATCGTTGCATTGTTCAACTGATAGTAGTCAATGTAGAGTCTCCACGACCCATCCTTCTTTTGTATGAAAATAACAGATGCACCCCGCGGTGACACACTTGGATGTATAATTCCTAGGCCTAACAACTCCTTCAATTACATTTTTAACTGTTGCAACTCCGGGGTTGACATCTGATAAGGCGTTCTCTCTATCGGTTCAGTTCCCAGTTTTAGGTCGATGGTAAATTCCAATTCCCTCTCCGGTGGAAACCCTGGTAACTCCTTTGGGAATACATCCACAAACTCTCGCACTACCGAAAGGTTTTCTAAGCCTTCCACCACACCCTTTTCATTCAATGCAAGGATCGCATAAATCTTGCATCCCTTGCGCATTCTCTTCTGCAGCTGTAGGGAAGAGATTAAACTTAAGGAAACTCCCTGGTTCCTATCGAAAATCACACGTCTCAGTCCCTCATCATCGACCAAACTCAACCGTTTCAAATTACAGTTGAGTATCGCCTCATGCGATTCCAACCATTCCATACCAATCACAACGTCATAGGATCCTAATATTGTGACGTACAGGTTGGCCTTCATGAAAAAATATCCCATGTTAAGGATACAACCTGTAACCTTTCCTCTAACCTTTTGTTTGGCTCTCGAATCCATTTCTACAAATCTAAACTCGTCCTGTTTGACTGCCTTTACCTTAATTCATTTTAGCGCTGCACCAAAAATAAAACTCTTTGTAGCAACTAGATCTATCAAAATACTGATGATCTGGTCAGTGATGGTACCTGACCTCTCGAGCACAGTAGACTGGTGCTTAGCCTGCCGGTTATTCACTGCTACATGAATCCAATGGGCTTTGCCCAAATCTCCCACAGTAGTGGGTTCAGATGATATGGATGCTTTGGTCCTCTCAAATGGGTAGTCACACTGGTAATGTGGCTCTCCACACGTCTAACACCCAGTCTTCATTCCAATACTCCTGGTCCCTGAAGTAGAAGCTGAAGTCCCACCAGCCTAGAACCCTGGTCTGTTCTGCTGAAAATGCCTAAACTACTGCAACTGCAGTCAATGTTGTTGTTGGTGTTGTGGTCCTCTGTAGGGAGTGTTGAATCATGTTTTCATTGATGCCAAAGGATTGGTTGATTGATGTCAAAGGATTGATTCCAATGGATTGATGTCAACAAATTGATTGATTGATGTCAAAGGAACAATGTCTTATCATAGCATACTAATGTAATATGTATTTTCCTTGATGTGAATGGATTGATGTCAAATGGAATCATAGTCATATGATGTCATGCATAGATGAAGATGGATCAATGAGTTTTCATTAATATATGAGGATGGATCAATGAATTGTCATTGATATATGTTGCATAGATGAATATGGATTGATGTGTTTTCATTGATGGTTTGATGAATTCATGTATTAATCATTGGATCATGTGATCATGCATGGAATCAATGAAAAAGGGACAATGTCATAGTGATATATTTTCATGGGCTATTCCAAGTTGGATTGATGACTCATTATTGTCTTGATAAAAAGGACAAATGGATGAACTCCAAATTGGTCCCCTTATGGTGAAAACCCTCATGGGAATACGCTTTGTGATTGAGTTATCCTATAAGTATGGTTAGATAACTCATGATTAATTATGGAATAATGAGATAAATATCAGTGAATTTGTCAGTGAAACTATCCTAGATGGATAGTGCTTTTCAAGCCATTTCTGGTGGTATGTGGAATGTCACATAACTCCTCACTGTTTGAGAGTTATGGCCTTACGAAGTTGGAGGACCCTCATATGTTGGCTTGAATCCCCAAAAGGTCAAAGAAGTCAAAGTGCTTGCAAAGAAAGAGGATTATTTAAATAATAAAGTGAAGTGACAAAATCAAGGAATATTATTTAAATAATAAAGTGAATGGAGAACTTTCCAATTATGGAAAGTGGTTAACCCTAAAAAGAGGAAAATGGGTTAAATGGTCAAGTGGATATTGGTTATATGGACAAGTGGAAAATTGGGAAAAGTTGGACAAAGTGACTATGTGGAAAAAATGTCTATGTGGACAAAGTGTCCTAGAAGATGCTTCTAAAGAAGCTACTTGAAAAGTATAAATAAGAGGTAAGGGTCTCTTTTACAATATACATATCTCTTGAGCATATCTTGAAGATATATTCTGAGAGAGAGAGTGGTTGGAGGATCTCATGGACGCATCAAAGTTTCCGTAAGTCTGAGATCTTGACTGCAAAATTTTGGAAGTTTAGAAACCCTAGTTTCTGAAGGAGTACGCAAGAAATAGTGGGCCAAAGAGCATACATACATGGGATGCAGTGAGACAGAGCGTGTACACATGAGAGATGAAGGAGGACAGAGCGTGTTCAGTAGATGGAAGTCATGAAGACTTGAGTGTAAGCTGGTTTCGGGCTCTTGAAGTCTGAAGAAGTTCCAAATCTACATTCTATGGGCTTAGATATTCCATATAAACTCTAGTATGGTTACATTATTTTCTTGATGGATACTCTTGCATATTGTATGGTGAATGCTTGAATCATTCTTGGTATGGTTTTTTTGATTTGGTTTGTGTTGGTTGATGGAGTGAGCAACACTCTTATGTTTCAGTACTGATATGATTTCCATAGTATACTAGTTACTTATACATGATTGAGTAGCATTCATACTATATGGTTGAGGAGAATGAACATAAGTTGTTGGAGAGTATGGATATGTTGAGATTGGTTATGGCTCAGATTAGACAGTGAAAGACATAAGTGAATGTGACTGAGGGCTACAAAATATATGAGTTTTTCATGGAGAGAAAACCCTAGTTGTTCAGAAGGCACACGTAGGCTGTAGTACAGACAAGCCACGTACATACACGAGTTGTACTACTGGTAGAGCGCATACATACGCGTGATGCACTACCACTAGTACATATGACCAAATTTGTGACGGTTGTTCGTTGATATTGCCACACTTATCCGTCACAATTTCCATGAATGCCGAGATTTTTTTCGTCGTAATAATTTCGTCGCTATATCCATGATCTAGGTGTGTTTGGAAACATCGATGAAATTAGCTAGACACGTGTCAACAAATTCAATATTGGTTAACCTTCTTCATCGTCACAATTACGACACAATTTCGTCGCAATACCAATGAAGCAATGTGCCAAGCCAATAACTTGTGATGCAGCTACTGAATGTGCGACGAAATTTCGTCGCAACTAGCGACGAAATTTCATGGTAATATCGACGAGTGCTATTTCTAAAAACCATATTTACGACGGACTTGCTGTATATGTGATGAAACTTCGTGGAACAATGCGACGAAAATGCGTCGCTATAGCAATGGTTATGGTAAAAAAATTCCGACGAAAGTCCGTCGATATTGCGACGATTACTGTAGGTTTAATTTTTTTTTTTACATGAAATATGGTATTACCATATTACATTGTAATATGGTATGTCATATTACAATGTAATATGGTAATGCCATATTACATTGTAATATGGCATTACTTTTACATTGTAATATTGTAATATTGTAATATATTGTAATATATATATCCCCTAGAAATAATCAAGGTGTTAACCAACCAAATATTGTAAGCATGTGTTATCATGAAGTTGGATTAGAAGTAAGGATACCAAGAATTGTAATGCATCAATATTAAATCTAATGAAAATTGAAATTTCATTTGAAATCAAAGCAAATTTCTTATGATACGGAATGGCTGAACCTTTGATACAATGAAGGAGTTGGATAACATAACACTTGAAGATTTTGTTTCCTTGAGATCTTGAGAGATGATGAGGCTATGAATTTTCATGTTGAAAGTTTGTAATGAAGATAGTATCATGGTATCTTCGGGACCTTATAGTCCTTGCCACAAATCCATGGTTTGGAGAACACATGAAATTGTTCCAAGTTAGATGTTTTATGTTTTATGTTTGCAAGAAGTTAAAGTAGTTGGTTTAATTTTGTAAGTCACTCTTTGGCTAATATGGTCGATTGTTGTATTTTTACCTAACCATGTTGAAGGTAGAGAGGCAACCACCTTGATATCCTTGTATTTTTACCTAACCATTGGACATGGTATTGATCTAACACGCTT
>JASDQU010103668.1:158982-172825 GCA_032191745.1 Picea mariana
GAGACTTAGAGAGTATGTAGGAGACTTATGAGTAAAAAGGAGACTTAGAGAGGGGAATAAATTTCATTCATCATTATGAGTAATGAGGGATCTTTTTCAATAGAGTTTGTAATAGGGACTATTTTTTGTTGGGGAGAAGTGTCCAAATATTGGTGTACCCTAGGATCATCAAGGGATTTCTCATCTATGTACAAGGATTTGGATGTGAATTATTATTATAAGAATAAACATTTTGTAGAAGTGGATCCTTTGGAGCCTTATAATACTTGCACTAACATGTGGGATTAGAGGGGTCTAGATTATTGGGAATAGCTTCATGCATTGTTTAATAGGAACTAGTATTTGGACTAGGGATAGCAATAAGGTTAGTATTATGGAAATGAATGAAGTGAGGGATCTTTTCTAATTTATTTTCCACAATGAGGATATGGATAAAGACTTTGTAAATGGGGGTTCTCTAAAATAGTTTTACTTCTTTATAAAAAAACTACAAGTAAACCAAAATTATATTTAAAATATCTACAAGTAAATGAAAACACCACATGGAACTTGTATCAATATCTACATATTCATGAGGATTGTGAACTTTTACTAGTATAAAGCCTACTTTTAAAAACACGTCAAAGCCCTTACCTTTTCATTGTTCTTTTGCCAGATCCATTAGCCCATACAACTTGATAAGAGATGTCAACGAGATGCATTTTGATCACCAAGACCTGCATGAATCATAAAAGACAATTTTTTTATATGAGTAAATAATTTATAATAAACAAATAAGCATGCATTTAGTTATGTAAAATACTCTAGAAAAAAATTAAGTTGTCGCATACCTTAATGAGCTTCTCTTTGTTTTGAGAATAGTTTATTCCCTACTAAACAGGGCCAACCACGTGAAGGTGGAAGTTCATATGGCCCCTCCCCCCCCTCACATCGCTCTCAATTTCCCATACCCAACAAATGATTTTCTCTATATAGAAAAAATATATACATTAATGCATAACTAGGATAGTCAAGGTCATGAACATACACACATCAATAAAGATCCAAAAAAAAGTCATGAAATTATACATCTAATTTTTCTTTGATTTATGTTTTTTTACATTCATAAAACTGACAATAGGGATATCATCATCATCCAAGGACATTGTATTTCTTGTGCACTGTCCGTCTATTGTTTGTGTGCGCTCAGTTACCATACTTCTGGTACGTCGCTCAGAAGGGTTAGCTGGCATCTGTTCAAGGATGTGAGCTGGAACAACGAAAATGATCATATCGATATGTTGAAATATAATTGAAATAACTAATTCATTGTTTTGATTAACATTACAGTATTGCTCTTTACCTGACTCTGTAGCTGGGACAGTTGGTGCGTTAATTTCCTGTCCACTTGGTTTCTCTTGCATTTCACCCTCCTGAGCTACATGCTCTTTAATTTTGAGAAGATAATATATAAGTATAAAGTCAGGAAATAAATATCTACAATCACAGTAAATATTTCTAATTCTAAAGCATACATATCAGAATGGGTTCTCTGCTCTACACTATCACTGGACATGTGGACCCTTGTATGACGTGGTGTTTGTTGAATACCACTTGATTCACTACTGCGGTAGCACTGTTACTTGAAAACAAACATAAATACTTAGTTAAGGGTGATATAATAAAATATGAAAAGACTTTACAAGCATGCTACTGCGGTTTCCTTATTCATTGATTTACCTGCGTGGCTGGGGAGATAGGAGTCTGGACCAAGATTTTTCTATATTCAATGACACTTTTAAAACCATGCTTGTAACCAAGCTTCAGGTCCTCCTCGGTGGCAACAGTGTCAAACATATTTAACTACAATGCATAACACCATTAAAAATACTAATAACAAAAACATATATTTGTTCGCTACTATTAAATAAATATTAACCACAGTTAATCATTTAAATCTTACTATTCGCACTTAGAGTTTCCCATAGCCACCCTGGCCTAATTTATGTTGGTCGTGTTTTTCCACTCTGGAATTTGTTGCTTTGGATGTGTCTGGTAGCCTACATATGGAATTTTTGAAAAAAATTAGATATCGGAATTGTTACTTAAAACAGGAAAGAAAAACATAAATGCTCATATTTCACTGATAATATGACATGTGTTGTACCTTGCTTGACCAACTCATGGTTGTTGTCCTTGTTTTTTAAACAAGTTCTCCTTTGCATCCTCTATTAGCGCCTTCCACTCTTTCTCGGAAACCATGAGAGGGTGCTCGTGCTTTAGGTCTATTTGTAATTTATCCCTATATTGGGCCCTGGTGTATTTTAAATTCTCTTTGGCTAACTTTGAAACCACTTTCTTGTTGAAAGTGTTGCCGAACAAGTTTACCACGTGATTTATTAAATCATCTTTCTTTTTGCTATCTTGGCCATTCCACCGTGTGCGAATGGTGGGGCCAAACAATTCCAATGCTTTGTCATGTAAGTTTCTATAGAAAACATTGTTTCCTGCAGTAACGTGTTATCCATTAATCAATTAATAATCTCAACAAATGTCCATTTCAATTTCATTAAAAAAATCAATCAATTAATGGGACAATTACCTGCAATCTTCTGAATCTTTATTGGAACACATGCGTCATCCACCAGAAAGGTGACATCTAGTGATCCGGTGCTTTTAATTCGTTCTTCTCCATGCAGAATAGTATCTTGTGCACCTACACTATGTTCCTCTCTGGAGTCATCATGTGGAGTCCCAGACTCTGGCTCATCATGCTCCGACATGTCATGCCGGTCAAAATCACCCCGCTCATCAATGGATTCAAGGGGAACCTCAGGAGGCTCAAAAAGCCTCACTTGCACTTTGTTATGTCGACCTTTTTTTTGCATTGGACCCTCACTGTTACCTATAGAAGTTGCAGGATCGATAGGTTCCCCATGCACGGGGTTTAAAAACTCCTACAAACAAAACAAATTTCGTTATCAGATCATATACAACATATAAAACTAAAAAATGGATATTAAATTTTCATAGCTAATAAAAATATGTAAATATGCCACTTACCCCATAATTAGTTATTGTAGTTTGTATCTCTACAATTCTTTCCTTGTCCTCTTGTGTCAGGGGTCTTTTGCTAATCAAACCTAGATATTCCATGTTAGCCTTCTTCAAGGCCTTCGTTACAGTTTTCATTGGGTTTGTCGAATAAAATATTTCATCCTCATCAATATCCTCTGTGGGAGCCTGCACATATGTTGACACAATAAATCAATCAACAAAAGTTATGAAATTCACCTTGAACAATAAAAAAAATGAAATATTGCAGTAATATAAAAAAAACAATAACAAAATTTCAGAAATTTAGTTGTTGTAGTCATAAGTTGTTACTGTATTTAACATTTACCTGGTGAAGCACTACGGGTGCCTTTCCATGGTCACCCTGGATAGATCTAGCGGGTGAAACTCAGACACGGTCACCCTGGACAGAAGTTGACACAATAAATCAATCAACAAAAGTTATGAAAATCACCTGTAACATTTAAAAATTGAAATATTGGAGTAATATCAGAAAACAAATAATGAAATTTCAGAAATTTAGTTGTTGTAGTCATAAGTTGTTGCTGTATTTAAAATTTACCTGGTGAGGCACTGCGGGTGCCTTTCCACGGTCACCCTGGATAGATGTAGCGGGTGAAACTCAGACACGGTCACCCTGGACAGAAGTTGACACAATAAATCAATCAACAAAAGTTATGAAATTCACTTGTAACATTTAAAAACTGAAATATTGGAGTAATATCAGAAAAAAAAAATAATGAAATTTCAGAAATTTAGTTGTTGTAATCATAAGTTGTTATTGTATTTAACATTTACCTGCTGAGGCACAGTGGGTGCCTTTCCACGGTCACCCTGGAGAGATGTATCGGGTGATTTTCTACCATGGTCACCCTGGACAGATGTTGACACAATAAATCAATCAATAAAAGTTATGAAATTCACCTGTAACATTAAGAAAATTAAATATTGCAGTAATAACAGAAAACAAAATAATGAAATTTCTTAAATTTAGTTGTTGTAGTCATAAGTTTTTACTGTATTTAACATTTACCTGCTGATTCACTGTGGGTGCCTTGCCATGGTTACCCTGGAGAGATGTATTGGGTGATTTTCTACCACGGTCACCCTGGACAGATGTTGACACAATAAATTAATCAATAAAAATTAGGAAATTCACCTGTAACATTAAGAAAATGAAATATTGCAGTAATAACAGAAAAAAAAATAATGAAATTTATGAAATTTAGTTGTTGTAGTCATAATTTTTTATTGTATTTAACTTTTACCTGCTGAGGCGAAGTGGGTGTCTTTCCACGATCACCCTCTCCATCTATTCGATTTAAGTTGTAATCGATCAACAACTCTTCACCTGGAACTATTGTTTTTTTTGCACATACACATATATGATTTCCTTCGCGTGCCTCAAATATGCAATTCGGTTTCTTAGTTGTTTCCACTAGTCGTGTACTATTTATAAAGACCACAATGTTTCCATTAGCTTTTGGCCTTCCATCAATATACATAGTTGCCCCTTTATTTTGATTGTTATCTAGTAGTTGTATATAATTTGCGACAACTCCGTATCTTCGCATACTTTGCATATATCGGACCAACATCAACCAGTGATTGTATTTGTATAATGGTCCGACATACTCCATCAATTCAGTTACAGTGCCATAGATGACCTTTATGCCATCCATAGAAAATAACCCCAATCCATGTAGGGACGAAGGAGCAATGCGATACATCCTCCCACAGATGAAGAAATCTATGTCCACTTTAGGTAGCTCCTTAGGTGCCCATCGTTGCACTAGATTTTTATACCTAAAGGGCAACTCAATGCCACCTATTCTCTCATCATCATAATTACACGACCCTCCGTTGGCAATAAAAAAATGCATGCGGGTACCAATCTTTTCCTTACCTTTTCCAACCTAGTTGATCTAGAACCGGTAGATCTAGTACAACACGTCTCACTTTCAACCTCTCTTACTATATCTTGATCATCACTCGAGGAAGATAGATCCGAAAGATACCTATTTGGTGGTACCTACACTTTTTAAAGAAAGAAGATAAGTTATCGTGACAATATACGTTTTTGGTACCAACACAGTTGCATATAGTTGCATTTAGTTGAAATTGCCACACCTATCCGTCATATAGTTGCATAAAGTTTCGTAAAGTTGCATAAGTTGCAATATAGTCCATGTATGGAACTTAGGTCTTGTCCATGGTCAGGGAAAGAACTTAGGTTTTGTAGCATTGTAGTAGTGGAACGAGGATCCTCCTCCTTGTGTTTGGAGTACAAATTCTTAAAGTGTTTTCTAGATGCCTCCTTGATTGCTAGGAATTATCTCAAACTTAAGCCATATTCTAAGGATATTTCTTTGACATTATTTTCCTAACTCTAGATTTAACTTGTTGATGGAAGAATAAGGTATCCTTTATCACTAGATTGGAACCACATGCTTATAGATTTTAGATGCCACATTTCTTCCTCTGATCTAAATGCCTTTTGTAGCTTGCTACACATGGCTCTCTCTTCCTCTTGATTATGATTTGTAATATATTCCACTTCCATTATCACATGAAGAGATCTACTAGTTATTCTAGACCTTATTAAATTTCCTTTAATGGTTTCCAAGGAAATTTTTTGTGCACTATGTGTGAAAGGTTTAAAACATGCATTTGTTGTCAAAGAAATTATTGGTTTCAAGGGGATTCCTTTGCTTCTAAGGGTCCACTTATATTAATTCTATGATAAAGATAGTTTTAGTGGGAGCTCCATAGTGGTGATTCTTGTGGTGAAAGAGAATGGAGAGTAGTTATAAAATGGATATTGAGAAATTTTGTTAAGGTCCTAACCCGCACATAGGTAGATCAATGTATTCGGATGTAATAAAGGTCAATATTAATAAGGCATTTCAATAAAATAGAATAAGGTGGATGTAAGAAGACCTAATAGAAGCTTCTGCTTCTAGAAGGATCTTCCTCTAGATGCTTCTCTTAATAGACATATTTAGTATAAATAAGGGGCGAGGGTATGTGAACCCTAGCTGGGATATTATTGTAATAGAGTGATGCTCGACTGGAGGTTGCCCCCTCGAAGAGGCTTGTGAACATTGCTTTTGAATCAAAGTGTTTTTCTATTGCTATTTCGTATATAATTTATGTGTACTATGAAGATTATGCTGGATATTTTACTGTTATTCTTCCATTTCTAGCATTTTATTTCTGTTCTGCGCATTTTATATATCTGGTATCTTGCAAGTGGCATCAGAGCACTTTCCTTGGCAGAAATTGTGGGTATTTTTTTTTTCCAGGGTAGAGACGTATTCCGACATATTTAAGCCACAGATATTTGTCGTTACACACATAAACCCATGGTTGAGGGATTCATACACGCAGGAAATACAAGTGGTTCTTAAGCGCACATCTGTTGGCCACCCTTGTAACCCCTGTTGGTACCCCTTCAAGTGGTAGCACATCAGACAACACATGTGTACGGATCAACCTAGATTTCCTGAAGACCTCTTTAGATAAACTTATTGGCCGCCAGACTGCTATAGTTTCACTGAGAACAACACTCGGGAAGATACTCTCTAGTCCCTGGGTAGTCGGGTAGTACGGCTAAGGGTACGGTCTATCCTCCTTAGTTAGTTCCCTGAGATATTGGGCCGAGTACTACTGTTGGACCCTGCACGTATATCAGAGAGATATAGCACAAGGAAAACCCTTGTCTGTAGAACCCTTGAATACCTAACCCTTGGGGAACATAAACAACAACATAATCAAATTAAACCGGCGAGATCTATTGACACACATCTGTGTTCGGGTTGTTAAGTAAATACTCTCTGGTTCATAATTTGAGACCTATTCCATTAGATTCATCTCTTCTCCCTTATCACTTTCATCCATATCATTTTTCTGCAAAAATTTATGACCCCACCCACTCCCTTTTCAGTTCACCCATCATCATGGCCCATACCCGTAACCAAGAACTAGAGTCTCGCTTCAACACCCTGCAATCTGGTTTACTTGAGACCCAACAAGAAGTGCAACAAATCAGTGCTACTATTGCCTCCCGTTATGCCTCCATGAATGCATTCGTAAATGTAGCCGTGCAGTCCGCAATGGCGGAAGTCAAACACAAACTGATCACCCATCTTGAATCTGTCTTTGCATTACTCTGCACCAAACTCAAGCTCTCTATTGATGACTCTTTTCCTGATGCACATAAAAAGACTGAAGGTGAAACTTCTTCCCATTCCTTTCAACCCCATCACTTTCAAAGGGACATGCGCCTTCCGCAGGTGGATGTAACCAAATTTGATGGCACAGACCCCACTGGTTGGGTCACACAAATGGAACATTATTTCTCTCTCTACAACATTACATATGACTTGGCCAAACTCCGGTATGGTGTTCTCCATCTAGATCAAGAACGCTGGCAATGGTGGCAATGGAGAAAAACTTCCCATCAAGGGTATATTGCTTGGACCCAATTTGTTGCTGAGCTTTATGAACACTTTGACACTGACACCAACCATTTGGGCCGTTTGAAAAAATTGAAGCAATCAGGCACAGTCGAAGACTTCATAGCTGCATTTGAGCGTCTGGCTTTTCGAACATAGGGCATGACTGATGCTTTCTTTCGAGAGTGTTTTATCAGTGGCCTCAAGGAGGAGATTCGGGCCCATGCCCTCATGGCTCGACCTATGAATTGGGTGGAGGCTACCAAAAAAGCTAAAGAAGCACAACAAATTGTTTCCTCTCAAAACCGTAAGCCTTCCTTTATCCCGCGCCCTAAACCAGTAAACCCCACTACTCCCTCAGCCCCATTAAAAATACAAAAATTGACCAAGGATGAAATGGATGAATGCCAACTCAAAGGCCTCTATTATAATTGTGATGAAAAATATTTCCTAGGCCACAAATGTAAGGAACTAAATCTCTTTATGGCCATCTCTGAGGATATTTAGGAAGAAGATGTTGACACCCCCCTATGCCCGAGTCACCATAAATTTCTGACATAAACCCTTCCTCCGACCCTCCCGAAGTGGAACCCATCATTTCCCTCAATGCTCTCACCATCTTCTCTGCCCCCCAAACCCTCAAATTAATCGATTACATCAAGCATCGAAAGGTCATCATCTTGGTTGATAGTGGCAACACCCACAATTTTATTCATCACCGCATTGCCCAAGAAACCCATTGCTACATCCATGCTGTCAACAATTTCCAAGTCATGATTGCCAATGGTGGTTCTATGAAATGTGGCGGGTGCTATGAAAATGTGCGTCTCCAAATCAGTGACTAGCACCTCAAATCCCATATGTTTGCTATTGACATGGGAGGTTGTGACATTGTGTTGGGTGCCGAATGGATAAGAAACTTGGGTCCCATTCTCATGGGTTTTCAAAACTTAACCATGTAATTTGACCAAGGAGGCCACAAATATAAATTTCAAGGCATCACTTTGGGTTCACCTAAAGTCATCAGTTCTCATCGCATGGAAAAATTACTCAAAAAAGGTCATTCTGGTGTCATTGCCCAACTCCACGCCATACAAGCAACAGAAACCCCACCAGTGCCCCAAGACCTCCAAGCCCTCCTTTGTAAAAATAAAACAGTCTTTTCCACTCCCCAAGGACTCCCTCCTTCCCGTGGTGTCCATGATCATTCCATTCCCCTTGTCCCAGGAATCCTTCCCCCCAATATACGTCCATATCACCACCCCTTTGCAAAAAAAAATGAAATTGAAAAAATGGTCCAGGAACTCCTTACTACCGGAGTCATCTGTCCTAGTACGAGCCCTTACGCCTCTCCAGTTGTCATGGTAATGAAGAAAGAAGGTTCTTGGAGAATGTGTCCTGACTTCCTTGCTCTCAACAAACTAACCATCAAAGACAAATTTCCCATTCCTGTCATTGATGACCTCCTGGATGAATTGAGTGGCACCCAATTCTTCACCAAACTTGATCTTTGCTCGGGCTATCACCAGATCTGTATGAAAGAGTCTGACATTCCCAAGACAAACTTTTGCACTCATGAGGGCCACTACAAGTTTTTGGTCATTCCCTTTGGTTTGTGTAACGCCCCCTCAACCTTACAGAGCCTCATGAACCATGTCTTCTGCCCTTTTCTCCATCATTTTGTCTTAGTTTTCTTTGATGATATCCTCATATATAGCAAGACCTGGACAGACCATCTTACTCATGTGGATCAAGTTCTCAGCCTACTCTCTCAGCACCAACTTTTCCTGAAACAGTTCAAATGTGCTTTTGGTGCCTCCGAAGTAGAATACTTGGGTCATCTGGTGGGCAAGGATGGCGTCAGGGTGGACCTAAAAAAGATTGAAGCTATGCAAGACTGGCCGCATCCAAAGATTCTCAAAATCTTGCGTGGATTTTTGGGTCTCACAGGGTATTATCGCAAGTTCGTTCAGAACTATGGAAAGATTGCAGCACCTCTCACGGCTCTCCTAAAAAAGAACTCTTTCACTTGGACCCCAACAGCTGCACAAGCTTTTCAAACCTTGAAGACGGCCATGTGCACCACTCCAATTATGGCCCTTCCCGACTTCACAAATACCTTTGTGTTGGAATGTGATGCCTCAGGGAAAGGCATTGGTGCTGTCCTTACGCAAGAGGGTCGAACTTTGGCCTTCACTAGCAAGCAACTGTCTGAAAAGAATCTGGGAAAACCCATTTATGAAAAATAAATGTTGGCAATTCTGCATGTCGTTGAGTTGTGGCATCTGTATCTCTTGGGGAAACGCTTCCAAATTAAGACAGACCATCAAAGCCTCAATTACTTTTTGGAACAACGCATTTCTTCCCAGGAACAACAAAAATGGGTGACTAAGCTCTTTGGATATAATTATGAGATCATTTACAAGAAGGGCAAAGACAATGTCGTGGCGGATGCACTGTCCCAGAAATATGAAGATGAAGGATCCCTTTTTTCTCTTTCCTTCATTATACCTGATTGGCTCCAAGATGTGCGCTAGGAATGGCTTCAAGATCCCAAAAGTTCACATCTGATCCAGTTATTGCAGAAAAAGGCTCCGACTCCCCTAGGGTACTCCTGGATCTAGGATGAGCTTCGATACAAAGGTTGCTTGTATTTAAGTGAACAATCCAAGCTCAAATCCACGGTGTTTTCTGAGCTTCATGCTACACCCACAGCGGGGCACTCAGGGTTCACCAAAACATATGATCGAGTCAAACGTTCTTTTTTCTGGGATGGTATGAAATAGGACATCCGTAAGTTTGTTGCTGAATGTGAGGTGTGTCAATGCAACAAGGGAGAAACAGTCAAATCGCCAGGCACCCTCCAACCACTTCCGATTCCCCCTGCCATTTGGAAGGATATCTCTATGGAATTTATCACGGGCTTACCCAAATTGAGGAATAAATCAGTCATAATTGTTGTGGTGGATCGCCTTTCCAAGTATGCTCATTTTTGTGCTCTTCCCCACCCATTTACTGCATCTAAGGTGGCTCAAATTTTCATGGACCAGGTCTTCAAGCTGCATGGCATGCCGCACTCTATTGTTTCCAATCGAGACCCATCTTTCACAAGAAATTTTTGGCAAGAATTATTTAATCTACAAGACACACAACTGCATCTCAGCTCAGCTTATCATCCCCAAATGGATGGTCAAACGAAATTTGTCAACAAATGTTTGGAAACATATCTGAGGTGTTTTACCTCTGAAAAACAACACTAGTGGGCTCAATGGTTACCCCTCGCCGAATGGTGGTACAAAACTACATACCACAAAATCACTTGCATGACTCCTTTTGAAGCAGTATATGGACAGAATCCACCTTCAGTTCTCTCCTACTTACCGGGTACCTTGAAGGTCTAGACAGTTGACCAAACACTTACAGTCCGAGAGGATATCCTTCGTACCCTTAAAGAGAACTTGTTCATGGCATAGAATAGAATAAAGCAGCAAGCAGATCAAGGTTGCTCGGAACGTCAATTTGCAGAAGGGGACCAGGTGTTTCTGAGACTACAACCATATAAGCAAACTTCCCTCAAGGCTGAGCAGTGTCAGAAGCTAGCACCCAAATTATATAGCCCTTACACAGTTCTCAAGTGTGTGGGACAAGTTGCATATCAGTTAGCTCTGCCCAGTCAGTCGAAGCTACATCTTGTTTTTCATGTTTCATGCTTGAAGAAGGTGATTGGAACCAGGTGCCAAATTCAAACCAACCTTCCAGAGTTAGCTAAAGAAGGATCCATTTGGCTACAGCCAGAAGCAGTTTTGGACCAGCGTGAGCGTCGCCTGTGTCAGAGAACCATCAAGGAAGTGCTAGTATAGTGGAAAGATATGACTCCAACAGATGCCACTTGGGAACCAACTACCATTCTGCAGCAGTTTCCACATCTCAAGCCTTGAGGACAAGGCTGTTTTTAAGGGGGCGGACATGTTAAGGTCCTAACCCGCACATAGGTAGATCAATGTATTCGGATGTAATAAAGGTCAATATTAATAAGGCCTTTCAATAAAATAGAATAAGGCGGATGTAAGAAGACCTAATAGAAGCTTTCGCTTCTAGAAGGATCTTCCTCTAGATGCTTCTCTTAATAGACATATTTAGTATAAATAAGGGGCGAGGGTATGTGAACCCTAGCTGGGAGATTATTGTAATAGAGCGCTGCTCGACTGGAGGTTGCCCCCTCGAAGAGGCCTGTGAACATTGATTTCTGAATCAAAGTGCTTTTCTATTGCTATTTCATATATCATTTCTGTGTACTGTGAAGATTATGCTAGATATTTTACTGTTATTCTGCCATTTCTAGCATTTTATTTCTGTTCTGCACATTTTATATATCTGGTATCTTGCAAATTTAATGGGAACATATTTGAGATTTGGAAGCTAAATATGGAGGATCTTTTGGTAGACAAAGAATAGTGGGTCAATGTGTATCTTGATACTACACCTACAGGTATGTTGACATAAGATTGGATGAAGTTGTATAGGAAGGCAAAGAGCACAATCCAGTTGAGTCTTTCAGATTCATCGTTATTGAATGTCTCAGGAGAAGCTATAGTCAATGATCTAGGAGGATCTCCACATTTAAAAAATTAAATATGGTTATAATTTCTTTCGAAGATATCCTCACAATGAAGATCTTAGAGAGAGCTTCCTAATTCCATTTGAAGAGGTCAAATGAACTTGGTATGTGAAAGATATTGCTCATTGAAGTTTTGGGTAAAAAGGAAAAAAAAATGAAATGAAATTCTTGGTACATATTATGTGCTCTTGACTTTTCATTTTTATTGTAATAGGAAACTAATATTAATTTGAGAGCTATGTAGAATTGAATTTTACTAGTCTAAGAGGAATGCTGATATTTTCATGGGAATAATTGATATCTTTTCTCAACATGTCCCTTAAATTGTGCCCAAATCCTAATTTATTGGATCTAGAGAGTTATTATCTCCTTAAAATGTTGAGGTAGTTCTTAACAATATAAAATCATCAAAATCCATTTTTATTTTAGAATGGAATAAGTATTTGTAATCATTTTGAAGAAGAATAAGAAAGTTGTAGCCTTGCTTGTGAATTGTTAGCCTTTTTTGTAGAAAAAGAGATAAACCCCTTATTGGGAAAATGAACCATTTATTGTGAGAATCTTTTTTTCCTTGTAAAGGAGAGAATCATCAAAATTTTGGGAGCATATTTTCATCCTTTTTGTAAAAGGAGAATCCCTTTAAAAGGTGAATTAATGAAATGGTTCATTGATTGAATGAACCTGGAGACGTAGCCAAAATTTGGTGAAATTTGTTATCAATTTGGTTTGCATATTGTCTCATTTTCTTGTTGTTTAATTTCAATTTTAAATCATGAATTTTAATTATTATGTCAGTTTTCAAGTCAATGACAGAAAATTGTCAAATCTATAAAGAATAAAAACTAAGTCAATTTTATGTTTCTCATTTTCAGATCAAGTTGGTATCATAGCAATTGTCCAAAGGGTTTATGAACACATTTTCCACTTTATGTTAGATTCTTCCATTTGTTCCATTTTTGGTTTGGAAGTGTGGGTTTCTTGGTTGCAAAATGACAACCATGAAAAAAAATCTGAAGAGAGAAAGGATTAAGGAGATTGAAGACATAAACCGACATATTTGGGAGGAAAAATATGAACTGACAAGGACATTGCAATTCTCTAATCATGAGAAGAAAGAGGTGAAAGACATGTTTCAGTTCCATAGATAATTTCTCAAGGGAATCATTCAATATTTGCAACTTGAGTTGCAAGCCACATATGAGATTTTGGAAAATTTCTATAATGGTGAAGAAGTGGAGTAGAAAAAAGATTCTACCCTGAAAAGGATACCATCCTCTACTTCATATGTAAAAACCATGATTGAGGTACACACCATAATTAATTTATTGTGTTCTCTCTCTTCCCATCACAAGGAATGAATAATCCCATACAAGTTGAGGAAATACCTCATTATGTAGGTTTGGGAAATGGAAAATGAGAAGTTTGAGAATTCTCAAAGAAATTTGAAGAAAGAGAATATCCCAAGCCACTAGATCTACAGAAACAACCCATTTAAGGATATGGCACACCACTCCATGATGGTGGGAGTGAGTGAAATATTTTAGAATAAAGAAAGGTACATCCTTTCAATCATGGTAAAATTGTCAAGAAAGAATGCAAAGCATCTCCAAAGAGAGATGAGCATCCCAAAGGAGGAGGTAAAAAAATTTCCCCTCATTAGTCTTGCACAAAGGATAGCCCTAAAAGGTATAGAAACCATGAGTACTGAAATGTT
>JASDQU010103669.1:1764-54290 GCA_032191745.1 Picea mariana
TCCTTCCACCCAAGATGAGAGATAATAAAACTTTACATTAAATCATCACCATCAACCAATCATCACATAGAACCTGATAATGCTTTCTGAGACTTCTTCAATTTCTGCAATTCTTCAATTCTTGGAGTACTCTGATCCTGTAGATAATATTACTCAATGTATTCTCTGAAACTTCTCCAATTTTCACTCCTTGAATCCTCCCCAAAAAGAGGTTATAGAAAGAATGATAGACTTTATTCAATTCTGGTCTATTCAAATAACCCAACTTGTACAGCATGCCCAACGCTCAATATTTAACATCTGATTCGAAAACTTGCACAAAAGAAACTACAGTCTGTATTATTTCCAATGGAAGTGGTCCCACTTCATTTGGATTATGTATGAAGAAGTTATGACTGTTTTACCCGGAACACCTGTTTATTGACTAGCTTCAGGACTGGTCACAAACCCTATCTTCCACAGAGTGTATCTCCATGTTATAGCGAATAAAGAGATTAAATTTTTACCATAGGTACCTTGATATGTCTTCTCGATACCATAGTGATTTCACCATCTGAATCGTTCTAGAAAAAAAGTTATAGCAAAATGGTAAGATGACCTGAAAATAACATACCTTAGAACACATCACCAAAAGACTTCATCCTCCCTTGAAATACGACCTTCTTTTACTTCTTATTTCCTCTGAAATTCAACTTGTATCAAAACGAATGTATAATGATGTTTATTTATACCATTTATGTCACTTCATTTTAACATTAGGGATGACCTGACACTTTCTTATTTTGTAATTTTCTTCTTTAATTATCTTCAGGGCCTACATGTACTTCCTTCTTCAATTCACTTTGTCATCTTCAAAAATTCATTTCTCCTCAACCATGAGGATTCACGTGACGTGCCACATACCACCGGAAACAACATGATGTATACTATCCATTCATGGGTGTTGTATATGCATGTGCATTGTCCTTCATGTCCAAATACCTTTATCAATCTTGCTGTCCAAAACCCATGAATAGGGTTGACATCAATGAATACAACCAATCTTCCAACACATTTTTTAGTCCAAACATTCTTTATATGCATAGGGATAACATATCTTTCATAACTTCTATCAGATCTATTCATATCAAATCTTCTTTCTTCTAACTGTGCCCTAGTTTTCAGACTAGGACAAAATCTATCAGACATACCTAGATTCATTCTTTCAAAACAAAATTTTTCGCTTATCTTACCTTTCTCAAAGCACAAAGCTTTCAGATCTTACCTCTTTTGAAAAAAAAATCATTGATCTTACCTCTTTTCTTCAAATCTGATTCCTTTCTTAGCACAAAGCTTCTCAAGTCAAGTAGAATACTGCACACTAAATAAATAGATCTACGCACAAATCTTTCTCTTTTCTTCAGTTCCCAACAATCATATTTTCAGATCCAGGCAACAAAGCCATTTGTTGGCACATAGGGCAAACCCAGGGTTCAACACTTCAACAACACACCAACAAAATCCTAACTACTGACCCTTTCGGCAACACCTACGAAGAAGATGAAGTCTCACCCAAGGTAGAGGCAAGGGTGGTTGCAGGACTCAAATGTCTGCAAACTAGTTGGGACACAGATCTGTGATTACACCACTCTCACAAAGCACTTAGAAGTTAACATTCATCAGTATTTAACCCTTGTTGACATCGCATATCAAAATCCTAATGACATAACAACGCATCATTCAACTGGATCTAACACATCTTAACACTTAGCGTATGGAAAGAGATCAGATCTAGCATTCATTCACATTACTAAGCACTAAGCTATCATACCAGATTCATCTAAACATTCATTACTGCACTAAGCTTAAATCATATGAACAATATAAAAACCATAATGCACAAAGCAACCATAACATAGGATATACGTGGTTCACCCTAGTGTGGGGATACGTCGGCCAACTCTTCTCTTGTTTATTATCTTCTGTCAATATTCCTACATGCACAAAGCCCAAAAACCATGGATGATTTTAGGGGCTAAATTTCACTCATGGGCTATTTTTCCATGCTTTTTTAAAAAACGAGATTCATTATTTTAAAAATGATTCGCCCAAATTCTATAGGATAAAATTATTTTATCTTAAAAATCGCCAAAATTTTATAAAAACTATATAAAATCCTTAGAAATTTGAATATTTTTACAAACATATCACCAAACATTTATAGTTGGAATATGAAGGATAAGTAAGATTCACCAAGGTTTCTACATTTTAAAATAAATTTCCATCCTTAAAATCATCCCTGCCAAAATCCCTACTCTGCATAGGACAAGAGATTTGCGCACACCTCACCAAATCCTCCTTCCCCAAGTTAGGTCACAACACAAATCCTTCTTACACAATCCACACACCAACTTCTTACAATCACTTTCACTTAGCTCTGCAAGAGCTCAACACAGCATGCACAAAGCATCATAACCATTCACACTTAGCTCACACTGGACTTGACTCTTCCCCCCTTTTTTACTTACATAGCCTAGCTTTGTATTTATACATTACAAAATGGGACTAAACATGGGTAAACCCATGGGCCAACATCCCCATACCCATTACATAAACCCTAAACCCAAAAGTGCCCTAAGAAGAGGTCGAGATCTCGCGATCTCCACTTCGACTTGTGCTCCACCTTCGATCATCCTGTCGAAGTCCCAAAAGAGGTCAAACATGACCAAGGATCTCAAAAACTTGGTCAAGGGCCAACACCTCCTTTATTTATACAATCTAGAAGGTGCTGAAAGGACGTGTCTTTTCACTGGTAGGGCCGATTTCTCCTTCTGGGTGGTTATAACCACTTTAATTAATTCTGGGGGCCAACTTCTCATTATGGATATTACAATTAGGGTTTTACCAATCTGCAAAAGGGGATTTGGTAATTTACAATGCCCGACATGATCATTCCACAAAAGGGGATTGATCTAATGAATAATACATCAATAATAAAATAAAATACTCTTTGCAGTTACAATATTTCAACACTCCCCCTTAACAAGAAGGGTATTCTACAACAACATCAGGTGAGAGAGAGGGCATCATCATCAAAAACATCTTGGAACACTGACTAGAGTATCTATAAATCATCAGAAGTTTTTCTCATTATCAATAGCAGCAACAACACATCACAAAGGATGGAGCATCATCAAAATCAACACTAGGCTGAGAGTCAATTAACACAAGGCTAGCATCACAGCATGAAGCTAGCTACACAATATCATCAACACGAAGCTAGCATCAAAGTACAATAATGGAAACACAACATCATCAGCACGAAGCTGGCATCACAACACGAGGCTGGAAACACATCATCACAGCATGAGGCTGGCACAACATCACAACACGAGGCTGGCACATCATCACAACACGAGGCTGGCACATCATCAACATAAGGCTGGCATCACAACACTAAGCTGGCACATCATCAACAAAAGGTTGGCATCATAGCACTAGGCTGGCACATCATCAACACAAGACTGGCATCACAACACTAGGTTGGCACATCATCAACACAAGGCTGACATCTCAGCACTAGGCTGGCACATCATCATCATGGGGCTGGCATCACAACACAACTCCCCCTTTCAAGGGAGGTCCTTATGAACTACACTAATCTTATCTCGAAAGTGCTCAAAATGTACATGAGATAGAGGCTTGGTCAACACATCAACAACCTGTTCATCCATGCTAACATATTGGAGCTTTATGGCTCCTCTCTGCACCATGTCACAGATGTAATGATATCAAATCTCTATGTGTTTTTACTTTTCATGGAACACAGGGTTCTCGGTCATCTTTATACAACTATGGTTATCAGATAGGATCAAGGTTGCTTCCATCTCTATGTCAAATAGACCAATAAACAAATTTCGAAGCCATATGGCTTCACAACTGGCAGAACAAGAAACAATATATTTTTCTTCTGCTGTGTTGAGAGTAATGCTTGATTGCTTCCTACTCTTCCATGAGATCATGGTTGATCCCATACTAAAACAACATCCTAAATTTCTCTTTCTATCAGAGACACTTCCATCCCAATCTAAATCAATATATCCATTTAGTCTAAAGTCATGATCTCCATCATAACTGAGACCACAATCTAATGTACCCTTAAGGTACCTCATCACATGTTTTGCAGCAACTAGGTGAGCATATCTAGGTTCTACCAGAAACTGACTCAAGGTGTTCACAACAAAATAGATGTCTAGCCTTGTGTTCGTCGGATACATCAATGATCCAATGATATGTCTATATAGAGTAGCATCAATCAATTCTAACGAAGATTCAACCAGGAGCTTCAACTTTGTTTCCATGGGTGTATTCATGGACTTGCACTCCAACATATCAAATCTCTTCAGTATTTCAACTGCATACTTCCCTTGGTTAAGGAAGATCCTCTCTGGGCTCTGCCATACCTCAAGACCTAAGAAATAGTGCATTAGGCAAAGGTGTTTTATCTCAAATTCTGCAGCAAGCTTCTTCTTACATTCAGTGATGAGATTTTCTTCTCCAGTTAAGAATAATTCATCCACATATAGCAACAATATAACAGGATCATCATTCATATCCTTGAAGTAAAGGTTATATTTTGTTTTACTCTTGGTAAATCCCAAGCTTGTCAGAAAACTATCAATCCTTCCATACCAAGCTCTAGGAGCTTGCTTCAATCTGTATAGAGCCTTCTTCAATTTGCACACATGAGTCTTCATGTATTCAACTTCAAATCATTGAGGTTTTTCTATATACACTTCTTCTTCAATGACACCATTTAAGAAGGCAGTTTTCACATCCATCTAGTGTAACTTCCACTTCATCTTAGCTACAAGGGCTATGATGGTTCTGATCGAAGTGTATCTGGCTATAGGAGAAATGTCTCTTCATAGTCAATGCCTTCCTTTTGGGAAAAGCCACGAGCAATGAACCTTTATTTATATTTTTCAATGATTCCATCAAAAACATGTTTTATTTTCAAGAGCCATTTGGAATATACCACATCCTTTCTCTTTGGTCTGGGAAATATTTCCCATACATCATTCTTTATAATGGATTGGTATTCTTCTTTCATGGCATCTGCCCATTGTTTCTTCTGAATGGATTCTTCAAAGAAGGTAGGCTCCTTCTCTAAGAGATCAAACATCAAAGCCATATAACTGGAGAATTGATTAGGTTTATTCACTTGTCTCATGGTTCCTTCACAAACACCATACTTCTCTCCATATTGATTGAGTTCACTTGCCCATAATGGCTTTCTCTTGTGGGAGATCGTTATCTAGGCAGGTTCTTGAGATTATACTATGTCATGATCTTCTAGAATCTCCTCATCAGGGGAAGCTATGACTTCCCTCACTGGTTCTACAACTTTGGGAGCTACAAGTTCCTCTTCATATACTTCTTCAAGCTGACATCTTCTTGATTTCTTGAGTGTTGCATATTCATCAAAGGTTACATCCCTGCTGATATCAATATGATGGTAACTTGGTATATAAATTGTGAAGGCCTTGGATACCTCACAGTATCCAACAAATATTCCCTTCTTTCTTGAAGGGTCTAGCTTGGTTCTCTTCTCTTTTGGAATATGTACAAATACTGGGCAGACAAATATTTTGAGTTGGCTTACTTTTGGCTTCTTTATGGAGAATGTCTCTTCAGGGGTATTGAACCCAAGTGCACTATGGGACAATCTATTTTGTATATATACTGTTGTTTTTTCTACTTCTTCCCATATGCACATTGGAATATCTTGATCATGGATCATGGTCTTCACTGCTTCCATTATAGTTCGGTTCTTTCTTTCTTCTACACTGTCTTGTTGAGGATTGTAGGGAGTGGCGAGCTCCCTCTTGATCCCGACATCTTTGCAAAACTTTTCAAACTCTTTTGAGGTGTATTCTCCTCCATTATATGACCTGAGTATATTGATCTTTCTTTTAGAAAGATTATCTATCAAGGCTTTGAATTCCTTGAACTTATTGAACACTTCATCTTTTGATTTCAAAAAGTAAACCCAGGTTTTATGAGAATAGTCATCAATAAAAGATACATAATATACATACCCACTGATGGAGGATGATGGAATTGGGCCACACACATATGATTGAATGAGTTCTAGGACTCTTGCTTTACTGTCTCTCATCGAAAAAGGGTTTTGGATGTTCTTCCCTTGTGCACATCCATTGCACACACCTTCATGGTCAACTTTGAGTTCTGGTAGACCTGTGACTTCCTTGCTTACATAAGGTAATTATTTGTAGTTGATATGGGCTAATATTCTATTCCAAAGTTCACATGTATTCTCGATGGAGTGGTTCATGGTTGCTTATGAGTGACCCTTTAGCTTATACAAGCCACCTTCTTCTTTTCCAATGACAATTGCTTCTTCCATGGTTTTTCCTTTAGCCCACATAAGAAATTCTCCATATATAAAGGAAACTTTGAAGCCTTTCTTTTATAAAGCTAATATGGAGAGTAATTTATTTGTCAAACTTGGTACATATAATACATCTTTCATCTTCATTGGAGTCTCTGAATTAATCTTGTAATTTGATTCTCCTACCCCCTTGATAGGGTATTGATAATCATATCCAAGTGTAACTTTCCGAGAAAAAATATTTTTTGAAAGGCAAGAGAGAATGTCTCTTTGACCTGTCATGTGCTTGGAAGCACCACTATCAATGAGCCACGTGTCTTCACCGGGTGATACTGATCCTGAGAGGGATGAGATTAAGACATAGTCTTCAATTCGTTCTCTTATCATCTTTGTGGGTGGATCTTCATATTCAATTGCATGGGAATGATACCTCTTTTTTTTATTCTTGTATTCTTCTCGTCTAGCTGGACAATGTTTTACAATATGTCCCATCTTGTCACAATGGTAACATTGGTTGGATGAGAAATCTTTTCCTTTTCTTTGTCCTTTCTGAAACTTCTAGAATCTCCATGGTTGATATTATTTATGTATGAATTTGTTTTGGGGGTGAGACTCATTATGAGTTTCTTTATGTAAGTAAGACTTCTTTCTTCCTCCTTTGGCATGAGTAGTTAGGGCTTGATCATCATCTCTTGATAGCAAAGCTTCTCGGTTAGCTACTCTTGATTCTTCTTGAAAACATTCTTCCCAAATACTGTCAAATTGTAGTTTCTCCTTTATGGAAAAAATAGTTTGGATGAATTCATCCCAAGGTCTTGTGAGACCATTAAGGGTCATCATTATGAGTTTGTCTTCGTCTATAATATCTCCAATTGCTTCTAGCTCTTCTTTGAATTATGATATTATGGAGAAATATTCCTGGATCGTTTCTCCTTTCTGCATCCTTGTATTCTTGAGTTGAGTTCTTAGATTCATACTCTGATTTATGTTCTTTCCTTCATATAATCTAGTTCGGGCATCAAAAATTTATTTTGGATTCTTGTTTGAATACACTTGAGGAATCAAGTGATCTTTGATAGAATCTGCAATGATTCTTTTGGCCCTAATTGTGTCCTTTTGGTGTTTTTCTTTAGTTGTAGCATCAACGGGTTTTGGTACATCTTCTTTAATGAATCTTGCTAGGTCATTCTCTTCAAGAATGAGTCCAATCTTATACTTCTAGGAACAAAAGTTTTCCACACCTTCTAGCTTGTCAACAAGCTTAGTGATTGTAGACATCTTTTACCCGGAGCTAGGAAAATGACCAAAAATGAAAGTTCTCAAAATTGAATTTTGAACTTACCAAGAGGTGTGCTTGGTTGAGGCGAGTAGCTTGGTGTGGTTAGATTTCAAAAAATCCAATTTTTTCCCCTTCAAACTTGACCATCGGATTTCTAGACTGGTGCTTCTGGTTTTCTGGTACTTCTAGTACTGGTGAAAACCATGGTTTCACTTTCTGGGAGATCTAACCACTGAAAAGGTGCGCTGAAGGTGCCAAAGAGTTCCTTGAGGTAGGGTAAACTTTTCTAGATGGATTTTGGGCTGAAATTCCTCTTCAATAAAAATCCCTAATTTTCATGTACGACAATAGTGACGTTTTTCTTCTTCTTGTGAAAGATGCTCTCTTAATCTTAACTCTGATACCATGTTAGAGTTTAAGATATTATTAGGTTTCTTTTCAATTCACTAGATAACCATAGCATAGATAGGATCACTGAGAAATACACAATCACAAGAGACAGATCATTTATCCTGGGAAACCCTCATGGGGGAGAAAACCCAGCAAAAAATTCCTTAATATAGATAGCCAATACAATGCCAAGAGAATAAACCAAACACTACAGAAAGTCCTCTCCCAAGTAATGTGCCTCTCTCTCTCTTCCTTCTTCTCCAACTGTAGCTCCAAACTTTCTCTCTGATGAACAAGTGAGTGAGTGAACAAATGAGGTGCTATCCTCCTTTATTTATACAATCTGGCAGGTGTTGAAAGGACATGTCTTTTCACTGGCAGGTCTGACTTCTCCTTCTGGGTGGTTATAACCACTTTAATTAATTTTGGGGGCCAACGTCTCATTATGCATATTACAATTAGGGTTTAACCAATTCATAAAAGGGGTTTTGGTCATTTACAATGCCCGACATGATCAATCCACAAAAGGGGATTGATCTAATGAATAATAGATCAATAATAAAATAGAATACTCTTTGCAGTTACAATATTTCAACATCCATGAGTTGGAAACTACATCAGATAGATGGATTCTTGATGAGTTTGGGTTTCAGAAAGAGTGTTGCTGATCCAAACCTATACTATTACATTGTTGGTGACAAGAGCCTAATTTTGATGACTTATTCGGGAAGCCATGTTGTTGGATACAAGAAATCCTTGACTTCTAATTTCAAGATGAAGGATCTGGGTATGATGCACTACTTCTTGGTACAAGAAGTATGATAGAGGACCATTGAGACTTTTCCTAAGTCAAGGAAAATATACAATGGGGATATTAAAGAAGTTCAGTATGACAAAATGCAAATCCATGTCTACATCGATGGTGATGGATTTGATGAAAAATAAATGATTATGATTCAAATGAGATTGATCCACATGTGTACCGACATTTGATTGGATCATTGATGTTTCTGGTTTACACCAGACCAGATATATGTTATGCAATGAATGTTCTTAATAAATTCATGAGTAAGCCAAGATAGACTCACTGGATAACAGTAAAGCATGTATTGAGATATATACGAGGCAAAATTGGATATGGCTTGAGATATGTCTCAAGTTTTAACTTGAGTTTGCAGGGATATGCCGATACAAATTGAGCAAAGAGTACAGTGGACCAAAAGAGCACATTTGGTTGTAGTTTTAACTTGGAGTTTGCCATGGTTTCCTAATGAAGTAGGGAACAAAGCTCAGTGGCCTTGATTACCTTAGAAGAAGAGTGTATAGCATTGAGTGTGATAGTCCACGAAGCAGTGTGGCTTCACAAGCTTCTGACATATTTATTTGATCTTGAGATGGATACTATTATTAATTGTGATAACCGGAGCTGTGTGAAGCTCTCTGAGAAACCTGTGTTTCATGATAGATCAAAACACATTGAGATAAAATAATCATTATATCAGAGACATGGTGCAGAGGAAAGCAATAATCATGCAATACCTTTCTACACATGAGTAGATTGCAAATATCTTCACCAAAATGCTTGCCAAAATGAAGTTTGAGTACTTCCGTGAGAAATCATCCCAGTGGAGAATACCTCTCTAGATGAGAGGGAGTGTTGATGACTACATCCAAGAAAAATTCCGAGTACTTCCATGCGAGACTTGGACTGATGGGGAATTCCACCCTAGTTGAGAGGGAGTGTTGATGATTACAGTTGCGTGAGACATCCTCCAGGACACAGACTGAATGAGTCAACCTGAGAGAAATCCCATGAGTTGGGTCTGTGGTTCCTCTCTTATACGCAGATGGAATGTTGTGTACCCCTGTGAGGGGTGAAGGAGCCCATGTGATGGTTTTAATGTTATCCTCTATGAAGAGAGTTGAGATGATGCTTTAGATGATCCTCTTGTGTAACGTAGTGAGAAAGAAGATCTGCAGAGTTGGGCGTGCCTATGGCTGAGCACATGTGAACGTGTGGAAACCCATGAGTTGGGTATATCATTTTAATATAGAGATGAAATGATGTATTAGCCTCCTCTGTGTAGAGAGTTGAGATGATGTGATACTCTAGATGATTCTCCTGTGTAATGCAATGAGAAAGAAGATCTGTTGAGTTGGACATGCTTGTGGCTGAGCACATGTGAACGTGATCCTAGTGGTTGAGCACTAGTGAGTGTGGTTCTCCTATGAGACACACTGAGATAGATATGTGGGCATCCCTGTGGCTGAGAAAATATGGATGTGCCACTAGCGGCTGAGCACTAGTGGGTGTATGATATCCCTTGCTATATTGTACAAGAATCAGACTTACCTGTAACCCTATTTGTGATGTAAAGGGTATAGGTCAGCCTTGTTAGCACTCACTAAATTTGTTTGGCTGATAAAACAAATGACAAAGGTAACCTACAAACCACTTTAGAGATAGGTATTATCCTACTTAGCTCAGAGAGGGCTCTCCCCTATCACTTGGTCTTTAACAAATGAATTTTCTTTAACAAGTCAATGTCTAGGTTTTGTTTCTTTGAAGCGTTTTTTATAATTTCACTGGAAAGGAAGGGGAGGGACACCTAGGGCTATGGATTCAAACTTTTGAAAACAAATGGAAGCACTGAATGGTCGGTATAACTATCCATAGGATAAAGGCTTAATGAGGTGATGAATTTGAGTTATAAATTGTAATTTGTAGAGTGTAAGAAGAAAGGAAAAACATAGAATTGCATCAGAGAATTAAATAAAATGAATTATGACTTAGTTAGGAAGAACTTAACACAATTTAAATTTCTTAAGTCGAGAGCATCACAAGATGAATTATGGGCCTTTAACTATCCAATTTAAACAGAGTACAGTGACAATGAAATCAAGAACACATGAAATACATACAAAGAAAGAAGACAAATCTCAGGCCACCACCATTAGAATATTTTCGTGGAAATTTCAAGACGTCTGCATGTGCATTCTATTCAGTTTCAGAAAATTAAATTCAAGTTCCAAATAGCTAAAATCATGCCCTTTCACTTCTGCCAACCCCTAATACATTTGGAACTCCTAATATTTATACAAACTGAGTTCCTTTGGTTTGAAACCGATCACAATTATTATAAAGAAACGTTTTGGTTTTGAAACCGATTACAATGATAAGAAAGAAACATTTCGATTTTGAAACCGATTACAATGATCAGCAAGAAAACATTTCTTGATCCAGATGCTGTCTCCTTTGGTGTTTCAGTCCCTTTCTTTGCCCTATGGCTCTGTCTCGACCCTCCATGTGATTCACTGTCTTTCATTGACATTTGGACATCATTTGGGCCCTGGAAAAATGCATTTTGTCTTACCTAGCTATATTATTTCCTTCCATTGCAAGTCAGAAGGAATATCATAATCTGTCATTTCCTTTATCAAAATCTTCAGGTCAATGCAAGAATCATATGATATGACTGGCAGTCCAAGCATGAATGATTTAAAGTGATTCATAATTTCAAACTCTGTAATTAGATGCTCAACTAATGTAGCTCCTTTCAAATTTTCCTCCAAGGTTTCTAACTTAGAATGATCAATTCTGCATTGAGTCAAATAAGAATTGTATTCTTCCTGATCGTACAATTTTTCCTTGCCATCCCAAAATGGTGGAAGACCTTTGGTAAACAATTCTTCAAATAAATATTTGAACTCCTGTACACTCTGTTCCATTTGTGTTTCCTTAGTTTGGACTGACTTCAACAGGTTATGTTTAGCAATAACCCTCCTGGCCCAGATAATCAATATATTTTTGTCTTTAACTCCAATAGTCTAAAGGTCTACAGTAGGAAAAACACTGAGTAGATTTATGGCTTTTTGGGCCCATTATAATGGTTTCTTTGCTAAAGTTTTATTCACAACAGTGCACCTATTTCTAGTTGTAAGGGCTATGCTTTCTTTATCATTAATTAAATTCAAATGTGATCTGAATTTGGCAGATTCGACAACTATAGAGTCACAAATGATATGATTGGCCCATGCAACATACCTTTTCCTCTTAACCTTACTTTCAATTGATTTATTATCTCTTGCAATACTTCATTCTCCTTTTGAAATTGAGCTATCCTTTCATCCTTTGCATACAATTCCTGCTTCAATTTCTCTATGCTTCATTTCAGCCCTTTGATTTCTCCTTCTTTCAAGCTAACTTGTGACATAGCCTGGACAATTCCTTCAATGTTTGACCCAATTTCCGTAGTAGGAGCTGAAACCACAACCGTGTTTATAAATCATGTTTGCTCTTATGACCATTTCACCTTTTCTTGTTCCAACTGCAACACCCTATCCTTGTAGCCTAGTGTCTCTTGACGAAGTGTTTCCTTTTCCTGCTCTAGAGCAACCAATTATGTTGTTTGTGTATGATCTGTAGCAAGCATTTTCAATTTATTCTTCAAACTTTGAATTAATTTGTCCTTCTCATCCAATGAAGATTTCAACCCTTGGGGGCCTTCAGATTCCAACCTCTTGACCTGAGTCTAACAATCTCTGCTAGATGCCTTTTCCTTCCTCAATTGTCCTTCCAATTTCATTGCCTAAGATGATAGTTTTCAATTCTTTAAACTTAAGCTCAAGTAATTATAATATAGCATGTCACTAGTGTGTTTGTGGAATTTGACCTTGTCTGGGGAACTTATGTTGTCATATTTTATATTTATCTCAGATACTTTGTCTTCATATGCAACTACAATGTTAAAGGTCCTATTTTCAACATCCCTTACTGTGAACATGGAAGATTTATGATGAGAAATATTTTCCACTTCATGGACTAAATCCCTCATCTCACCTTCAACTGTGTTTCCCTTCTCAACATATTGTTTTTCCAAGTCCTCTCTAGATTGATAAACTGACTCAAATGTTTTATCAAAGATGTATTTCTTAATGCTAAAGGTTATTGAGCTACCTTCACTTTGGAGTTTATTTTCCTTTTCAACCTGTACAGTGCTAATACCACTTTCCACCAAATCTAGATTAGCTTAGTCTTTGGACTCTTCTTCTTCCAAATCCACAATCTGTGTTGACTGTGTAACTTTCATCTTCTTTGGGGAAGTATGTTGATCACTAATTCCCATGGCCTCTGAATTGCTTCTCTTGCTGTAAACACTTATCTTAGGAACTTTGATTATCAGTTTCTGAGGAGCTTGTTGTGTTTGAATTGATTGCAGGGTTTCTTTCACTTCCTTTTTTTGGGTTTGTTGTAGGGTTGCTTCTATGTCAACACAAACCTCTATATTAGCTAGCTTATCAAAACCCTCAACCTATTCATGTTCATAAAGGGCTATTTTTTCATCTGTCTTCTTTTGGATATGATTTGGTGTGGATCATACCTTCTTCCCTGTAACTGTCCAAAACAAAACTCTTTGAGATTTGCTTTAACCTAAGATAAACATGATTTGGATTTGACAATAAAAGGGCCAATGAAAAAATGGAACTTAAGGTTGGAGGCTTTGTGCAACTTCAGGAAATGCTTTGTCTCAGATATAATTCTCTGCCTGATGAATTTGAGGGAAAATATTCTAGGAGTCATAAAAATAGTCAATAGGTAAGGGGATTCATGATGACCATAAACCAAGATTACTATTGAGTGCATGAATAATACCCAATCCCACACTCTGTTCTCTGGATTTGGCTATAGATAGCTTCTCATGTCATCCAAAAATCTAGGTAGGTTGGTCTATAAACTTTGGACATGACTTTGTTGATGAAGATAAGTAATGTAATTTTTTTACATTTAGTTGACACAAATGTTGCTTCAGAAAATTCTCTCTTGTTGGTTTCCAGGAAAATTCTCAACAGATAGGTGTAGTATCTAAAATGTCTCAGGGAGAAAAAATTCATCACTAGTTGTTTATGAATAGTATCGGTTAGGAATTGATCAAAGTTGATATGGACTGACAGACCAGGTTCTGACTTGAAAAAGGTTTGAAGGAAACCGATCATGACTTCGACCACGTACTTGTCACTATCTAAGCCTAAAATTTGACTCAATAAGGAGCAGACCCACTAGACCTCAATGACTATTATATCTACATTCATAGGCAAGGACAAACTTTCAGAGAACTATTCAGGTTTGACAATTTGCTGCAAAAATAGACTTCAAACCTCTAAAGGACACTCTCTATATACCCTAATCAATTTATCTTCATCGAATGGTTGAGATTTTACAGGAATGGAATCTTCCCCGTGCAGCTTCGCTCCCCGAAATCATTCTCGGACTTCGATCTTGAGAACTCATGATCCATGATGCTTTAGACTCGATCAAATTGGTGCTCCTTCCATATTGATCCCTTCCCTTCCATATCCAACCCCTTTCCCAGTTTATCAGGTTTCCAAACCAAATTTAGCGTTCTGCTAGATATTGAAATCTTGATTTTGCACGATAAAAATTTAATGGTGACTAACATGGGCTCCAACTTGGGATGCTATCCTCCTAGTGAGGTAGAAAAGAATGACAAAACAAGTTCACGTCCATTGGGATTTATTTCACTCATGCAACTAAATCGATAAACAACTTATTCATGAAACTTTGTTCACATAACTCCAATTATACTCAACATAAACTTAGGGCCTTCGCTTCAAGCTTCAATTTTCTGTTGATTTGATTTCAAATGCTTCAATTGAAAAACAAAAATGGTTATATACAATGAAATGGAAAGGGTGAAAAATTCTTTAAGCGAGATAATGCTTGAGAAACCTGTCATTCACAGGTCCCCCACCAACGAGATCTCCATTAAGTTATTGTAATAGATAAACATTATTTCCATGGTATGCCACAATTTTGAAAGGTCCCAGCCACAGATGGTTGTATTTTCCATTCTTTCCTTTGTCTTCATTCCTGGCATCCCATTTCAACACCAAATCCCCCACTTTAAAATCATATTCCTTAGTATGCTTGTCAAAATATTTTTTAATCTTTTCTTGGTGGAGTTGAGAGTTGTTGAAGGATTTCTCTCTTGTTTGTTGAACATTGATTAGTTCACTTATCCTCCTTTGAGTGGCATTTGGTTCAATGTCTTTCTCATGGTTTTTTCTACTTCTTCCTCCAGCAAACAACTCAGCAAGATCCCACCTGGATCCTTCCAATATAGAGATTGGTATAAAATGCAAAACTTTGCTGCTTTTAGCTTCAAAAACCTGGCCTTGGTTTTGCTCAATTCAGGAGGAGCCTGCAAATTTCTTAATACATAAATGATGTCAGCATACCATGGGGAATCAAGGAATTTTTTAGATATACGAGGGGTTGTTTCTTCTCCTGAATATGTCGATAAATCAATAATGAAATTAATTCCTAAAAGCTCACAATTTGATTGTTCCATCATCCTTGCAAGTCCTCTCCCCTTGATCAACTTTGTAGATTTTATGTCGAGGTCATACTCAAAAAACACAACTATCCACCTGCCCCTTTTACCCTCAGGATCGGGCTAAGTCAAAATGTCCTTCACATAACTGTTGGGCACATAAACAATAGTATGGGAAGGCAAGATATAAATTATAAACTCCTTTAGGGCCTTGACCAGTGCATATCCTGCTTTTCCATGATATTATACATTAGTGGGGAATCCCTCAATGTCCCGCTATAGTAGGCTATAGGCCTCTCAAAGTTCTATTCATCTTTTTGTAACAAGACACCAGTAATGGTGTGTTCTAAGGAAAAAGAAAACAATACAAAGTCTTTTGCAAAATTTGGACTGGCCAACACTAGGGATTTTGTCAATGCCACTTTAATATCTTCAACAGACTTTCTAGCTTCAGAATTCCACTTGATCTCACTTTCTTTCTAAAGCATGTTAGTGATATTCTTTATGATTTCATCCAGATTAGGGATGAACCTTCTCGTAAAATTTACTTTCCCTAGGAAATATTGTACTTCTTTCTTGCTTCTAGGTGTGCCAATTTTAAGGATTCCTTCAAATTTGTTGGGATCTATCTTGATTCCCTCCTTTAAAATAATGTGACCAAGAAACTTTCCCTCTTCCATGCCAAAATTAGAATTCTTGGGGCTCAATGAGATGCCAAACTTCCTACATTTATGAAAATCTCTCCTTAGATGTTTAAGATGTCCATCATCAGAGACTGAATATACAGTGATATCATCTAAGTAAATAACAATAAAATTATCTTTCTCATCTGCAAAGGCTATATCCATAGCCCTTTGGAAAGTTGCTCCTGCATTCATGAGCCCAAAAGGCATTTTGGAATACATGAAGGTGCCCCATGGTGTTGTAAATGTTGTCTTCTCCCAATCATCATGGTGTACCATGATTTGGTTGTACCCAGAGAAAACATCCAACATTGATATTTTTAGAGAACCAACCACCTTCTGCAGAATGTGATCCATCTTGGGCAATGGGTAATTTTCCTTGAGAGATACCCTGTTTAGATTCTGAAAGTCCACACATAATATAATCTCTCCACTTTTCTTCCTGACAAGTACCAGATTTTCCACCCACTTAGAAAATCTCAAAGACACTACGATCTTGTCCTCAAACAACTTCTTTATCTCCTTTTCAATCAATGGCAGTAGCAAAGGATTAATTCTTCTTAATTTTTGATTGAAATGTTTGTGATCCTCCTTGATTGGAATCACAAGATGAATCACCTTAATATCATAGATCTTTAGATCTTCATAACTCCATGCAAAAACATCAGGAAATTTTTTCATTAAACTGATATACCTTTGCTTGACCTCTAGGATAAGTGTCTTGGATAGCTTAATGATCTTGGGATCTTATTGAGTCCCAATGTTGCAATCTTCAATATCTTCATCATTTGTTATAGTTTTAGGACTTCTGGCTACATCATTGTTGTCAAAGAGTTTTTATAATGGGACCAGGCCTTTGGGAATGATGTTATTTTTCAGCTGCATTATATCCTTACCAACAATCTGATTCTTGAAATAATCATCATTTTTTAACACAACTTCATCTTCTTCTTCACGACAATATTCCTCATCAATATTCAAATTTGCAAATTCACCATTCATCTGAAGGAAACTTTCTACTTGTTTTTCATCTTAGAAAACTTGCCAGTACTTAATTTTATCAAGTGCTATTGGCCTGTGATTGACCTCAATCTCATATCTTATGTTAGGAAAAATTGGAATTTTGAAAAATGAGGCTGAAGTAGCCAGGGCATCAACGATCAGATTCTTCCCCCTTGGAATCACTGAAAGATTATATTCTAGAAATTATTCAAGAAGATCAAGCACTATATTCCTATATGCTCTTAATCTAGGATGATTTTCTTGATATATACCCTTTACCTAATTTATAATCAACTTAGAATATCCATGTACAACTATCCTCCTAGCACCCATTTCTTTCAAAGTCTTCAATCCCAACACTAATGCCTCATATTCAACCATGTTATTTGTGAAATCAAAAGCAATCTTGTAAGAACAAAGTTTTGTACCCAATTTGGGGGGGTTAATCCACACACCATCTCTTGCTCCTTCTCTATTGACAACTCCATCACAACTCATATTCCACATTTCATTTTCTGCACTGTTTTGTTGATCTAAAATTTCCTCTGTTTGTTGATCAGGTTTGTCCTTGATAATCGTATTAGTCTTTGGCACCTCCTCTTTAAAACTCAAATCATTAAAGAAAATGGAAGAACCAATCTCAGTATCCACAGAGTAAATGGGATGGTTGTTTGTCTAGGATTTTTTATTGACCATGTACTTGATAAATACTTCCTTGTACAACCTCCTATCTTGGCCAAAAACATGGATAGTGGCATATGATATATCCATTTGCAAAGTCCCTTTCAGCTTTGCAGCCCATGACCTAGATAACAACATGCCAAATTTAGGAGGGATATCAGCAACCACCACATCCATGACCATATTTTTTGTTTGAATTTGATACAAAGATACTACCAGATATTTGATTAGGCCCAAGCACTTAACCTTCCTTGAATCAAAGGAGAAAAGATCCTTGTAAGGCCTTGTAATGTCCAGACCCAATTGGTCCATGACCACCTTGGGAATTAGATTATGGGATTCTCCTGAATCTAACATAGCATTATGCAAAGTCATATCATGAATCTTTAGACTAACATAGAAAGGAGGGACCTCATCAGCATCACCACTCTCCTCTACACATGGGCCAAACAAGATGGTTGGATGATCATATTGTTTATTTAAAGTATCAAAAGTTTCTTCCATATTGAGCATGTTAATGATCTGATTTCTATATTCACTATTATTTATCAGCTCATTGAATGGAACATAGATTTTAATTTTGGCCATCTCACTTTCATAGTTAAAGGAAGATTGGGTTTTTTCTACCTCTTTGATGAATATTTCCTTTCTTACTTCACGTACTTTCTTTGGAGGTTCTTATTTCTTCTTTCCTTTCTACACATCATCCTTTGCAATAGAGTCCTTCTTAGGATGACTCGAAGAAGGTGTATTATTTTGAGATTCCTTGGTAGGATTTCCCTTTGGAGTATTTGTAGGCACCATTTTGCTTCAAAGATTATATTTTTTCTGGAATTGCATGATGGCATTCTGCAGTCCTTTCTGATAGTATTCCTTTTCCACTGATAACCTTTCATCATTCTCATGCATAAATATATCATTTTCATCCATGAACTGATCATGTTCTTCTTTAGTTAAAAACACCTTTGTTTCATCACCATCACAACAATGCATATTATTTTCAAAAGTTTCATCAAAATTCTCATTTACATAATTGTTTTGAAAAGGAGGTCTTATTTGCTTATCACCCTGGCTCCTCTGGTCTCTTTGTCTGATCTGTGGAATTGCTGGTCTCCTTTGATTTCTGGGTGGAAAATCATCCTTCTCTCTAGTGTTAGGCTTATTATCTAAGGAAATCCTTTCCATGATTTTATCCATAGTCTTCATCATCAACTCAAATCTCTCTTCTGATGACTATGAAGTTGAAGGTTGTGCCTTATCTTGAACCTTGTTTATGTCTCTGTCATAATTATATTTGATCTTTCATGAAGCCATTTGATTTACTTCAACTTCTATTTCATCACTCATCATATCATATCATATAGTGAATTGGATCTTCTTTCTCTTAACAACAAAGCAACGTCACTGTCAAAGGAATCAACATATCTAAGTTGAGCAACTCTAGGAGGAGGTTTTACTTCAGTAAGAATTGAGTTATAAACTTTCATAAATCTAGCTGAAAACTCTTGTACTGTTTCATCAGGTGACCTTCTCATGTTGTTGTACTGAGTTAGCAACTGAAGGGTGTTTTTCTTGTCACCCCACTTTTCATGAAAACTTGTTTCAAAGGTTGAAAAATCTGGGATACTTGCTGTTGGAAGAGCTCTGAACCATTTTCTAACTTCACCTGCAAGACTTTGTGCAAACAATATCATTTTTTTATCTTCATAATCTACTTCTTCTAGGTCCACAAAATCATTGAACTAGTCTAAGTGTTTTTGGGCTGACACATCCCTTCAACATCATGCAACTTAATCCTGTGATTATAGTCCTAGGGTAAATCATGTAACTGAGAAGGTAGGACAAGGGTGGAAAACCTAGCTGCCATAGCTGTAGGAAGAACTTGAAGTGGCTGATTGTTCTGAGTAGGAATCACAATGGGTCTAATAGGGGAAGTTGAAATTAAATCTTAGAACCTCTTCTCATCAAAGACGATTTCATTCAAATTGGATTCAGATCTAGTTCTGAAAAGAGTTTGCTCAAATTTCAAATCAAAATCAAGGTCTTCAATGATTTTTAATCCATCTTTGGGTAAAGATAGATTTCCGTCCAGAAAAAAAAACTGGGCTTATTGGCCTTTCTTTTCTCTTGTGTACAAGTTTCTCAGGATCAGACACAAGGATTATTGCTTTTGGGTCTAGATTTCTTCTGGTATGAATTCTCTTGGGAGCCAAGATTTCTTGCTCAAACTACTTTATGCTACTATTTTATTTATAATGGAGCCACCAGGGTAAATTTAGTTTCATCCAGTAAGGTGTTTGATTCACTATCACCCTTAGGAATCAAATCTGAAGCTTTAAGTCGTTCTTTTCCCGGAAAATCTTTAGTTTCATCCTCGACAACGACACCAAAATGTTAACACTCTGTAAATTTGTTTGGCTGATAAAACAAATGACAGAGGTAACCTACAAACAAATTTAGAGCTGGGTACTAGCCTTCTCATCTCAGAGAGGGATCTCTCCTGTCACTTGGTCTTTAACAAATGAGTTTTATTTAACAAGTCAATGGCTAGGTTTTGTTTCTTTGAAGGTTTTTTTATAATTTCGCTAGCAAGGAAGGGGAGGGACAACTAGGGCTATGGAGTCAAACTTCTGAAAACAAATGGAAGCACTAACTGGTCGATAGAACTCTCCAGAGGATAAAGGCTAAATGAGGTGATGAATTTGAGTTATAAATTGTAATTTGCAGAGTGTAAGAAGAAAGGAAAAACATATAACTGCATCAGAGCATTAAATAAAATGAATTCTGACTTAGTTAGGAATAAATTAACACGGTTTAAATTTCTTAAGCCGAGATCATCACAAGATGAATTCTGGGCCTTTAAATGTCCAATTTAAACAGAAGACAATGAAAATGAAATCAAGAACATAGGAAATACATATGAAGAAATAAGACAAATCTCAGACCACCACCATTATAATCTTTTTGTGGAAATTTCAATACATATGCATGTGCATTCTATTAAGCTTTAGAAAATTACATTCAAGTTCCAAATAGCTAAAATCGTGCCCTTTCACTTCTGCCAACCCCTAATACACTTGGAACTCCTAATATTTATACAAGCTGAGTCCTTCAGTTTGAAACCGATCACAATGATTATAAAGAAACATTTTGGTTTTGAAACTGATTACAATGATAAGAAATAAATGTTTCAGTTTTGAAACCGATTACAACAATTAGCAAGAAAAATTTTCTTGATTCGGATTCTGGCTCCTCTGGCGTTTTGGTCCCTTTCTTCTCCCTCTAACTCTGTCTCGACCCTCCATGTGATTCATTGTCTTTCATTGACATCTGGACATCATTTACTAGGCCCTGAAAAACTTCATTTTGTCTTACCCAACCAAAATTTTTCCTTCCATTGCAAGTCAAAAGGAATATCATAATCTATCATTTCCTTTATCAGAATATCGAGGTCAATGCAAGAAGCATATGACATGACTGGCAGTCCAAGATTGACTTCTTTAAATAGAGTCATAATTTCAATGTCTGTAATCAGATTCTCAACTAAAGTAGCTCCTTTCAGATTTTCCTCCAGGGTTTCAAACTTAGAATGATCCATTCTGCACTAACTCAAATGAGCATTGTATTCTTCTTGATCATACAATTTCCCCATGCCATCCCAGAATGGTGGAAGACCTTTGGTAAAATATTCTTCAAATAAATATCTGAACTCCTGTACACTCTGTTCCATCTGTATTTCCTTAGTTTGGATTGACTTCAATAGGTTATGTTTAGTAATAAACCTCCTAACCCAAATAATCAATGTAGTTCTGTCTTTAACTCCAATAGTCTACAGGTTTTCCTCTAAACAACATTGATTAGATTTATGGCGTTATGGGCCCATTCTGATGGTTTCTTTGCTAAAGTTTCATTCACAACATTGCACCTATATCTGGCTGTAAGGGCTATGTTGTCTTTATCATTAATGAATCTCAAATGTGATCTGAATTTGGCAGCTTCGACAACTATAAAGTCCCATATGATATGATTTCCCCCCTGCAATAGAGCTTTTCCTCTTAACCTTACTTTCAATTTATTTATTCTCTCTTGCAAGACTTCATTCTCCTTTTGAAATTGAGCTATCCTTTCATCCTTTGTGTTAGCACTCTATAAATATATTTGGATGATAAAAAAACGACAGAGGCAACTATTTCAACCAACTTTGAGACCCGAAACTAGCCTTTCAGATCTCGAGAGGGCTCTCTCAGGAGACTTCATCTCGATATAGGATATGGATTTAAACTAACGGCTAGATTCAAAAGCTTTGAAATAGTAAGTTCTGGTTATATTGGCACAAGATATTAAGACCTTGGGCTATGGAGTCGGTTCGAGAAAACGATAGAAACAAATGACTCAATGACTGAACTTGAAAGGATAAAGGCTAAGTGAGTAATAGTCTTCAGTGCAAAATCGTTGTATGTGGTGGGAGAAAAACACAAAGCAACTCAGAGCACCGTTGAGGATGAATTTAGAGTTAAATTTAGAAGAAAACGGTTTGTCTAAATGGCACGAATCCCAAGGCACTACGCAGTGAATCCCAGGTTTGAAAATATGTTCCTATTTAGACAACAATAGATATGATTAAAGAATACAAGAAGTAAGTATGAAAAGAAAGTAAACAATACATCCAACTGCTACAATTAGAAACTTTTCATCAAAGCTTCAGGACTTTTGCATTAAATTTCGATCGAGCTCAAACATACATTCAATAGACACTGTCTACACTAGTTTGCTAACTAACCTGTCTTACATTCAAAAGATAAAATATATAGTCAATGGCGCTGCTTGGGCTACCCTACTGTCTAGATACTATTCTATAAATTAGGAAACACTAATTGTTCTACGCTAAATGACTCTTCGCATGACACCTTTCTGAAAATAGAAAATAATTGCATCTGGTCGCATCATGATTGCGTGTGTTCCATGAAGGGGATTCAGTTATCAATAAAGTATCAACATGGGGAGAGTGATGGGTCAAAACCTTCTTTCGACGAGGTATCTGAATGATCAAGTATTCTGACAGGCTCCTGCCGTCCACTGTAACAGCCTAAATTTTTGTCACGCGTTGATTCGCTGGGGTGCGTGCGCAACGAGTAGTTGTTGACTTTCTTGACCGTTACCAAAATGAAAAAATGGTTTAAGGGAGATGCCTCCTTCAAAACTGTCAAGAAATACGCTCCGCTTGATGATACAAGAAAAAAATCATCTAATCATGCTTCTTCTACGCGCTGGCAAGAGTTGCGCGGATTCTCTCTTCGGCTGCTTCACCTTCTCTGAAATGCTTCACATTCCTTTCTTCTGGAATTCAATGTGTTTTGTGCATCCGTATGATGGTATCATGTGCCTCTCTGAGTTGTTTTTTGAACCACGTCACATTTCCTTCGCGACCTTGCGCTTCTGACACTTCAAGGGTCTTTGCTGCTAACTGTTGTCTCAGTTCCCTGTTTTCCTGGTGAAGTTCCATGACAACAAGTGGTGCCTACTTTAGTTGATGAGATGGCTCTCAATCATTAGTTCTCATGACATCTGTCCTCCTTGTTCTGCTCCCACTTTCTCAACTTATACCTTTGGCAGGATCCAGCCGAATGGAGCCCATACATAATTTTTCGGTAGCCGATTTTGCGCGCAGCTTGTTTGGGACTTGGCTTTCCCCATCTTCCTTGTTCTTCCTTGGCCTGCCCCTTCTTCAGGGTATCTGTTATTGGGTAGACAGGGTTTCTAACAGCTTTCCTTCCTGCGAAAATTAATCTACTCCAGGCTCCGAGTAGTGTGATATCCTTGCTTCCGCGGGAAAATGTGAAAATCCTTTTGGATCCTTAAGGGTGCCTATTGTGAGTGAGAATGAATCCCAAACGCTTTGGGGCTCAGGCCTGGTGCTTCTGCCACTTAGCACACCCTTTCTCACATTTTGGGAGGTTGCCATGGTGCAACCGTATTCATCTTGCGCGCGGTGGAACTGGAAAAGGCCTAAGAAGGAGAATTCAATTAACCTGGGCTTGCGAGAGAATATTACAAACAATGCATAAACTCAATTTGTGAATAGAATGCATGTAGAACATCTGGAATTTATAACAGATCAGGCGGGAGGATTAAACGTGCCAAGGAACACTGAATTCATGGCGACTAGATGTTTTGAAATGGACTGCATATTTTCCATAGCACATCCGTGCATGTAAGTACAACTGACGATGCAGAGCATACATAATACGAACACCATGATTTTTCATTCTTCCAGCCTTCATAATGAGCCAATCATGGTTACTTCACTTTGTCGATGCGAATTCTATTAACAACTTTCCTAGACCTGGGGCATGTAGAAACTCCCTTTTTGACAGGACTTGATTCTTTGGGAACAAAATCGTACTTATTTTCGAATGTTTGGACTCTGGCATCCCTTCCCAACTCCAAGGGACAACCAAACACCTACTGACTTTGACCCCTTTGTTTTTACATACCTGACTTCACATGCTTTGACACATGGCACATAAATTGACTAAAACAGACTCTAATTGAAGAGAAAAATGGCGGCCCTAACAACTGGCTCCAATGAGGATGCTATCCTCCCCGCAAGGTAGAAAAGAACAGTAGACTAGGTGCCTGACCATTGGGCCTTATTTGACTTTTAGACACTGAAATATGAAAGAAAAAACACAAACTAAACCTATCAATGAAATTTCTAAAATATTCAACATAAACTCAAGGCCTTCACTTCGGGCTTCAATTTTCTGCTGACATATTGACTTGACACAAAAATAAAATGACTATTTACAATGACATGTGACTTAAATGGATTTTAATTCATCAGACAATGCTTGAGGAACCTGCCATTTATAGGTCCCCAACCAACACACTCTCCATTTAGTTCTTCCAAAAAATAAGCATTATTCCCGCGATGTGCACCGATTTTGAATGGACGCATCCACAGATTATCGAATTTTTCATACTTTCCTTTATCCTCATTTCTCGCGTCCCATTTCAACACCAGATCACCCAACCAAAACTCCTCTTTCTTAGAACGCTTATCAAAGGCTTTCTTCATCCTCTCTTGGTGGAGTTGTGATCGATTGTACACTTGTTCCCTCATATGTTGTGTGTGAACTAGCTGATTTATTCTCCTCTGCATGTCATCTAGCTCAACCTTCTGTTCTTGTAGCAACTTTATGATGGGAAACCCAAGTGTAGTAGGGAAAATTGTGTTTGCACTGTATACAATCTGAAAAGGCAACGTTGGGATGGAATTCTTGGTGGTGACTTGGTCTTCCCACAATGCATAGATAAGCTTTTTATGCCAAGCTTTCTTATTATCTTGCAGGATTATTTTGATGATCCTGGTCAGGATTTTATTTGATGATTCCACTAATCCGTTCCCTTGTGGGTAGTATGTTGTAGAATGCCCCAGGGTTATTTTGTAATCCTAGAAAAACTTCTCCATCTTCTTGGACTTGAATTTGGCCACATTGTCTGTTATGATCTTGACAGGGCATCTGAATCTTGAAAAGATATTTGTCTCCAGAAATTGGTTGATGACTGCGTCAATAGCTTTATTTGTGGGGATCACTTCTATCCATTTCTTGAAGTAGTATGTGGCCATGAGTATCCATTTGTGTTGCATTGAGGATGGAATATTTATTTCCCCTATGAAATCCAAACCCCACTGCATGAAAGGTGCTTCTACTGAGATCGACTTTAGTGGCAAGGGCTGCAAATTTCTTCTTCCATTGAAAATTTGACACTCGTGGCAGCTAGACACTTCTTTGTATACATCTGCGAAGATGGTAGGCCAGTAGTAACCCGCTCTTAGGATTTTGTTCGCGACGGTTTTCCAGTAATGGTGTCCTCCATAGTCACCTTTTTGAAATTCTTTGATAGATCGCTTCGCATCGTTTTCCATCAAACAAGTCAGCAATATCCCTCTGGGATCTTTCCAGTATAGTGAGCTATCCAGGATACAAAAATTAACCTCTTTGAGATTTAGAAATTTGGCCTTGGTCTTACTTAAACCTAGAGGGGCTTGCTAGTTCCTTAGCACATAGATGATGTCTGTATAGCACGACGAATCAATGAAATCCTGAGATACCTGCGCAGTTGTTTCTTCCTGATGATTCTATGACAGATCAATGATGAAGTTTATCCCCATAGCGTCACAGTCCGATTGCACCATCAAAATTGCAAGGCCCTACCCTTTAATAAACTTTGTGGGCTTGATTTTGAGATCATATTCCAGCATGGTCGCTATCCATTCACCTCTCCTTTCCTTTGGGTCCAGCTAAGTCAGGATATCCTTGAATGAGTGGCTAGGCACGCAAGAAATAACATGGGAATGTAATATGTACATCCTAAACTCATTTAGTGCTTTCACTAAGGCGTATGTTTTTTTTTCCATAATTTTGTACCTTAGTGGAGCATCCCTCTATGTTCGGCTGAAATAGGCTATGGGATTCTCGAAGTTCTGCTCGTCTTTTTGTAACAGCACGCCAACGATTATATGCTCTGAGGCGAATGAAAACAAGATGAAATATTTCGTGAAGTTTGGACTGGCTAGCACAAGAGGTCTAGTCAGCGCCACCTTGATATCTTCAAATGACTTCCTGGCTTCCAGGTTCCACTTGATCTCGTTCCCCTTTCTAAGCATGCAGGTGATATGTTTTATAATCTCTGTCAGGTTCAAGATGAACCTTCTCAAGAAGTTTACTTTTCCCAGGAAGGATTGCACTTCCTTCTTACTGCGCGGAGTGTTGATTTTCAATATTCCTTCAACCCTGCTGGGGTCTATCTTAATGCCCTATTTTGAGATAATGTGCCCCAACAACTTCCCTACTGCCATCTTGAAATGTGATTTCTTCGAATTTAGCGATATGTCAAACTTCCTGCACTTCTGGAAAACCCTTGTCAGATGCCCGAGGTGTTGTTTGTCAGAGTCAAATTACACTGTGATGTCATCCATATAGATCACAATAAACTTGTCCTTTTTGTCAACAAACATGATGTTCATTTCCCTCTGGAAGTTAGCTCCAACGTTCATCAGGTCGAAAGTCATCTATACATGAATGTCCCCCATGGTGTCGTAAAAGAAGTCTTTTCCCTATCGTCTCGGTGTACCAAGATCTGATTGTAACCTGAAAAATTGTCCACCATGGACATATTTTGGGACCCCACCACCTTTTGTAGAATATAGTCCATTTTAGGGAGCGGGTAGTGGTTCTTGAGGGACACTTTGTTTAAGTTACAAAAATCTACACACAGTGTTGTTTCGTCGCTATTTTTTCTGACAGGTACCAAGTTGGCCACCCACTTATAAAACCTTAAGGAAACAATAATTTTAGCTTCGAAGAGTTTCTTTACCTCCTTTTCGATTAGCAGAAGCAGTAAGGGATTTATCTGTCCCATCTTTTGTTTGAACGGCCTCTGGTCTTCTTTGAGAGGGATGACGTGCTGAATCACTTTAGTGTCATACACCTTCAAATCATCATAACTCCAAGAGAAAACATCTGGGAAATCCTTCATGAGCTTGATGTAGTCTTGTTTGACCTCTGAACTAAGTGTTTTCGACAATTTGATTATTTTCGGGTTCTCCTCATTCCCGATGTTGCAGTCTTCAACATCTTCATTGTTTGCAATGATCTTGGGATTTCTAGCCACGTCATTTTTTGTCGAACAACTTTTCCAACGGAACTAGCCCCTTTGGGATGATGTTGTTCTTCAATTGTACTATGTCCCTTCCTGCTATTTGGTTCTAGAAAGGGTCTTCATTATTGCACACATCCATTCCCTCGTCTTCGTCGCAACAACACTCGTCATCAATGTTTATGTTAGCGAACTCGTTGCTCGTTTGAAGAAATCTATCCACCTATTTGTCATCCTCAAATACCTGCCAATGTTTGATATTATTAGGCACTGTCAGCCTGTGTTTGAATTCTATCTCATATTTTTTGTTTGGGAAGATGGGTATTTTAAAAACTGAGGCCAAGGTGGCCAACACATCGGTGATCTGATTTTTCTCCCTTGGGATAACAAATAGATCATACTCTGAAAATTCTTCGAGGAGGTCTAGTGCCAAATTTCTATATGCTCTCAGCCTGGGGTGTTTTGATTGATATATGTCTTTCACTTGGTTTATAATCAGCTTAGAATCTTCGCCCACTACTATCCTCTTCGCGCCCAGTTCTTTAAAAAAATTCAAGCCCAAGATCAACGCCTCATACTCGACCATGATGTTTGTATATTCGAATGTGAGCTTGTATGAGCACACCTTTGTGCCCACCTCAGGGGGTCTTATCCATGCGCTGGCACATGCTCCTTCCTTAATGACAACGCCATCAAAACTCATGTTCCATATCTCATTTTCCGTATGGTTATTTGGGTCAGTGTACTCTGCTGCTTGTCACACAGTTTCCTCATCGACTGTCATGATGGATGTCATCTCTTCCTCTTCAAAGATCAGGTCATTGTAGAATATAGATGAACCAACCCCAGTGTTGACGGAGTATATAGGATGGTTATTCGGTTGCGTCTTACTGCTTACCATGTATTTCAGCAACACTTCTCTGTACAACCATCTATCCTGGCCAAAGGTAGGAATGGTGGCGTATGACATGTCCATTTGTAGAGTCCCCTTTAACTTCGTAGCCCATGACCTAGACATCAACATGCTAAACTTGGGGGGTATGTCTGCAATGACCACGTCCATAACCATGTTTTTTGAAGAGATTTGGGCCAGTGATATGACCAGGTCTTTGATGAGACCCAGGTACTTGACTTTCCTTGAGTCAAAAGAAAAAAGATCCTTATAGGGCCTGGTGATGTCCAAACTCAACTCGTCCATAATCACGTTTGGAATGAGGTTGTGCGACATGCCTGAATCTAGAATGGCATTATGTAGGATCATGTCATGGATTTTTAGACTGACATAGAATGGGGAACGTCCTCAGTATCACTTGTCTCCTCAATGTGCAGACCAAACATAATAGCAGGGTGATCATCTTGGACGTTCAATGTATCGGGGGTCCCTCCCATTTTTAGCATTTAATAATATGCTCCCAATACTCATCCTTTCTAATAAGTACATTGAACAGGACAAAGATTTTGATTTTAGCCATTTCATGCTCAAAGTTAAAAGGGGGACAACCTTTCTCTACCTCTTTTCCACACGCTTCCCGTTTTTTTTCCGGCGCTTTCCTTGGGGCTTCCTCCTTTGACTTTGCCTTTTCAATTGCATCCTTGGTCGGGTTGTTCGGCTTCATTCATCTTGTGGAAGGGGTGTCTGTCGAAGGTTTCCTTATGGGATTTGTCTATTGACACTTGGTAGACACCTCCTTGCTCCTTAGGTTATATTTCTTCTGAAACTACATGATGGCGTTCTGATAACCATTTCTAAACTCTTTCGTCTCCCAGGACATCGTGTCATCTATCTCAAGTATCATATCATCACTTTATCTCATGTACTTATCATTCTCTACCTTTGTCAAAAACACACGTGGGTTCTTGTCGTCACAACAATTCATTTGGTCTTCAAACATCTGATCGAAGTCTTCGTCCGCATAGTTGTTTAGGAATGAGGGCCTTGTATGTTGGTCACCTCGATCTCTCTACCCCCTCTGTTCCCTTTGTCTGATCTGAGGAACTTGACCCCTTCTGAGGTTTTGATTTTTGGGCTGGGGGTCATGTTGTTCTCGGGCAGCAGGTCTATTTCCCACAGACATTCTCTCCATCATTTTCTCCATTGTCTTCATCATCAAGTTGAACTTGTTGTTCGAGGACCGAGATGTCGATGGCTGTGCATCTCCTTGAGGTTTCTTATTACCTCTGTTGAATCTTTGTTTGATCTTCCCAGATGCCATCATTTTTACCTCGACTTTGATTGCATTGCTCATTATTGCGTCTAGATTTGTTGATCTTCTTTCTCTCAAAAAAAAGGAGAAATCATTGTCAAAGAGTCGGTGTATCACAACTGCGTATCCCTGGGGGTTGGTTGGACTTCTGCAGGAATCGAGTTATAAACCTTCATGAAACGGGCTGAGAATTATTTCACCATCTCCTCTGGCACCCTCTTCATATTATTGTATTGTGTTAATAGTTGTAAAGGGTTCTTCTTGTCTCCCCATATATTAATGAAAGACATCTCGAATGCAATGAAGTCCCAAATTCTTGCAGCTGGGAGGGCTTTGAACCATTTCCTCACCTCCCTCGAAAGGCTATGTGTGAACAACCTCATTTTTTCATCTACATGGTCCACCTCCTCTAGGTCGACAAAATCGTTGAACCAATCCAGATACTTCTGGGCTAAAACGTTCCCATCAACATCATAGAGCTTAATCCTTTGGCTGTAATTTTGGGGTAAATCATGTAGTTGGGCTGGAAAAATGAGGGGGGCGAATCTGGTGGCCATATCTCTAGGAGGGTTGGGGTTTTGGGGGATATTATTAGATATCAGGGCTTGGAATCTCTTTGGGTGGAAAAATATTTCATCCAAGTTGGTTTTTGACTTAGACCTGAACAAGGTTTGCTCAAATAATGCTTCAAACTCAAGGTCGTCAATGCTTTACATGTTGTCTTTAGGTAAGGACAGGCTTTTGTCTAGGTTATAGAACGGGTTCGATGCTTTCTCTCTAGTCCTGTGTAGAATTTTCTCAGGGTCGTACACAGGCTCTGTAGAGTTTGGGTCAAGATTTTCTCTGGTATAGGCCGTCTTTGGAGCCAGGGTTCCTGAATTGTGCTACTTGATGCTACTAGTCTTTTTGAATGGAGTCTCTAGGGTAAAGGTTTTCAGCCAGTGTAGATGTTTGTTCCTCTCTTACCGTCCAGGGTCAAAACTGTAACTTTAGTTATTCTCCCAGGAAAAATTTATTCAATTCCATCCCTGGAAACGACGCAAAAATGTTAGCACTCTGTAAATCTGTTTGGCTAATAAAAAAACGACAGAGGTAACTATTTCAACCAACTTTGAGACCCAAAACTAGCCTTTCGGATCTAGAGAGGGCTCTCTCCGGAGACTTTGTCTCGATACAGGATATGGATTTAAACTATTAGATAGATTCAACACCTTTGAAACAGTAAGTCTGGTTATATTGGTGCAAGAGAGTAAGACATTGGGCTATGGAGTTGGTTCGAGAAAATGATAGAAACAAATGACTCGGTGACTGAACTTGAGAGGATAAAGACTAAGCAAGTAATAGTCTTCAGTCCAAAATAATTGTATGTGGTGGGAGAAAAACACGAAGCAACCTAGAGCACCGCTGAGGATGAATTCAAAGTTAACTTTAGAAGAAAATGGTTTTTCTAAATGGCGTGAATCCTAGGGCATTGCGCAGTGAATCCCAGGTTCGAAAATATGTTCCTATTTAGACAACAATAGATATGAATAAAGAATGCAGGAAGTACGCATGCAAAGAAAGAAAACAATACATCCAACTGCTACAATTAGAATCTTTTCATCAAAGCTTCACGACTTTCGCATTAAATTTTGATCGAGCTCAAACTTACATTCAATAGACACTATCTACACTAGTTTCCCAACCAGCCCGAATTACATTGAAAAGATAAAATATATAGGCAAGGGTGCCACTTGGGCTTCCCTACTCTCTGTTGAAATAATGTAACTGCGAAGAGCATTCTTATTATTTTGTTATTGGATTAAATCCCCATTGTGGATTAATCATGTCATTATTATTATTTTTATTATTAGGTTAATCCCCATTGAGGATTAACTAAGTCGGTAATTGTTTAAGGACCAAATCCCCTTTTGCGGATTGGTCATCGAACAATTATAATGTAAAGAATAAGAAGTCAGCCCCAGCAGTTATAATGAAAGGGCCAGATTTAATTAAAGGTGGATTTATTCACCCAGTGAGAGAGGTCGACCCTGCCAGAATGGTGACTCTTCACACATGCCAGAATAGTATAAATAGGAGGCTAGCGCCTCACTTCTATCACACACTTCACTTGCTCATGATCTTATGAGGCAAGTTGACATTTCAAGTTGGTGAGAGGAGAAGAAGGGTGGCGCATCTCTTGGAGGAGGATTTTCTGTATTAATTGAGTTATCTCTTGAACATTTGATAAGCTATTTATGATAAGGAAGTTTTGCTGGGTTTTCTTCCCCTAGAGGTTTTCCCAGGATAAATGCTGTGTCTATTGTGGATGTGTATTTCTCAGTGATCTTATGCTTATTATGCTCTTATCTTTATGAAATGCAAAGAACTATAATAATATCATAAACATTAACACTCTCTAGCTACTGTCCCTAGAACTTAGGAAAAATAGACTGTTCTACGCTAAATGACTCTTCGCATGACGCATTTCCAAAAATAGAAAACAATTGCATCTGGTCGCATCATGACTGGTTGTGTTCCGCCATGGGGATTTGGTTATCAACAAAGTCTCAACATGGGGAGAGTGATGTGTCAAAACATTCCTTTGACAAGGTATCTAAATGATCAAGTATTCTGACAGGCTCTTGTCATCCATTGTAACAGCCTTAATTTCTGTTGTGCACTGATTCACTGGGGTGCGTGCACGACGAGTAGCTGCTAATTGTCCTGACTATTACCAAAATGAAAAATGGTTTAAGGGTCAAAACTATCAAGAACTACACTCCACTTGATGATACGAGAAAAAAATCAGCTAATCATGTTGCTGCTTCTGTGCGCTTGCAAGAGATGTGCGGACTCTCTCTTTGACTGCTTCACCTTTTCTTAAATGATTTGCATTCCTTTCTTCTGACAACCATTTTGTTTCGCACAAATATAAGATGATATCATGTGCCTCTTTGAGTTGTATTTTGAGCCACGTCATGTTTCCTTCATGACCTTGCACTGCTGACATCTCAAGGGGATTTGTTGCTAATTGTTGTCTCAGTTCCTGTTTTTATGGTAAAGTTCAGCAACAACGAGTTGCACCTTCTTTAGCTGCTAAGATGGATCTTGATCATTAGTTCCCACGATATCTGTCCTCCTTGTTCTTCTCTCACTTCCTCGGAAGGCTCCATCTGAATGGTGTGCATAAGTAATTTTTCGGTAGTCGATTTTGCATGCGACTTGTTTGGAACTTGGATTTCCCCAACTTCCTTGTTTTTCCTTGGCATTCCCCTTCTCCAGGGTATCTACTGTTGGGGAGACAGGGTTTCTAACATATTTCCTTCCTGCACATATTCTTCTACTCTAGGCTTCAAGTGGTGTGCTATCTTTGCTTCCGCGGGCAAAGGTTAAAATCCTTTTGCATCCTTGGGGGTGCCTGCTATGAGTGAGAACGAATGCTAGTTGCTTTGGGGCTCGGGCCTAGTGCTACTGCCACTTCGCATGCCCTTTCTCACATTTTGGGAGGTTTCCATGGTGCAACCATATTCATCTTGTGCATGATGGAACTGAAAAAGGCTTGCCATGAAGAATTCGATCAACCTGGGCTTGCGAGAGAAGATTACAAACAATGCATAAACCTGATTTGTGAATAGAATGCGTGTAGAACATCTAGAATTTATAACAAAGCAAGCAGGAGGAGGAAACGTGCCAAGGAACATTGAATTCATGGTGACTAGATGTTTCAAAATAGACTGCATATTTTCCATAGCACATCCGTGCGTGTAAGGTACAATTGATAAGGGATGCAGAGCATACATGATACAAACACTATGATTTTTCATTCTTCCAGCCTTCATAATGAGCCGATCATGGTTACTGCACTTTGCCGATGTGACTTCTATTAACAACTTTCCTATACCCAGGGCACGTAGAAACTCCCTTTTTGATAGGACCAAACTCTTTGGGAACAGACTCGTACTTATTTTCTCAAGTTTGGACTCTAACATCCCTTCCAGACTCCAAGGGCCAACCGACCACCTGCTAACTTTGACCCCTTTGTTGTTATGTACCTGACTTCACATGCTTTGACACATGGGCCATAACTTGACTAAAATTGACTCTAATTGAAGAGAAAAATGGCGGCGCTAACACTTTGCATGCAATTCCTGCTTCAATTTCTCTATGCTTCCTTTTAGCCTTGTTTAGCAATTATTTCTTCTCTTGTGACCATTTCACCTTTTCTTGTTCCAGCTGCAACACCCTATCCTTGTATCCCAATGTCTCTTGACGAAGTGTTTCCTTTTCTTATTCTACAGAAACCAATTATGTTTTTTGTGGATGCTCTGTAGCAAGCATTTTAAATTTCTTCTTCAAACTTTGAATTAATTTTTCCTTCTCATCCAATGAAGCGTTCAACCCTTGGGGGAATTCAGATTCCAACCTCTTAACCTAAGTCTTACAAGCTCTACTAGATTCCTTTTACTGCCTCAATTTTCCTTCCAATTTCATTGCATAAGATGATAGCTTTAAATTCTTTAAACTTAAGCTCAAGTAATCAGAATATATCATGTCACTAGTGTGTTTGTGGAATTTGACTTTGTCTTGGGAACTTATGTTGTCATATTTTATTTTTATCTCAGATACTTTGTCTTCGTCTGTAACTGCAATGTTAAAGGTCCTCTTTTCAACATCCCTTACTATGAACAGAGAAGATTTATGATGAGAAATATTGTCCACTTCAGGGACTAAATCTCCCATCTCACCCCAAGCTGTGTTTCCCTTCTCAGCATATTGCTTTGCCAAGTCCTCTCTATACTGATAAACTGACTCAGATGTTTTATCAAATATGTATTTCTTACTGCTAAAGGTTCTTGAGATACATTCACTTTGGAGTTTATTTTCCTTTTCAACCTCTACAGTGCTAGTACCACTTTCTACCAAATCTAGATTAGCTTGGTCTCTGGACTCTTCCTCTTCCAAGTCCACAATCTGTGTTGACTGTGTAACTTTCATCTTCTTTGGGGAATTATGTTGATCACTAATTCCCATGGCCTATGAACTTCTTCTCTTTCTATAAACACTTATCTTAAAAACTTTTATTATCAATTTCTGAGGAGCTTGTTGTGTTTGAATTGATTGCAGGGTTGCTTCCACTTGCTTTGTTTGGGTTTGTTGTAGGGTTTGTTTTATGTCAACACAGACCTCTAGATTAGATAGCTTATCAAAACCCTCAATCTTTTCATGTTCATAAGGGGCCAATTTTTTCATCTATCTTCTTTTGGATATGATTTGGTGTGGATCAGACCTTCTTCTCTGTAACTGTGCAAAACCAAAATCTTTGAGATTTTCTTGAACTTGAGATAAACATGATCTGTATTTGACAATAAAGGGGCCAATGAAAAAAGGGAACTTAAGTTTGGGGGCTTTGTGCAACTTCAGGAAATTGTATGTCTTAGATATAATTCTTTGCCTGATGAATTCGAGGGAAAATATTCTAGGAGTCATAAAAATAGGAAATAGGTAAGGGGATTCATGAAAACCATAAACCCAGATTACTGTTGAGTGCATGAATAATACCCAATCCCCCACTCTGTTCAATGGATTTGGTTGTAGATAGATTCTCATGTCATCCAAAACTCTAGGTAGGATGGTATTGAAAATCAAATTATAAACTCTATACATGACTTTGTTGATGAAGATAACTAATGTAATTCTTTTAGATTCAGTTGACACAAATGTTTCTTCAGGAAATTACCTTTTTTTGGTTTCCAAGAAAATTCTCAACAGATAGGTGTAGTATCTAAAATGTCTCAGGGAGTGAAAATTCACTAGCTGTTTATGAATAGTATCAACTAGGAATTGATCAAAGTTGATATGGACTGACAGACCAGGTTCTGACTTGAAAAATATCAGAAGGAAACCAATCATGACTTTGACCACGTACTTTTCACTCTCTAAGCCTAAAATTTGACTCAATAAGGAGAATACCCACTGGATCTCGATGACCATTATATCGACATTCATAGGCAAGACAAACTTTCATAGAACTGCTCAGGTTTGACAATTTACTGCAAAAAAAAACTTCGGACCTCTGATGGACACTCTCTATTTGCCCTAATCAATTTATCTTCATCGAATGGTTCAGAGTTTAAATAAATGGACTCCAGTATGCTGAGGGATTCTTGAATTGACAACCTTTTTATGCTGCATAAGACTAGGGACCCTTGTTTATTCACAATTATTCTTTCTTCATGGGCATATTGTTCGGTGCACCAGCCTACAAATTCAAGAAATGAGAAAGCTATTTCGAAAAAATAAGGTACTATGGTGGCCTGGACTGCTTCAAGGAACGATATACATCTTCCAACTTTATCAGACAGGTTGCTTCTAGTCACAGAGATAAGAGAAATAATGATTTCAACATCAAAAACATCTATGTCTCGGTCAATTAAGGATTCTTCATTTTCCACATGATCTTGTTCTTTTACTGAGGTTATAATAGGATCCATGGTTATAGTGTAAATACCTGGAAATGGGTGGAAGTGGTGCACAATTGGTGTATTGTTGAGTTGCAGGTGGAAGTTGATAGTCGTGCCAAGTTTCTAATGGTACAATGTTCAAAATAATAATCAAATAAAATAAATCACTAAAGGTCCTTTTATACTTTTCCATTTTTCGAGGGCATGAGAAAGTGGTTTGAGGCAACCCACTTTTTGTTATGAAATTCACCTGGTGATGCCACGTACCTCCCAGAGGAAACCACAGTCTAAATTTCGAGACCGCCCTTCAAAATTAAACCCCGTGCAGCTTCGCCCCCCAAAATTATTCTCGGTCGTTGGTCTTGAGAACTCACTATCCACGATGCTTCAGACTTGATCAAATTGGCGCTTCTGCCATATTTATCCCTTCCCTGCCATATCCAAACCCTTTCCTAGTTTATCAGGCCTCCAAACCAAATTTAGCGTTCCACTAGATTTTGAAATCTTGATTTCACATAATACAAATTTAATGGTTACTAACATGCCCCACCACAAAGTGAAAGATAATTAATATGGTAATTATTAATATTTTGAGTTATTGAGCTCAAACCTATTATGCCAATAGACACATCATTTGATGTGATAAGTCTTATATAAATAAAGGTGAATCCCCATTAAGGAAACACACTTATCATTGTGTCATGTCATTATTTCAGAATTTGAGGTCTGAAATTGTGAGAATTACAACACCCTCTTGTGTGCTAGGTTTGGTGATGGTGTGGGAGGTATTTCTCTTGAGAATATAGCAAAGTATTGTCTAGTTTTTCTTCCCTTGTTGAGAAGGGTTTCCCATAATACTTCTTGTGTTCTTGTGCATGGTTATTCTTCTTGTGATCTTGGTTTGTTGCAGTATTTATGGTTCAGTTCATGCTACATAGTAAGAAAATTAGAAATTCATCATCTTACCATAAATTCAACAATAATGACAATGAAGTACCTCTTTTTTATGTCAGTCTCAATTTTAATGATATGAACCTGCATAATGTCATGTTAGATTCAGAGGCATCACACAATTTGATGCCAAAGGTGGTTATGGAAAATCTTGGGTTAGACATCACAAGGCCATATAAAGGTTTGTTTTCATTTGATTCAAGGAAGGTTAAATGCACGGGGTTCATTAAAAATTTTGTTGTCACCTTAACTCAGATCCCATCTAAAAGTGTTGTTATGGATGTAGTGGTTGTTGACATTCCACCTAAAATTGGGATGTTATTGTCTAGATCTTGAGCAACAAAACTCAAAGGTACCTTATAGATGGACATGTCATATGCTACAATTCCATTGTTTGGGAATCAAAGGATATTGTACAAAGAAACAAAATTGGCATATATGGTAAGTAACCCAGATAGGCCTAATAATCACCTTATCTATGTTGTTGACACTGATATTGGGGCTTCTATTTTTTGAAGAGGGTGACAAGAATGAACCTAAAATTCCAGAGAAAAAGAGTGAACATTTGCAGGAAGAGCTCATTCTAGATCAGGTAGATGATGATGATGATGGATTGTGGAATATGGATTTTTATGGAGCTGTTAGTAAAGAAGGAGTTGGGGAAGGTGTGTGGATTGTTCCTCCAAATGATGCTTCAAATTTTTTTTCTTTCAAACTAGATTTTGATTGTACAAACAATGTAGCTGAATATGAGGCTTTCATTTTGGGGCTAAATGCTTTGAAGGATTTCAAATATAAAAGAATAGTTGTGCATGGTGATTCTGAAGTAGTAATTGATCAAGTTAAGGGTATTTACCAAACCAATCACCCCAGGATGAGGGCATACATAAATTCAGTACTAGATTTGTTGGAAGGATTTATAGAATATGATGTATCATTGATACCAAGAGGGAAGAACATGATTTTTTTTTCTTTAGCAACCTCAGCCAGTGTTTTCAAAATTCCTATTCATCCAAATAAGAAGTATGAGATTGAAGTCAAACACAGGACATCAGTCCCTGACAATATCAAATACTGGCAAGTCTTTGAAGATGATAACCAAGTAATTAGATTCCTTCAAAATTCAGATGAATTTTCCAATACACATATTGATGAAGAAAATCTGTTTGTTGAAGAAGAAAATGCAGGTTTGACTCCAAGTTCACAGGATTATCAAAATGTTATAGCTTGAAAGGAGATAATTCAATTTAAGAATAATTTCATCCCAAAGGGTTTGGTTCCTATTGAGAATCTTTTTGATAATAATGATGTAGAAAAATTCCCAAAGGTGACTCCAAATGAAGGTGAGGCAAAAGATTACAACATTGGAATTGAAAAGTAACCAAGACTCATCAAATTGTCTAAGACTTTAACTCTTGAAAATAAAGAAAGGTATCTCAATTTGATGAAGGAATTCTTTGATGTGTTTGCATGGAGTTATGAGGATTTGAAGGTATATGATACAAGCATTATCCAACATACAATCCCAATCAAAGAAGATTAGAAACCATTCAAACAAAAACTAAGAAGGATAAATCCATTGCTCCTGCCTTTAATTGAGAAAGAAGTGAAAAAATTGTTTGATGAAAAGATTATTGTCTCATTGAGGTTCTCTAAATGGTCGACAAACCTCGTTCCTATCAGGAAGAAGAATGGAGAAATTATAATTTGTAGATTTCAGGGATTTAAATAGGGCGTCTTTGAGGGACAACTATCCTCTCCCAAAGATGGATTACATTTTACAGAAAGTTGTGCAATCAGAAAAAAATATCAATGTTATATGACTATTCAGGGTATAATCAGATCATGGTGCATCTAGATGATCAAGAAAATAAAACTTTTACCACACCTTGGGGAGAGATTTGTTGATTAAGGTTGGTTGTCATTGATGTCAACCCTTGAAGAAAGCCACGTATCACAAAGGTATGGGTAATGCACCCAATATTGTTTTATGTAAATATGAATCATTATTTTTTTTTCATGGTTGATAAGAAGTAAATATGGATGAACTCCAAAGTGGTCCCCTTATGGTGAAAGCCCTCACGGGAAGATGCTTTGTGGAGTAAGAGAACCCATGCCTAATTGTGGAATAATGAGATGAAGGAAAGTGAACTTGTCAGGGAAAATATCCTAGATGGATAGTTCTTGTCATGTCATTTTTGGTGGTATGTGGAACATCACATAATTCCTCACGGTTAGAGAGTTATGACCATGAGAAGTTGGAGACCCCAGGTTTGGGTAATGGACCCAATTTTGTTTGATGGGTAATGGTATGAGTTATGATATATTTTCAAATAATACTATTCTGTATGGATATTACATGTCATGCCATTTCTGGTGGTATGTAGAACGTCACACAACTCCTCACGCTTTGAGAGTTATAGCCTTACGAAGTTGGAGGACCCTCATATGTCATCTAGAAGCCCCAAAAGGTCAAAGTAGTCAAAGTGATTTAAGAGATTTTAAAAGGTAAATAATAAAGTGAAGTGATGAGTGTATTATAATTCAAATTGAATACAAAATCAATTATTTCAATAATAAATTTAATGGAGAAATTAGAAGTGGACCCAACCCTAAAATAAGGAAAGTGGGCCAAGTGACCTAGAAGATGTTTTTAAGGAAGCTACTTGGAGAGTATAAATAAGAGGCAAGGCTCTCTAATTTGAATAAAACCTGAGAATATTGAATATATATATGTGGCTGAGGTAACCAAGGATATCAAAACCGGAATTCTGAGTGAAGGTGAAGAAAAGAAGGCCGAAATGCAAGGAAGGATAAATTCTTTTGATGGTGTTTTCTAAGGTATGTTATTTACAGGTCATCTCACCATTTTCGCTATAAATTTTTTTATATAATGATTCAGACCTTGAAATTGCTATGGAAGTTATAAAACATATCCAAGTATCTGTGGTAAAAACTTCATCTTGTGGGTCGTTGTATTTTGGGAGTTACACTCCGTGGAAAATAGGGTTTGTGGCTAGTCCCGAAACTAGTCAAAATCAAGTGTTTTAGGTAAAAACGTCATAACTTCTTCATAAAAGATCCAAAATTAGTGAGACAAAATGTGTTGGTTAGGGTATAGTATTTAGTATTTTTTTTAATAGTTTCATATCAATTCATCAAATATTTTGTGCGGGGAACTCTCTACAAGGTCGCTCTCTAGAATAAGCCAGAATTCAGCAAGGTATGCCATTTTTGCTATAACTCCTTTTCTGAGAGGTTCCAAGTAGTGAAACTTGGATAAATTGAATAAAACACACTGAAGAACATTGTATATCAGTTTCATATATTTATACATTACAGGTTCAAAGTTATGATTACTTCAAGATAGGGTTGTTGACTAATCCAAAACTAAGCATGTGAGACTAAAGAAAAGTTTGATGAAAATGATAGTCTCTTGTTTTTAAAGTTAAGGAAGGTTTGCAGGAATGTGATCATATAAAATAGGCCTATTACAGAGCTACAAATCAGATTTGGATGATTAAATTGATGAGGGCTTTTTGTTGTGGTACATGTTGAGTACATGGTTGAGACAAGTAGTTGATGAGTTGGCACACATACATGAAGTGTATAGTTTATGATGTTGGTACATATTGATGAGTCATAGTTGATGAGTAGTTGACACATGATTGGTACACACTTGGTACATGGTTGGATGCACTTGTTTATGGTACAAGTTGATTACAGGTTGGTGCATGGTTGATGCACTTGTTTATGGTACAAGTTGATTACAGGTCGAGGTACAGGTTGAGGTATAGGTTGATGCATGGTTGATGCATGGTTCAGATTTATTGGTACAGGTTTACATGGGTATATCTCACAGTGATAGTGTGACAGTGGTTCCATCATTCTACTTCTACTTCAGGGTGGCAGGACGAGACAAGGACAGGTGGTTGTAGCCACCTTCCAGTTGTAGTCGAAGAACATTGGGGGTTGTAGCCTCCTTCTGGTTGTAGCCATAGAATTGGGGAGTTGGAGCTTCCCTCAGGTTGTAGCTTGAGAAACTAGGGGCTTGGAGCCTCCTTCCAATTGCAGCTGGAAAACAAAGGAATTTGGTGCTTCCAATGAATGTAATTCTTCAAGACATATAAGAAAAAGCATTATGTGGTTTTCTCCTGATTTGGGTTTCCACGTAAAAAACTGGTGTACTGTGTATGTGTGTGATTGTCTATTTATTATTGCTCATTATTGGATAATAATTCTACATTGATATAACATTTGAAGAAAAAGGATTATAATTATGCTATTACTGATTCACCCCCCCTCTCAGTAATCCAACAAGATTTACTAGGTCCTATCAGGCAACCAATTGGGTCTGTCTTTGACCACAAATTGGATCTAAGTTTCAATTGTTATGAAAAGGTTTTGCTGATGTTTTAGGACAGCCAACAATTCATGAAATTCTTGCTGATTTGTTACGGTTGTACTTGCAATTTTAGGTTCTCTAGCATGTAGTTTTAGTAACCAAAAGTTACTACATGCATACTAAAATAAATACAACACACCTAGAGATATTTACAACTGAAAATAAGAAGATCTAAAAGACTAACACACATCATTTTGTACACTAGTATTTTTGGTCAACATGACCCTAGATAAAACCCCCCCGACGAAAACCAGTTTGGGATATATGTCTATATATGAGGAAACGAGATGGTGGAATACAACAAGTACAAAATATAGATGAACCTGATACAATAGCAGCCTGATCAAAGATGAAATACAAGTCCAAATGAACCAGGTGCACCCTAGGAAGGTGTGCCCCTCATAAATGCTCTCAAAACCACCAAAACTACTACATATGCAAATTGTGAGATCTAAATGGAAAACCCCTCCATAGTAATAAAGCACTGGTGTGTGGCCTCCCTCTAAAATGGATCCCATTTCAATCTGACATGTGTAAGACCTCCTCACTACTGATGCACCCTCCTCAACAAGTGCTCCCTCCACAACACAGGAAGCTCCTTAGTAAATAAACCAGGATCCAAGCTAGATGCCTCTATCCATGAAAGTGTGCTCCCAATATAGCCTCACCTCATGCAACAAAACTCATTCCAAATCTCCCTCTCAATCTCCCCAAGTGAGAAAATAAAGTTATGAGCTCTCCTTTTCCCTTTGCGCCCCTCTTAAACCTCCATAAAGAAACCTAGGATATGGATGGCTGTGATCATCCCATCTCCCATCTAATCAAATGTTGATATCTCTCCAAAAGAATCTCACTCAATAACCCACTTTGGGTTAAGTTCACTTTATGTCTCTAATTCACCCATAAAATGAATTAATAGTCATTTTAGGCATAAATGACAAAATTTCACTTTTGACTTAAAACTCCTAAGTCAAAGTGAAATTAGACACAAAGTACATAGTACACCCCACATGTGTTTAGGAGAGAAGAAACACATGGGGAACACCTCCCAAGGTACATAAACTCAACACTCCCTCTTATTGAGAAAGGTGTTCCTCACCAAGCCCATCTTGTCTCTGAAGTAGACATGTTTGCCCCTTGACAGGGCCTTGGTGAGTATATCTGCAACCTGGTCATCAGTCAATATATACTGCAACTGAATTGCGCCTCTCTGAACCTAATCACGGATGAAGTGGTACATGATCTCAATGTGCTTCGATCGATCATGAAACATTGTATTCTCAGAGAGTTTTATGCAACTTTGATTATCATAGTGAATGACGGTCGGTGGCATCTCCTGACCAAAAAATCCAACCATCATCTTACGAAGCCAAATGACCTCATAATTGGCCTGACTGGCCACCATGTACTCTACCTCAACCAAACTCAAAGCAACTGACTTTTGCTCCGGCTGAACCAGGAAACAAGTCCTGACCCCAAACCAAAGCAACACCCTGAGGTGATTTTCCTGTCAGTAGCACATCCTGCCCAGTCTGAGTCTAGGTAGCCAACTGAACTGACTCCATCAACTCTGATATAGTCTAGGACATAATAAACTATCCCATCAATGTACCTCAAAACATGTTTTTCCCCAATCATGTGGACACTCCTCAGCTCTACCATATGCTCGCTGAGAGTGTTCATGAAAAAACAAATATCTGGTTTGGTGTTAACCAGATACATGAGTGAACCGATCAACTGCCTATAAACTGTGGCATCTACCAACTGGCTATCTGAAGCACTAAGCTTGTTCCAGTTGGTAATCATAGCTTGTTGCATACTTCCACTGCCTGAGAAATATGTGACCCTCCTCCTGCCATACCTCCATACCCAAAAAGTAGTGCATCAATTCAATATCACTCATCTTAAACTCTGATGCAAGTCCCAGCTTGCACTCAACTATGAGATCCTTGGCTCCAGTGATGAACAAATCATCCACATATAAAATGAGAAAGAGTGTGTCCTAACCTTTAATGATGTAGTAGAGGTTAAGATCAACATCGCTCTTCTCGAATCCCATCTGAAGAAAGTATGTGTCTATGCATGAATACCAAGCTTGGGGAGCTTGCTTAAGACCATAAAGTGCCTTTCTAAAAATACACATGTGAGTCTCCTTATCACTCACCTCAAACCCTTGTGGCTGCTCTATGTACACCTCCTCATCAATAAATCCATTTAGAAATGTAGTCTTCACATCCATCTGGTGAATGATCCAGCCCATCTCTGCTGCTATGGAAATGATATTCCTGATGGAGGTGTATCTCTCAACTGGTGTGAATGTCTCGTCATAATCGAATCCCTCAATTTGAGAGAAGCCTTGTGCCACAAAACATGCCTTGTGTTTCTCAATGTTGCCATATGCAACAAACTTGGTTTTGTACAACCACCTAAAAGTCACAACTAAATTCCCCACTGGCCTTGAAACCACCTCCCAGACATCATTGCGTACATTGGAGTCATACTCCTCTACCATGGCCTCTCTCCAAACCTGTTGGTCCATTGCCTACACAAATGTTTGTGGCTCGGTATCTCTAATACTCGTCACTAGTGCCAAATATGCTCCCAATATGAGTGGAGGTCTGCTCTCTCTGGTCTGGCTCTTGGGCTCCCCTACATTCTCTCTGGTCTCCTTCAGGGTCTCCTGAAACCATCTAGGTCTCCTCTTTCGTGAAGTGGTCAACGAATAATTAAGGTCTCTCTGCCCAAGAGTGAATTCCTCGGGACTCATCTCAACACTCTGAGAACTTGAAGTCTATGCCCCCTCTGAATGAACATGCTCTGACTGTGACCCTAAAGTTGTGCATGGTGACCCTGTCACCCCTGATACTGGTGTACTGGAAAATTGAGGCTATGCTCCCTTTGAGATATCAATTGGTGCCTCTACATCATCCTCAACTCTGACTCTCGACTCAAGAGATCTCTGAAAATCCCTATCCTCATCAAATCTAATATCTCTGCTCACCACCACTCTCCTAAGTGGTATAATGTAGATGCGATAGGATTTGGACACCTATGAGTATCCAACTAGAATCCCCTGCTGGGATGTGGGGTCTAGCTTTGTCCTCCTCTTCGAGAGGACATGAGAAAAGGTCAATCACCCAGAGATCTTGATGTGCTAGACATTGGGCCTCCTACCAGTGAAGGCCTCCTCAGGAGTCATCTTTCCTAATATCCTGTGGGGGATCTTGTTCTACAGGTAAACTATAGTAGCACATGCCTCTGCCCATAAGTACAAAGGAAAACTCTGATCGTGCAGCATGGATTTTGCTGCACCAGTAATAGCCCGGTTCTTCCTCTCAGCAACCCCATTTTGCTGGGGGTTGTAGGGTATGGTCATCTATCTTCTAATTCCATGCTGGGCACAAGAGTCTATGAAATTTATGGAGGAATACTCACCCTCATTATCTGACCACAAGACTTTGATCCTATTTCCATATTGATTCTTCACAAGAGCTCTGAACTCTTGGAACTGTGTGAAGATCTCACTCTTGGCCTTCAGGAAATAGATCCAGGTATTCCTTGAGTAGTCATCAATGAATGTGAGATAGTACTCATAGCTACTCAAGGACTTTCGAGTCATGGGCCCACACACATCCGTGTGTACTAAATCCAATATCCCAGCTGACCTGGTGTCACTGATGGGGAACGAGGCCTTAGTAAACTTACCAAGAGCACACCCTCTACAAACATCCTCATGCTCTATACTGATATGTGGCACTCCGGTCACAACCTCTCTCATTCCTATGAGATATCCATGATGTAGGTGGGCCATCCTACGATGCCATAACTCACATATCTGTCTGTTGTTGTCGTTGCTCGCTACAAATTCATGAAGAGGCTAAAAAATCAATCTGAATAGTTTCCCATCCCTCACTCCGATCACTTGCCTGAGGAAAGCGAAGACCCCTGAGGGTGAATGAGTACCTCAGTTCCTATGAAAGACACCTCAAGACCTCTATCCTGGAGGGTAGAAACTGAAATCGAATTCTTCTTTAGCCTGGGGACATAGAGAACATCCTTGAACAATATAGGTGGCATGATATCTCTCTGAAAGGTAACTGTGCCAATCTCAGCAACTTTGACCAATGTGTCATCTCCAAGAGAAATCTCTATCTTGACCTCAATGTCTTTGAGATCAGTCAAATGCTCTCTGACTCCATTCATATGGCTTGAAGCCCTGCTATAAATATACCAGATACTGGGTGTCGTCTCAACTGAAGTGCAACATATGAGGAAAGCACACTCTCTCTGAAACTGTGTCTGAAACTCTGACTCCTCTGTTGTAGCTACGGTACCACCCCTCTTCTTCTTCGTGTTGGGACACTATCCATCATAGTGCCCCAACTTATTACAAACAAAGCACTTCACTTTTCTGATATCTCTCTTCTGAACACTGCTTCTCTCTCCTCTACTCCCCTATGGCGGGGCCCCAAACTTGGGACCTTGCCGACCCCCACTACTGACCTTATTCTTTCCCTTTGTCCAAAGAGAAAGATCCTCATCACCCTGACCAAACTGTTGATGCTATTGTTTCCACTGACCAGAGGGCTCTGCTACAAGCCTAATATCCTCTTGGATGAAGTCATCCCACATCCTCTCCCATGTAGGCATGGCCTCCCTGGAAACAATTCCACGGATGAATGGACCCCACAGTTTGGTGAAGCTATTCATAGCTTGCCTCACCAAAGAGTTAGGGTCCACCACCTCTCTGATGGCTCCAAGCTCGTCTCTGATTTGAGTGTAGTGACCAAGAAATGAAGTTACCGACTCATCCTTGAGCATGCAAATGCCCTTGAGTCGGTCATGAAAAACCATATTTTGGTTCTCATTGGAGCTCTCATACAACTTACATAGAGATGACCACATCTCATATGCATAATTCTTCCCCATCAAATGGGGTATGATGTGATCATGAACTACATCACAAATGGTCTTATTTGCCTTGTTGTTCCTTTCCTGAACTCTTCCACCAAGATGGGAGTAGTGACAGGAATGAATAGAATAGTTTCCTCAACTATGTCCCATAGCTCAAGGTCCTCTAAGACAAAGACCACCCTCACCTTCCAAGGTGACCAATTGCTAGTCCCCACTATCCTGTCCTCAACACACATCTAAGATGATGACATGTCTGCCAAACTGCACTCCAACTGATACTCAAGCTGCAAAAGAAACACTACCTCACTATTGTCAACACCTCACTACTGTCAACATAGGTGTGAAAAGAGACAAGCGTACTCTGACCTCACTCCTAGCAAAATAGGTGTGAAAAGAGGTCGAGTCAAATCAGCCTCACTCCTACTCCGTAGGTGTGAAAAGAGACTGATGACAAACTATCACAACTGCCCAATTGTCCTCTACAAAAACCTATCCACTAACAACCACTAAAAATATCAATGGTTGTACACAAAATTATGCCAAGAATATGTATATGACAACCAACACATATGCTGCCCAAACTACTCAAAAATCAGCCACCTTAGCTCTGATACCATGAAGATTTACCATGTCCTATCAGGCTGCCAACTAGGTCTATCTTTGACCACATATTGGCTCTAAGTTTCAATTGTTATGAAAAGGTTTTGTTGTTGTTTTAGGACAGCCAACAGTTCAAGAACTTCTTGCTGATTTGTTGCAGTTGTACTTGCAATTTTAGGTGCTCTAGCATGTAGTTTTAGTAACCAAAAGTTAGCACATGCATACTAAAATAAATACAACACACCTAGAGATATCTACAATTGAAAATAAGCAGATCTAAAAGACTTAAACACATCATTTTGTACACAGGTATTTTTGGTCAACACGACCCTGGATAAACCCCCCCTGGGGAAAGCCAATTTGGGATATATGTCTATATATGAGGAAATGATATGGTGGAATACACAAAGTACAAAATATAGATCAACCTGATACAATAGCAACTAGATCCAAGCTGAAATACAAGTCCAAATGAACCAGGTTCTTCCTAGGAAGGTGCACCCCTCATAAATTCTCTCAAATCCACCAAAACTATTGTAGATGCAAACTGTGAGCTCTGAATGGAAAACCCCTCCACACTAATGAAGCAATGGTGTATGGAATCCCTCTCAAACTGATCCCACTGCATTTTTACAGGTGTAAGACCTCCCCACTGCTGATGCGCCCTCCTCAACAAGTGCGCCCTCCACAACACAGTAAGCTCCTCAGTAAATAAACCAGGCTCCAAGTTAGATGCCTCTCTCCATGAAAGTGTGTGCTCAAGATAGACTCACCTCATGCAACAAACCTCATGCCAAATATCCCTCTCAATCTCTCCAAGTGAGAAACTGAACTTATGAGCTCTCCTTTTCCCTTTGCGCCCTTCTTGAACCTCCATACGGAAACCAAGGATATGGATGGATAAGATCATCCCATCTCCCATCTAATCAAAGGTTGATATCTCTCCAAAAGAATCTCAATCAATAACCCACTTTGGGTTAAGTTCCCTAAGTTCACTCTATGTCTCTAATTCACCCACAAAGTGAATTAATAGTCATTTTAGGCATAAATGACAAAATTTCACTTTTGACTTAACACTCCTAAGTCAAAGTGAAATTAGACACAAAGTAAAAGGTACAAAGTACATAGTACATCCCACATGTTTTTAGGAGCGCATAAACACATGGTGAACACCTCCCAAGGTACATAATCTCAACAGTTTATGTATGCAAAGATGCCATCTGGGCTGATGAATGTAGGAGAAACATTTCAACGAGCTATGGATATAGCCTTTGCAGAAGAAAGGGATAAGTTCATTGTAATATATTTGGATGATATTACAGTGTTATCTAACTCTGATGATGAACACTTGAAGCATTGGAAACAATTTTTTCATAAGTGCAGGAGGTTTGGTATTTCCTTGAATCCAAAGAAATCAAGTTTTGCAATGCAAGAAGGAAAACTGTTGGGGCATGTGATATCAAAAGAGGGAATCAAGATAGATCCAAGCAGAGTAGCAACAATTTAGAAAATAGATAATCCTATAAATAAAAAGGAAGTGCAATATTTTCTTGGTAGGGTGAATTTCTTAAGGAGGTTTATACCAAAGTTTGTTGAAACTGTCAAATTCATTACCTATTTGTTGAGAAAAGATAATCATGTTAAATGGACAGCTGAAGAAAAATGGTCATTTGATGACACGAAGAGAGAAATTACTGAAGCACCAGTGTTATTCAGCCCATACTATACTAAATATTTTATGATTTTCTCCTTTTCCTCAGAACATACTATTACAGGATTATTGTTGCAGAAAAATAAGCAGAATTTGGAGAAACATATAGCCTTTTACAACAAAACATTGAGGGATTAAACATTGAATTATAACATCATGGAGAAGCAGGCCTATGCATTGGTGAAGGCATTGAAGGATTTTAGGGTCTATATCTTTCATTCTCATGTTATTGCTTTTGTTCCTACTAGCGCAGTCAAAGAAATTTTAACTCAACCAGACCCTAAAGGTAGAAGAGAAAAATGGATTGCAATTCTGCTAGAGTATGATCTAGAGATAAAGCCAACAAAGGTGGTCAAAGGTCAAGGATTGGAAAAATTGATGGCTCGGTCAAATTTTGATCTCCTGGGAATCAATTTCATTGCAGGATTTTCAGTAGATGCAAAACCAACACCTCAGGTATCTCAAAAGTTCCTTTCATCTCCATGGTATAGTGATATAATTTATAATTTTCATAATTTACAATCCCCACCAAATTTTAACAAGACTAAAGCCATATTTTTGAAATTGAAAGTAACAAAATTCTGTATCATAGATGGTTTCTTGTATTGGAAAGATCCAGGAGGAGTCTTATTAAACTGTCTATTGGAATATGAAGCACAATAGACTATGAAACAATTTCATCAGGGTGATTGTGTTGATACTAAGAGGGGGGTGAATCAGTAATCAAGTACAATTTAAAACATTTTTCAACTTATACTTAAACCATTCAACTATATCCAATGAGCAATGAACAATAGTATAAGAGTTACACCAATACACCATAATACACCATGCACAATATATGAGAAATAATCAATAGTTATTGTTCAAGGGAAGTAATGACTTTCAAAGGTAGCTACAGCTTCCAAATGTAAAAGGAGGGATAAACCTCCAAGAGGAAGATACAATCCTCCAATAGAGAGAGTTGAACTCTCCATCCTTGCCCCTTCCTTCCACCCAAGAATATATGAGAGATAATAAAACTTTACATTAAATCATCACCATCAACCAATCATTACATAGAACATGATAATGCTTCCTGAGACTTCTTCAATTTCTGCAATTCTTCAATTCTTGGAGTAATCTGATCCTGTAGATAATATTACTCAATGTATTCTCTGAAACTCCTCCAATTTTCACTCCTTGAATCCTCCCCAAAAAGAGGTTATAGAAAGAATGGTAGACTTTATTCAATTCTGTTCTATTCATAAGAGTGAACTTGCACAGAATGCCCCGTGCTCAATAATTAACATCAGATTCTGAAAATCAGTCTATACTATTTTCAATGAAATTTGTCCCACTTAATTTGGATTCTCTATGAAGAAGTTATGATTGTTTTATCCGGAACACCTGTTTATTGACTAGCTTCAGGACTGGTCACAAACCCTATCTTCCACAGAGTGTATATCCATAATTGTAGCGAATCAAGAGCTGAACTTTTTACCAGAGGTACCTTGATATGTCTTCTCAATACCATATCAATTTCACCATCTGAACCGTTCTAGAAAAATAGTTATAGAAAAAATGGTAAGATTACCTGAAAATAACATACCTTAGAACACATCACCAAAAGACTTCATCCTCCCTTGAAATCCGGCCTTCTCTACTTCTTATTTCCTCTAAAATTCGACTTGTATCAAAATGAATGTATAATGATGTTTATTTATACCATTTATGTCACTTCATTTTAACATTAGGGCCGACCTGACACTTTCTTATTTTGTAATTCTTTTCTTTAATTATCTTCAGGGCCTACATGTACTTCCTTCTTCAATTCACTTTGTCATCTTCAAAAATTCATTTCTCCTCAACCATGAGGGTCCACGTGACATGTCACATACCACCGGAAAAAACATGATGTATACTATCCATTCATGGGTGTTGTATATTCATGTGCATTGTCCTTCATGTCCAAATACCTTTATCAATCTTGCAGTCCAAAACCCATGACTAGGGTTGACATCAATGACAACAACCAATCTTCTAACAATCTCCCCCTTTTTCATTGATGGCAACACTCATGCTCCCCCTATCATCATGATCCCAATTTCTCTCCCCCTTTGACATCAATGGAAAAGGTTAGGGCTGCTCCCCCTGAGTTTAATGGAAAAACGTGACTCTCTTCTTTGGGGTTTCTCCCCCTAAACATGTGGCACTAAATAATACTTCATCCTTATTTTTGGTCTTTGGGACTTTTTCTTCCTTAGAATCCTTTTGTGTGGTTTATGTATTCTCTCTCTTCTTCATGTCTAGGATGTATATGTTGTTCGGTCTTCTTGTTGCAGTTGCAACCAATATTCCTGAGTTATTTTCTCTGATTTTACATTTTCGGGAATCAAACATAAGAGTGTATCCTTGATCACACATTTTACTAACACTGACTATATTATGATTCAAGTCTTCAACCAATAGAACATTCTTTGCTTTTACATTTTTTCTTCCAAGCTCTACTACACCTTCTCCAAGTATTTTGGCAGATGAGTCATCTCCAAATGCAACATTGCCACCCTTTCTCTTCAAGCTGATGAATTTGTCTTGATCCCTGATCATGTGTGAAGAACATCCACTGTCTATGTACCATTCATATTCTTCTTTACATTCTTCAGTGGTCAATTCTATTCGAAAATCTTCATTGTTTGGAATCTCTTTCCTTCTCCATACTGTGGTTGACATAGGGACATCTTCATTCATATATCTGCAATCTAGTGCTTTGTGACCAAGATAATTACATTTGTAGTATGCAATATTTTTGTCCATCAATGGGGAAAATGAATTATAACTTTTGTTGACAAATCCATGATAATTTCCATATCTTCTATCTACACCATTCATGTTTCTTGCGTATGTGTTCCTTTCATTGATTCTACAATTAATTGCCTTATGTCCAAAATTTTTACAAGTATAAAAATGACCAAGAAAGAAATTTTGATACCTTGGAGTAAGTGGGCTTCTTTGTGATGTAGTCCATCTAGGTTCATGATCTATTCTTCTGTAGTTTCCTTCATACTGATTGAAGCTTCTTTGATTCCTGAAGGTAGGAGGTCTTCTTGGATATTCATGTCTTTCGTAATCATTCCTTCTTTCTGGTATCCTGGTCCACTTCTCATCAACTGTCTGTGTAGCTCTTTCTTCAACCTTCTTGTTGGTATTTGCATCTTCTTTATATGAATTTTCACCCATGCATCCAAGATGTGTTAAGTCTTTTGGCACTTGAGAGTTTCTTAAGATCTTCCTCAATGAGACAACTTCTTGTTCAAGTTTCTCACAATCTTCTTCTTTCTTCATTATTTGGACATTCCTTAATTCTCCTATTCTTCTTTCCTCTTCGAGTGGAGTTTTCTGTAATGTCCCCACTTTGGGACATCATCACAGGGCAGAGACTTATGATGACTAAAGTAGCCAGATGGATGTTATAGTGAGTACAGGGGTATTTGAGAGGCATTGTGGGGTCCAGTTGGTATTTATCACCATATTCCATCATTATGAGCCATTCCGTACATGTTGGCTTTGGTTTCATTCCATTTCGACGATTTCCATGATTTTGACTATTTTGAGCTATAAGTTAATTAAAATCACTGAAGAGGGAATTTTGGGCACATTACTTGGAGGAACCTCTCAGTGTAATATCTCATTGGAATTGGGAGGAGCAACACTACAGGATGGGATGGATAGAAGTGACTTTCAGTGGCCAGGGAAGCCACAAGGAGAGATAAGGAGATTTTCAGAGGTAAAAAGGTTAATTAATTAATTAAAGTGATTTAATTAATTAATTAAATATTAATAAAATGAAAGTCACTTTGGAGGGACAAGGTGAG
>JASDQU010103669.1:76304-89614 GCA_032191745.1 Picea mariana
CCCCCCCCCCCCCCATATTTTGTCCATCTACACAGTTTATAGAAATAGTACATAATTATCAAGATCCAAAAGAAATGGATCTGAAAACCTCCTCATCCATATTCAGTTTTTTGTTCCAAATAATCAAGGAAGAGATCATATATGATCTTCAAGTCGAATTGATGAGGTGGCTCATCAACTATTGTCTATGAGTTATTTTCGGAAAATAAATCTGGCAAATTCCTGAAAAATAGGGTCCAAAGTTATCTTGGTATCTCCAAAACCATGATATATGTGTAAACAAATAGAGAGGTATTTGTGAATTGGACCATTCCCAACAAAAACCTCTTTTTGTTTTCAAAACTTCATCTCCAGCGTATTTGAAACCTCTCCCAAAATTAGTGACTAAAACATGAAATCATTTATTTTGAAACTCTGAAAATTAGGCCTCAAATATATATTCGAATCTATCAACCTATGATATATGTGTAAAAACTAAGAGAGGTTTTTGGAAGGGGTCCATTCCCAACAAAAACCTCTTTTTGTTTCAAAGAATTCATCTCCATAGTTTCAGAAACTACTCTTGAAGATAAAGTCTAAAATAGATAATAAAAAAAAATAGAGTATTGTCAGTATTGATTTATGCCCTTGTTATTTTTCACATTTTTCAGAGCTTTCCTCAGGTGCAGACTTATTTAGATCAATGAATAAATTTGTATTTATTTATTTGAAGTCTTCAGGTTCCTCTTTAGGAACTAGAAACTTATCTCGAGGTTGGGTATCTACTTCCATCTGTTCTCTATTTTGCAGCTTCTTCTTAGGCCCTTAACATTATTGCCTTAGCTATATGGAGATCCTGTTTTGTTTGTCGAATCTGTAACTAGCGCTCAACAACAAAGTTTTCCATCTTTTCATATTTAGATAATTGCTCGTGTGCTTTTTTTTTTTCATTTTCTCGCAACTCCAATGAACTAAGTTCTTTCTTATGGTTCCTAATATATCCCTCAAGGTTTTCCACCTTTTTATCCAATTCACTAATTATTGCATAAGCCTTTTCAATCTTTGTTTTCTCATCCGCCGATTTCTTTTTAATATTTACATCAAAATTCATCTTTGCCCATCTGTTTGAAGCAACAACCTTTTCTAAAATCTTTTCACATCCTCTATCTCCTGCATCTTTGAATGTTTGTGAAATTTATGGATAATACTCGAACAGTTCTATACCTTCAGGTTCTAATCGAGAAATTTTCCCACTCTTCCTAGGCACCATCACAAAGATCAAGATCCATGAAACTCATAAATTTCTAGGGTTGGTTATAGTAACAACTTTAGATCCTCTGAATCACGAGCGTTGTAGAAAATATTTAACACCTGCAAAAATTATATAGACCAAATAAAATATGGAGGAAGACTTAGGTTTGATTTGTCACTAATGATTGTATGACACTCAACAAACCTGCAAAGAAAACATGGAGGAATACAACCCGATTTCTGCAAATGAATATCTTATCACATCCATGAACTGATATTGATCATTAGTGATGGTAGCTTCTTAGGAAAATATATCAAGCAAGATCTCTCATTTTCTCACGAAGTTGAAGCATGCAAAATAATGAATACCCAGTGCTACAAGAATAGTGCTATACTTGTAGCGTCTTTTCCTTTTAATTTAAATTCAAATTTAAAAGTGGGAAATGACTTATGATTTGATGGAGAGATCTAAAAAATTTCCAATCCTATACTTAATAACACAAATGCATGTTAAAAACACCCAAAAAAGGATAATGAAATCACTTCAAAAACTATAGAAGAAGAAAAAGAACATAGAATAAAGCTAGGAAAGGATAGGGCAGGGAAAAGGTTTTCTTATCAGCCATTTGAAAAATCAAGGACTAACACCTGTAACCAAATCATCAAAAAGAAGAAAAATCCATGTTGAAGAGACCAGACCTGAGATGCATGTCTAGTGTGTTGTTGAAAATTTTGTTGAGTTTGAATCTCCTTCAGAAGAAGAGGACATGACAGTCAAAAGACTAAAGAGATAGTTGAAAGAAGCCCATGTTGTAATTGTACAATTGAGGGAAGAAAAAAGGAAAATGAAGAGAAGGATAACAAAACACTTGTACCTATGTGGAAAATCCTTGGAGAACAGCCAGAATATGGTCAAGAGATCTCTACCCCTACACAAACAAATGAAAAATATGTACAAACATAATAGGACATTTAAGGAAAAAGGAAGACAAAGAAATGAACAAATTGCAAAAAGGAATCTGGACTTGCTGGCCTAGGTTGCAGTGGAATAGTTTGGTAACACTCAAGATAAATCATGTTTTTTCTTTTTTGAAGTCATCTCAAGGTTTTGAATAAATATTGAAGTAGTTTTCAACATCGACAAGAAAAAACAGAGATTTCGCAGCAACTTTTGTTACGAAACTGCCAAAACATATATTTTGCAGCAAATTTCCTTGTTGTTGTGAAATCACCAGTCATCTCATGAAGAGGCATTTTCAGCTGCCAAATTGGATGATTTCATCGTGTCAACATAAATATAAAGTAATGAATCATTTTCCCACTAAAATATGTAACATAGACGTATTAGGGTTGTATAAATTAGTCAAGAAATGAAACCCTAGATTATAGGAGTCTCTGGAAAATTAGTTAGTAGTTTGTTAACTAAGCATTTTAAATCAGTTGTAACTCCCTTTTATGTATGAAACCCTAACAAATTCGAGTTCATGGATTTAGGATGAAGTGTATTGATACATATTGTAATAAAAAGTACCATAGAAGATTTCGAGAGTTGATTAAGAAAGTATATTGATATTGTAATATTTTCTAGATATTAATGAGAGGTTTGCAGACAAGTGTTTGAGCTATTTACTCAAAGATTCACGTGTTCAGTTGTTGTAGTCAATATTCCTACTGTATGTGCTTATTTCTTTGTTATAATTAAATGTACTCTTCTTTGTTTGAATGAGAAATTGTTGATGCAGAAATCATTTCAGTATGCTCTGTATCTATCTTGTTTCAAATATTCATTTTCTGACTGATAAGTTAATGCATAATTCATCTAAGTTGGATGCTTTGTGTGACTTTGAGTGTTCCCTTTTTTCATCTATCCATCTTTTAAGATTGTAAGTCTTGTAATATTTGATTGTTTGGCCTCTGAGAGTAAATTGTTTTCTACCAAGTTCTGAAAACCTAGAATTGATTTCCCATATGACTCCATGCCCAATGGATGTTTCTCTCATCCCTACCAACTATTTCATAAAATTTTCATACACATAAAATATAGACCTTTTATTTATTGAAGAACTGATATGAGAGAGCCCTATCTAGACTAGTAGGAGGATAAATTCCAGTTTGAAAGTAGGTTTGTGGTTACCTCTGAGATTTTTTGTTGCATCCAAGAAAATTTATAGAGTGATAACACCTTCTTTGTATCCAATGAAAATACATATGAATTCCTTCTTGTCTAGGTTGCTCATATTTTCCTTGGGAACATGAAAAAATGCATCACAACTAGATACTTTGAGATGTGAAAGAGAAGGATTCTTACCAAACCATACCTCATGTGGAGTCTAGTCGACTAGTGTCAACGAAGGAGACATATTCACCAGATATTTTGTAGTGTTGACTGCCTCTGCCCAACATTGTTGTGCGAGCACAACACCACTGGGCATGCTCCTTGCCTTGTCCATCAATGTTATGTTCATTCTTTCAACTTCATTTTGTTGTGGAGTATATGGTGTGGTATTTTGGCGTGCTATGCCACACTTCTTGCAGAACTGCTCAAAATCCTTTCCACAAAATTCACCACTATTATCGGTTCTCAACATATTGATATTCTTATCCGTCTAGTTTTCCACAAGAGACTTAAACTCTTTGAATCTATCGAAAACCTATGATTTCTTCCTCAAGAAATATACCCATGTCTTCCTAGAAAAATCATCTATGAAGGAGACATAATACAGGGATCCACCAAGTGCAAACACTAAAACAGGGCCAAACACATCACTATGAACCAATTCTAGAATCCCCTTTTCCCTTGTCGCTCTAGATGGTGTTATCACTATAACAATTTCTGTGAGAAATCTAGTTTCCAATACTTAGCGAGGCGCTAAAATAATGTGGAAGCGTGATAAACTGGAGGACATGGCCAAATATAATGGGAGGAGGATAAAGCTAGCGACAATGCGGATTTGATGGGACCCGGTGGGTCACAGCACAGATCAATAGTTAGGGATCATTTTAGGCAGAGAACTTGTGCAGAGGATAATTCCTGAAAGCGGGCCGAAAATAAAACAGTGGTTTCGGCTTGGGACTACGTGGCGTATCTAGGTGCATTCTGAGGTGAAAGGCGGGTTACTTTAAAACCACTCCCTCACACTCCCAAAATTTCTGAAAGACAAGTGCTACAAAAATTGTTGTGAAATGGCTAGCGAAAGTAAGTTGGGGGTTAGACCATTTGCATATGAATTCAATCAATTTCACGCATATCAATTTTCAAGTCTCAGCTTCTAGATTCCAAGTAATTTTGACAAGTCATCTTCCGAGGTGAATTTCAAGAAAAACAGAGCACATTTTGAGAAATCGAAAGAGGTTTTTACTCAACACAGGCCAAATAAAAATAACCTCTCCCATATTTCTCATAGTTGTTACATACTAGGAGAATCGAGGACATCTTGGAGCCTTATATTTCCGGATTCAAAAATTTTATTGTTGGAAGACATCTTTTTCAAATGAAGATCCCGGAAAGGTGGAGAAAAATTTCACAAAACCGAGAGAGGTTTTTACTCAAGACAAGATGATATACAAAAAACTCCCCCATATTTTACACATGTATTACGTATTGGGAGATTCGAAGAAATATTTGAACCCTATTTTTCATTTTTCATGATTTCATGTTTAAGACATGTTTTTGTGCAACATATTTCGGCCAATTGGAGATGAATTTAGAGAAACCGAGAGAGGTTTTTCTTTATAATGAGATTATATACAAAAATTGTTCTCATATTTTACACAGCTATTACAGTTTGAGAATTACAGGTGGAGTTTTGAAGCCTATTTTTTTGTAAACAATTTCCAAACGAAACATTTCTTTATTTGTAACCGGTTTGGAAACGAAAGAAACTTGAATTGTATAAATGATAGAAGTTTTGAATGTATTAATGTTTGCAGAAGAGTAAGGGCAGCTCCTTAGTTGTTCTAAACTCTATTGTAATTTTCTGAAGCTGAATTGAATACATATGCAGAAGCTTTTGAAGTCTCTATGAAAAGATTCTAATGGTGGTGATATGATTTTTGTCTTCTCTCATTGTATGTATTTCATTTGTTATTTAATTCCATTTACATTGTCTTCTATTTAAATTGGATAGTTTAAAGGCCCATAATTCATCTTGCGATGCTCTTGTCTTAAGAAATTTAAACTGTGTGAAATTCTTCATAACTAATTCAAAATTCATTTCATTATTGCTTTGATGCAGTTACTTGTTTCCTTTTTCTTATTACACTCTGAAAACTACAATTTATAACTCCGATTCATCACCTCATTTATCCTTTATCCTCTGGAGATCTCTATTGGTGAGCCATTGTTTTCATTCATTTTCATAATTTTGACTCCATAGCCCTAAGTGTCCCTCCCCTTCCTTGCCAACAAATTTGTAAACCCCCCCCCCAAAAAAACAAACTAAATCTAACCATTGATTGCCAAAGAAACATCAAGTGACACGAGAGAGCCCTCTCTAAGCTGAGCAGTCTAGTACCCAGTTATAAAGTTGTTGAAAAAATTTACCTCTATCATTTGTTTCTCAGCCGAACAAATTTACAGAGTGTTAACATTATGCGTCGTTATCGGGGACGAAATTGAAAAAATTTCCTTGGGAAAAAACAACATGGTTGATTTCTAAGGTCTGAGAGCAGCAGACACTTAGGCACATATTGGATGTATTCCTACTCTGGTGACTCCACACCAAAAAATCAGTTTGAAGGTGATTCCACTGGTAGAAGAATCTGAAAATTTAAATTTTCACTGGCGACTCCACTCTCAATGCAGAATCCAGCTTCCAAAACATCATTGGCAACTCCACTGTCCGAAGATGAGTTAAATATATGCAAGGTATGCTCCCATGAATCTCTCTCACATTCCTAGTTTTCCAAATCGCATGCCTTGTATAGATTGGCAAACATATCTGCCAAAGTTCAAAGATCAAGAAGGAGATGATGTTGCCTTTCCTTTGGTAAAATTTCACATGCACATACATAGGCTAGGGGTTAAATTGCCTGAAGACTGCTTGATGAATATATTTATGGAAACCTTAGAAGAAGAAGCATGATCCTAGTATGAAGGATTTCCATTTTCCAGTCTATTCTCCCTTGAAGATTTCTATTCAGTATTTTGTGTGAATTATACGGAAAGTTACCCATCTTTATTTCTAGTTGAAAACTTTCGTGGAAACTTTGACAATCTTATTCAATACATGGGGATTGATATTAATGAAGAAGACTTAATGTATGATGAAATCAAAGAATCCATTTATAAACTATATTATCATCGGGAAGAACTAGCAGAGACTAGTTATCTTGGTACACAGGATCATTCCAAGCAAACATTAGCTTCTGCTTTACTTGAAAATGAAACAAATCTGCATCATAATGTTGACAATCAAGTTATATCCCATGAAATTAACGATAATTTATAGCCTTGTCAGCCTTATTACAGTGAAAAGTGTGAGGAGAATCATTCAAATTGTTTTGCAGCTAATTCATTTTCAGAAAATTTGTATCATGAAGAAATTGGGGAAAATCAGATTTTTGAAATTGTATGTGCGAAAAATCTAGGTAATAAAACCATTAATAAATATAGCTACTCAAAGTTACAAGGAAATAACGAAGAAGAGAAAGTTGTTTTTGGTATTTTGGATGTTGAAGAATCCATTCATGATTTCAAATCTCTTGATTTGACATATTCAGAAATTTTTAAAAGCCAGGATGACATTCTTATTCAAGAACATGAAGGAGCATTTTCGGATTTTTCTCAAACACATGAGATTGTCGTTTCATCTAAAAATTTCCAAGAGCACATAAATCCTGTCTTCGATGTGGATGATGTGGAAGATGATCATATTGTTGCATGTCCGTTTGAGAAGGGTAAACCAGATGAAAGAGATCCTTGTCTTTGGGCTGATTTTCAAAAAGGGATAGTCTTACATGTTTTCGAAGACCCTTTTTCCAGTAAGATGAATTCATCAGAGAAGATGGAGTACATGTTGTTCAAGAATGTAGGGATAAAATGGGGTTTGCGGTTTCAGTTATCATTTGCTAAATTCTTTTTTTTATCTGGAGGAGCTGAAAGCAAGTTGCAGTCAAGAAACCATTTACTTGACTAGCTTCATTGGAAGTTTGAGATCACTTGATTCAACGTTGGTTTTAGCAAGTAGGGTAGGATAATTTGTATATAAATAAGCTTGAAGACCAAGCATTTTTGTCATTTTCAGTATTAGACTTCAGCATGTGTGTTTTCAGTTTTCGACAGGTATTGGTTTTTAGCTTCAACTTTCAGTTTGCATTGGTATAGGTTGCAATATTTGAGATGGGATCAAACGAATGGATCGAGCACTTGGTATATGTTTTTTATCGTTGCGTAGGAGGACATCATCCCCAGTTGGAGCTAGATATTGACACATGAAAAATTTAGAATTGTGGCATAAGATGAGTTTTTCTCTAAACAAAGCATCATCATTGGGTTGTTGGATTGTCTGCATTAAATCTTTGGTTGAATTTGAGAAAAAATTTATTCATTATTGGGCAAATAAAAATTTTGGTTTTATTAAGATGATTTTGGCTCTTATAGTCAATTTTTATACCCTCAGGTTTATTACAGGGACGAAGTTAATTTTACCAAAATTATTGGGCCCGCAGGCCAAATCTCCACTTATCCAAGCCCTACAAATATCAAGACGAAGTGCCTAAGCGCCATGCATAAAGTCACATGGAGGAAGATCCTGCAAGGAGCGCCAAGGGTGCACTATGCGTCGATAAGACTTGCAACCATCAGTGCATATAAATAAAATACTCTCATTTCTCTTCATAAATGTGGGATAAACACCCATAGAGAAATAAAAAGAGCGTCAGAATAGTTCGAGTGCTCATCCAAGGTCGAATCTTCCAACACCAATGGAATTTGAGTTTTATTTCCAGATGTTGGGATTAAGTTTCGACTGCCCAAAGAGGTCGTTAGAGATTATGTCGACTTCCCATTCCAAACCTCTGCATTCCCAATTGACAAGGAAAGACAGAAGTAAGAAACATTTGGTGGCCAACAAGCATTAAGAGGTAGTTGTTTTGAATATAAACAGAACATCAAAGGATAAAGTAAATGCAGATTTAACGCCAAGTATCTAGGTGTCGAAGAGGTGGCTACTTTATTTCATTAAATGTTTTATGGGCACGGTGTTAAATCACTGTTAAAATTCGCTGCAAGATCAAAGGGCACCTGGACTTAGCGTGGAAGCTGTGATAAATATTATACTCGTCAAATCTTGCAGTTTGTAATGTACATGTACGATTGCTTGCAAAGGTTTTGGTTTTATTTCAAAATTCATATAGAAGAACATCGGTCCCATGAGAAGTGAGCTACACTGAAGGATACAATAAGAGATGGTGAGTATTATAGGTTGTGTGGGGAGCTAGGTTATAGATAATATGCCTTTCAAAGCCTGAATTTAGATCTATAATGCATACCAAGTGTCTCATTGATCACCCAAATGGTGTAAGGAAGTCACATCATCATCCGAGTTTGGCGTTCAACTAAGAGTTGAAGGTGTACAATGGAGGATGCACACAGAGGTCAAAGCTCATCTACGCACTAGCATCCAAACATCGAAAACATCAAGCGCAAGCCACGAGAAGCATGTGTATCTGTCCATCATCTATATCATCAGAGGGCCTAATTCTAATGATTATAAAACCAAACGTATATTGCATCATACCATTGGGATACCCAATTCTAGTCAGAAATATTGTTGCTTTCATACGGTCACACACTCTTAGATTAGAAGGTTGTCGCTCAGATGCAGTCTAATACGCTTAGATCACAAATATTGATTTAATCAACGATGTATATTCATTTTGGGGAGAGAAACTAACCGACATTTAAGTTTTTAAAGGGATTCTGAAATAAAAACAATGGTAAAGACACTAGGGTACATGGAAGCTCATGGTTTATTTCGGGGGAACGAGTGGTATGGATTGAAACCACCCACAACATTCCTTGAAACTGCATACAAGTCAATGTTGAATATTAGCACTAAGCTGCAAAGGAGGAAACACAATTTCCCAGCACGCAATATGTTACATTTGGAAGCATCGACAGTCATTCTCCAATGAGAGGTCATATGGGCCACCCTGAGGCTATCCAGGGATATTTGGAGAATCAACCAGTCTTGTGAGGTATTGACAAAAGCCAGGGGGAACATACAACCTCTATGATTCAAACCAAAAGTCAGGACGAATGAGATGCTATCTAAGTATAATGAAAAATTCAGGGGGAACGTACAACCTCAATGAGCATAGACGGTCTAGTGCAAAAGTTAGGGGAACATACAACCTCTGTGAGCATAGACAAACTAGTGAAAAAGTCAGGGGGAACATACAACCTCTGTGAGCCTAGTCAAACCTTGTGAGCCATGAGAAAAATTCAAGGCATCTAGCAAAATTTAGGTTGAATATAAAATTCCTATGAGCTATAAATAAACGATATTCCTAGTATTGCAAATGATATAAATGTGTTGATCTAGTGCGTTGGCACGTGTAACATTATCCACCATGAAGATAATTTTGAATTTTCTTGTAAAGAGACGAGTTGTAACTGAATTCTTAAGTCTAGTTTTATTTTTGAACTAAAGTGTAATGTTGAGTTGTAACTGAAGTCTTAAGTCTATTTCTATTTTTGAACTAAAGTGTAATGTTGAGTTGTAACTGAAGTCTTAAGTCTAGTTCTATTTTTGAACTAAAGTGTAATGTTGAGTTGTAACTGAAGTCTCAAGTCTAGTTCTATTTTTGAACTAAAGTGTAATGCTGACTTGTAACTAAAGTCTCAAGTCTAGTTCTATTTTCGAACTAAAATGTAATGCTTAGTTGTAATTGAAGTCTCAAGTCTAGTTCTATTTTCAATCTAAAGCATACCAGTCTCAAGTCTAGTTCTATTTTCGAAGTAAAGTGTAATGCTGAGTTGTAACCAGTCTCAAGTCTAGTTCTAAGTTCAAACTAAAGTACGAAACTAAGTTATGATTAACTCATGCAAACAAGTTACTATTTCGAGTCTCTCCTCTTCTCCTCTTCAGCCTATATAAGCAAAGGTCGACCCCTCTCTTCAACACAATTTTGATATGTAGGTTAAGGGTGAAGAAATAGAGGCACATGTTAGTGATAAAGAGGAAACATACCAAAGAAACATATCATTGTTGTATATCAACAATAGAGGCAGCATATCAGAGGTGTATTTCAGCAAGGTCTTTTAGGTCTTTGTCAGGTTAGAGTCACTTTGGCAAGATCTTTAAGAGCAAAACATTCATGGTGGATATTTGTAAGTGATCTTACATTATTAATGCAATAAAGGAATATCGTTTCTTGGGGGTTTTCTCCCTGTATAGGGTTTCCCCAGGTTATATATGTTGTTGATGTGCATGCTTACTTATCTACATAGTTATTGCTATTCAATTATTGTAACGCCCCATATTTTGACCTTAGATAGTTAGAACATTGTTGTTTACTAATCTTAATAATTCAAAGTTTATCATTTGTTTGGAGTCAATTAGAATTTGTTAGACATTGAGATGTGTACCTCTAGACCTATTTGTATGTTACATGATATATGCTCATGACAAAGATAGTTATTTGATTATTTAAACATGAAAATTAAAATGGGTAAGTTCGGTACATGTATATCAATTCAAGTTATGTTGTGAATGTATAACAGATGCAATGCATGATGTAAATAGGAATACATTTCTTAATTGAGCGTCAATGAAAATATGGATTCTTATATAAATTTGTGATGTATCTGCATCAATATGTGTTATTGGTGAACTAACCTACAGGATGATGATCTATGTGATAGCCAAATGACTATAGTATTGAGGTAACTAGGATGTCGTAGACATCAAGAAGATATTGTATGCTACAATTTGTACTTACTATTTAATTTATGATTCGAAATATTACTATGATCTATGGTAAGTGTGGTTTTGACAGGATGCACAACTTACCCGGAGTGGATGTTTGATGATGTAACTCTAAGAACAGTAGTTGCATAGTATGGCCTGATGTAGGGTGTTGACCCTAGTTCTATGAGGAGAGGTGGAGGTATTTCCCACCATTTATCCTCCAAAACCTAGAGTCGTGGGAGGGTTGTGTGAATTCACACTCCCCTAGACGTGTGATGACGACTGCTAGTTGCCTGTTTGGGAAGCTTGGTCGAGATGTATGACACTTCTGCTTACGAGTTCTATCTAGAGTTAGGTAAATATAGTCGATGCTCCATCTTAGTCCAATAGAGGAAAGGATAGGATGGAATATGAAAGTAGGTTAGGAAGGAAGGATGCTTCGATGTTAGTTGAGAATACTGATTGGGGATTAGAGATGCCACTATTGTTTACTCACTTGGTTCCTACCATGTTTAAAACCCTCTTTGATTTCCTATTGAAATTTTAAGTGTGACAATGAGTTATTGATGAATTGGTGTAATTTAGTTTGTTAAGATTATTAAATGATGCATTACTTGATCTGTTGTCCTACATGTCTTGGTGATCATATAGGAACTATGCACTAGAGGCAATGATTGTTTATCGTTAGTACATGCATGAGATATGTGTCCGCTAGCTATGCACACATACCCTACCCATGTACACTAGTATAAGTAATTAATGTATTAATTATTAAAGTAAATTATTAACTATTTAATCGAATGTTTATTGAATATGTAAATTATATTGCATACAAATATCTAGAAGCATTAAATACCTTCTTGACTTTGATAGATGGTGGGTGTGATGAATTAAATGAGCATGGTGGGGTGTTATGTACATTTTGGGGGAAATTATCAAATAACATTTATTAGCTAGCATGAGAATAAATACTTTTTATTTTATTTATCGTTGTTTAATGCAAGTCATTTATATTTAATTTTATTTTAATATTTTTTCCCAAAATATCTAGATAAGGGAGGTTGATGGATAATAATGAGGGGGTTGAGGAGACTTGGGGAAGTGTGTATGGAAACTTGATAAATAGGGAGAAGAAGTAGAGATGAAGGGGAGGATGGAGAGGTTTTGAGCATGATGAGAGGTTGTGAAATTTTTGGAAGATATAATTCTTGTGATAGTTTTCTTTGAGCATTTGTGCTTTGTTTTTCTTTGAGTCACGGGCATGGGGGGCCAAGAAATCGAAAGTTTTCTTGGAGCTAGGAAGCCGGATAGGCTCCTATTTGGCAGGGAGGATTCCATTGTTTCACTCTGGGAAAGCAGGAAAAGAATGCTTGGAAGTGCCCAGGACTACATTACAACTGATGAGCTTCGACAAGCTAAGGAGGAGGTATTTTTCGATGGTATTTGGTTATTGATATTTTGTATATACTTTTGTTTTGAGTTCTAAATCATAGAGTTAACATATTACTTATTTCATCATGTTATCTAATTTATCATTGAGCAAATGTAGAATAATTGTGTAAATGAAAATCAATGATATTATGCTAAAACCAAATTGTTATTGTGTATGTATAAAATGAAAGAATAATTGTTTAACACCATGGATGGATGTTACATATGGTATCAGAGCCTAGGTTTGAAAACTAGGACCTTAAGGGATATATTATTCCAATAATTTACAATAATGGAGAGATCTTAAAATTTCAACCCTTTATAAAAAAAAAACACATTATTGGTGCAAACCTTCAGGGTTTATATAATAGATAGGAGTATTCAATTTCAAATAGCAGAGAATCGATTTCAAAGATGAATATGGTTCATCAATGCTCTCAAATGAAGTTTGGCATATGATGTGTCGTGTACTTGGAGAGGTTTTTGGAAACATAAATTGTGTTACGCATTTGGTTATCTTAAGCATTTAAATTACTTATTGTATTTTTTTTTATGATAAATATACGCTTGTCTCCATGAAATTTCCCTTAAAAACTTACATGCATTAGACAGTTCTCTACAGAGAGTTTAAAACATTTTTCATGTAAATCGCTTGAGCAAGTTTGAAAAACATATATATATATATATATATATATATATATATATATATATATATATATATATATATATATATAT
>JASDQU010103669.1:107337-122088 GCA_032191745.1 Picea mariana
GTTCTATTTTCGAACTAAAGTGTAATGTTGAGTTGTAACTGAAGTCTCAAGTCTAGTTCTATTTTCGAACTAAAGTGTAATGTTGAGTTGTAACTGAAGTCTCAAGTCTAGTTCTATTTTCGAACTAAAGTGTAATGTTGAGTTGTAACTGAAGTCTCAAGTCTAGTTCTATTTTTGAACTAAAGTGTAATGTTGAGTTGTAACTGAAGTCTCAAGTCTAGTTCTATTTTCGAACTAAAGTGTAATGTTGAGTTGTAACTGAAATCTCAAGTCTAGTTCTATTTTCGAACTAAAGCATACCAGTCTCAAGTCTAGTTCTATTTTCGAACTAAAGTGTAATGCTGAGTTGTAACCAGTCTCAAGTCTAGTTCTAAGTTCGAACTAAAGTATGAAGTTGAGTTATGATTAACTCATGCAAACATGTTACTATTTCGATTATGTCCTCTTCTCCTCTTTATCCTATATAAGTAGAGGTCGACCCCTCTCTTCAACACAATTTTGATATGCAGGTTAAGGGTGAAGCATTAGAAGCACATATCAGTCATAAAGAGGCATCATACCAAATAATCATATTAGTGTTGTATATCAACAATAGAGGCAACATATCAGAGGTGTATTTCAGCAAGGTCTTTTAGGTCTTTGTCAAGTTAGAGTCACTTTGGCAATCTCTTTAAGAGCAGAACATTCATGGTGAATATTTGTAAGTGATCTTACATTATTAATGCAATAAAGGAATATCGTTTGTTGGGGTTTTTCTCCCTGTACAGGGTTTCCCCAGGGTATATGTGTTGTTGATGTGCATGCTTACTTATCTACATATTTATTGCAATTTGATTATGATTTGGTATTGTTGAAGTGTATTAAGCTGGAATCAAAGTGTTGAAGAAAATAAAAGAATTAATCCGCCTAAGAAATCAAGCTCATAATTTAACAGAATACACAGGACCAACCTAGAAGGAGGTTTTGTTTTCGTTTTATTCACTGTCATTTTGTGGGGGAAACGTTGCAGATATTCTTGGTAAGGTAGGTAAGAGATGCAGTTCAGATAACAATACATGATGTGATGGATCCATGTGAGGATTCAACTGACGATGATATTAAAATGGCAATTCAAAATGTCGTTGGCCCAAGAAATGTGTTGTTTGTACCTGGGGTTCCCTTTGAAGTTCTAGTTCGAACACAAATTGATCGATTATTAAATCCAAGTTTTCATTATGCACGCTTTATTTATGATGAGTTAATTAAGATTGCTCATAAATGTAAGGTACTTGAGCTGGAAAGATTTTCGGTACTCTCAAGGCATCTTGATTAAAAGAACTTTTTATGTGAAGGCTTGGCTCCTGCGGAGACAATGACTGGGCACCTTATTGAAATGGAGATGAACTACATAAACACTTCACATCCTGAAAATTATTGGTGGCTAACAAACATTAAGAGGTTGTTGTGAAGACAAATAGAACACCAAAGGATAAAGTCAAGCGGATTCAGCACCAAGTATCTAGGTGTCGAAGGGGTAGAAACTTTCTTTCATTGATGTTTTATGGGCATTGTTTTAAATCATTGTTAAAATTCGTTGCGAGATCAAAGAGCACCTGGAATTAACACATAATATGTGATAATTGTTATACTTGTCAAATCTTGCAGTTTGTAATGTATATGCACGATTTCTTGCAAAGGTTATGTGGTGAGTTGAGGAAAATAAAGTGTTTTAGTTGCCCAGGTTTATAAATGTTGAGGTGTCACTCGCCATGGACAATTGTTATGCAGAGTTGGATAATGGTGAATGAAGCTCCCTCTTATTACAACTGGATTGGTGCTCATGTGTGATATTATTTAACTGGATCTACACTGCTGATGTATTTCATGATTTAGTGTTGTATGTTATATCCATTACGATGATCTTATTGCATGTTGATAAAGACCCAACGACCACGTGAAAAACTAAGACATCGAGGAGGAGCTAAAATTTCTATTCACCATGAACGCATAATCTATTTAAAGGCTAACACAAGATGAGTGCATAGCCATGTCAAGAATCTGGGTGATTGGTTGCAGGGACTCTACCAAGTATCCGAGGATTAATTAACAATGATATTTTACTGATGGATAAAACATTCGGCTTTGATACTGCCATCGAAGAAACTCAACGCGCTATCAATGTTACATATATTAAGGCATATAGTACATATAATGATATAGGGAATTGTGTTTCAAGAGTAAGTCGACATCAATATTGTAAAGATTTTGGGGTTTATTTAGTTGCAAATAATTCATTTATAGATCCAAAACCCAAGATATGAAAGAAACCGAGTGTCTTTTGACCATACAGCTGTAGAATGAGGAGGTTGGTCCCAGAGTTGGAAAGTATATTGGTGAAATGTGGGTTGTGGTGAGAGCAGTGTATAGGTTTTAGTTTCTGGTGGATAATGGTGACATGTTAGGGTAGGGTATGCACATGTTTTAGGATAAACCCAATGGGTAGGAACTCGGTCTATTGTTATTAGCTACCTCACAAGGAGGATAACATCCCCATTTGGAGCCCATGTTATCACTATAACAATTTTTGTGAGAAATCCAGTTTCCAAGACTTAGGGAGGCGCTAAACTAATGTGAAAGCGTGATAAACTGGAGGACAAGGCCAAATATAGATGGAGGAGGCTAAATCTAGCGAAAATGCGGAGTTGATGGGACCCGATGCATCACATATCATGGGCACCACAAATCAACGTTCAGAGATCATTTCGGGCGAAGAAATTGCACAGAGGATCATTCCCGAAAGCGGGTTGAAAATAAAACCGTGGTTTTGGCTCGGGACTACGTGGCATCTCCAGGTGCATTATGGGGTGAAAGGTGGGTTACTTTAAAACCACTCCCTCACACTCTTGAAATTTCCAAAATACAAGCGCTACAAAAATTGTTGAGAAATAGCTAGCGAAAGTAAGTTGGGGGTTAGACCATTTGTAGACGAATTTGATCAGTTTCACGCATATCAGTTTTCAAGTCTCAACTTCCATATTCCAAGTAATTTTGACCAGTCATCTTTCGAGGTGAATTACGGGCAAACCAGAGCACATTTTGAGAAACCGAAAGAGGTCTTTACTCAACACAGGCCAAATAACAATAACCTCTCCCATATTTTTCATAGTTATTACATACTGGGAGAATAAAGGACATCTTGGAGCCTTATATTTACGGATTCAATATTTTCTTTTTGCAAGACATCTTTTTCAAATGCAGATCTCAGACAGATGGAGAAACGTTTCACAAAACTGAGAGAGGGTTTTAATCAATACAAGTTGATATGCAAAAACATCGTCCATATTTTACACAGGTGTCACATATTTTGAGATTCAAATAAATATTTGAACCTTATTTTTCAGTTTTCATGATTTCATGTTTAAGACATGTTTTTGCGGCACATATTCTGGCAAGTTGGAGATTAATTTACAGAAACCGCGAGAGGTTTTTGTTTATAATGAGATTATCTACAAAAAACGTTCTCATAGTTTACACAACTATTATGGTTTGATAATTAAAAGTGACGTTTTGAAGCCTATTTTTTTGTAAACAGTTTCCAAATTAAATGTTTCTTTATTTGTAACCATTTTGGAAATGAAAGGAACTCGAATTGTATAAATGCTAGAATTTATAATGTATTAATGTTGGAAGAAGTGAAAGGGAACCTCCTTAGTTTTTCTTAACTCTATTGTAATTTTATGAATCTGAATTGAATACATATGCAAAATCTTTTGAAGTCTCTATGAAAAGATTCTAATGGTGGTGATATGAGTTTTGTCTTCCCTCATTATATGAATTTCATGTGTTCTTTAATTCCATTTACATTGTCTTCTGTTTAAATTGGATAGTTTAAAGGCCCAAAATTCATCTTGTGATTCTCTTGTCTTAAGCAATTTAAACTATGTGAAATTATTCATAACTAATTCATAATTCATTTCATTAATGCTCTGATGCAGTTACTTGTTTCCTTTTTCTTCTTACACTTTACAAACTACAATTTATAACTCAGATTCATTGCCTCATTTATCCTTTATCCTCTAGAGAGTTCTACTATCCAGTCATTGTTTTCATTCATTTTCATAATTTTGACTCCATATCCCTAAGTGTCCCTCCCCTTCCTTGCCAACAAATTTATAAAAAAAACCCCAAAACAAACTAAATCTAGCCATCGATTTCTAAAGAAACATCAAGTGACACAAGAGAGCCATCTCTGAGTTGAGCAGGCTAGTACCCAGTTCTAAAGTTGGTTGAAACAGTTACCTCTATCGGTTTTTTATCAGCCGAACAAATTTACAGAGTGCTAACATATGGGAACCTCACCCAACTTTATTTTCCATATATACAATGTTCACAAAAATCGACTTATAAATTACATTTAGGAAAATCTTCAACCATACCTTTATTTCACATAGCTCGAAGTATTTTTTCTCCAATGTGTCCCATCCTCTCGTGCCATAGCATGGTCGAGTCAACTTGATGATAACTTTTCGAGTTAAGTTGAGTCGACTTCAGAAACAATGATGTTGTTACATCCAGTCAAATCGACATTTCCTAATAACTTGTATAGGGTTCCAATCCGAATTCCTTTCATTAAGACCATCGCACTTCTGACCATTTTGCATGTATTCTTCTCAAATAGAGTGTGCACTCCTACATCAATCATCTTGATGATATATATTAGTTTTTTTTCCAAACCCAAAATATATTGCACACCTTGAATGTTCTAATCCTCATATCTTGCAGTATCAGTCAGACTCTTCCTCATCCAACAATTTTGGTTGTCAATTCATCTGCCAAGAAGAAATCTCCTCCTTCATATTGTTCATATTTACAGAACCATTCTCTATGTGGTGTCATATGATAGGATTCTCCTAAGTCGATCGAACAAACATCTTGATCTCACTATGTACTGGTCGAAGCCAGATACACATCACCTCCTTTGTTTGGATTAGTCTTTCTCTCAATCAACTACGTCTAATCGGATCATGTACTGACTTCCATTACCTTCAAATTTCACTCCCTTTTATAATGCCTAGATTTACCACCTTTCTAGCATATTCTCATCCACTGAGCAGAGGATTTATATCTACCCTTTGAATTATACTTTCTACCGAAGAAATTTCCCTTATATCTATCAACCAGTCAACCTCTCACCATTAAAGCATATTTGGTCAATCCTTCCATGTTCTTCCTTCTCATTTCTTCTGATAATGGAGATGCAACCACATCTTCTAGCGCTAATGTGGTTGAATTACTCCCTATAGTCATGACTAAGCTATCTCAGAAGTCTGGCATAGAACATAATAGGCTAATACGTTTATCCTCCTTAGTGATCTTAATATCCACATAATATAACTGGCTTATTATGGTATTAAACACATTTAAATGCTCAGTTATCAAACTACCCTCACTCATCCTTAGAAGATACAGTTTATTTCTAAGGAACAACTTGTTTACCAGGGATTTCGATTGGTATAGACTTCCCAACTTGTCCCATAGTTTCTTGGCTGAGTCTTTACCTGATACATTCAACAACATCGAATCTACAAGACACAGTGGAATCATACTCCGTGCCCTTCTCTCGAGTTTAGACAACACCTGCATGCAGACTTGTTCTTCCAAGTATCTTTGGTATATTGGGAGCCCCCCTAGGTATCCTGAAACCATCCCTAAATCAACTGATCGACTGCTTGACTTCTATAGTGCCACATAGAATAACACTCGAGAATATACTCTCTAGTACCTGGTTAATCGGGTACTACGAATAAGTGTACAGTCTATCCTTCTTAGTTGGTTCCTTGAGATATTGGGTCGAGTACTATTGTTTGACCCCACACATATATCAGAGAGCTATAGCACAAGGAAAACCCTTGTTTGTAAGAACCCTGAAAAACCTAACCCTTCGGACGAAAAAAAAAAAAGAGAAAAGAAAAAAAACAAGATCTGTTGTCGTGCAACCTTGCCTCCTGCATTCTGGTTGCGAAATTACTACACCTTTTTTCCTGTTAAGAATTTGGGAATTTCGACACTACAATATTATTCAGATTGGAGTATTAGAGACCTATCCCATTGGATTCATTTTTTCATCCTGATTGTCATGATACCTATCATTTTTCAGCCTTTTTTTCCTCGTGGTCCTGACCCCCCTTCTCGACACCCTTATTTGGGACCTATCCCATTAGATTCCCCTTTTCTCCCTAATCATCCTAATACCTTTCACCAGTAACCCATTTTTTGTGTAGACACACCCTCCCCCTTCTTATGTCCCCCTTTCACCATGGCATGCACCTGCAAACAAGACCTTGAATCACGCTTCAATGCCTTTTCATTTGATCTCTCCACGACCTAGAAGGAATTGCGACAAATCAATGCCAATATTTCCACCATCAATTACTCTATACATTCCACCATAGACACCAAAATGGAAAACTTGAAACAGTACATGATGAAGGACCTCATTTCCAACATGGAACACCATAATGAAATCCAAATTGAATCCTTTGTTTTCCAACTCTTCGCCAAATTTAATTTCTTGGAGGCCTTCCCTCATTTGACCAACCTTTGCACCCCAAAGGTGACATTTTCTCCAATTCCTATACATTTCAATCCAATTACTTTCAACATGACCTACATCTTCCTATAGTGTATGTTAAAACATTTTATGGCTCATATCCCATGGGTTGGGCCACCCAAATGGAACACTACTTCTCTTTGCACGACATTACCGATGAGTTGTCCAAACTATGTTATGGTGTTATACACTTGGATCCTGAACATTGACAATGGTGATGTTATAGCACAATTTTTAGGTTTGGAAACTCCCAAACCAACCACAAAATCAAGTTCTACAAATTGGGAATCCTACACTTAATGTCACCTCGATGTAGGTCCCGCACTTCAAGGGTGACTAGGTCACTCTAGGGAGGTGATATCAATGACCCCAGGGGAAATGAGATGGAGATGGATAGAGATGGAAGCGGATCCCCTAAAGTTCAAGTCTAATTGGATTGAAATGTGTGGAATGAAGTATTGGTAATATCCAAGGGTTTCCAAGTATGTTGAGTAACCTATAAATGGTGAAATACTTTCCCAAGACACAAGAAAAACCACTTTGCAATGATGTATGTTAGTTGAAACAAAAATTTAAGATTGATGTCCCTAATTTGAAGCAATAGATAATAGTATATATCATCAACAATATGGTACTATAATATTCTCAATAAATTCTATAGATCAAGTAGAAGATACAAGAGAAAGACTAGTTAATGACTAGTTAAACTCAAGATGAAAAATCAATATTCTAGCATAAAAATATAAGGTTGTTGTAAAAACTTGTCAGAAACAATACAAGCCTTATGGCTATGAAATTAAATTTATTACAACAATAAAATCAGCCACTGAAAACCCCTTTCTTTGATCTAATGCTCTAGTGATTTCCAGTTATGCATGCTTCTTTTCTCTGTATGTATCCCACATAACCTCCTTGGAGGGTGGAAATACTAAAAAAATTTCCATCTCATCCATTATCTACCCCATGATCTCTTATGTTATCTTGGTTCTATTATCTCTCTGTAATTTCCTTGGCTGAGGAGAAAATAGGTATAGGATTAACCTCAAACCAACTTAGAGCTGGAAGCTAGCCCTTCCAACCAGAGAGGGCTCTCTCTCTTCAAATCAATCACCGAAATATTGATTTGGTTTGACTCAAAGGCTAGATCTCTAAAATAAATGGATTTATAGGGTTGGTGGTGTTGGAGTTACTTCACACACACCTAGTATTTATTTTTCCTAAGGTTTTTCCTTGTTTATTAGTCATACTTAGTCATTATCCAGTCTCCTATATTTTAGGGGAGAATATTCCACCTGGAGAATATTCTCTTTCAGTTGACACTTCAGTTTGACTAGTTGAGTTGAGTTTAGATGTTGCATTGGTTTTGTCACCATGAAACATTGGGATCATCACCATGCTAATTATACCTTGCCTTGGTATCATCACCATACTGGCACATTACCCTTGATTCCCTGAGTTAACTCCTCACTACTCTATGTCCAGTCAGTTAACTGAAGACTAGTTGACTAGTTAACTCAACTAGGTGGCAGTTCAATCCTGTAACTGCATGAGAGACTAGACTAGGTGAAATTTCAGTCCTATAACTGCTGGTGTGTTTCCATATCACTCTATACCACCACTATGGCACATTGGTTCTCCTCCAGTGCACACTCATTGAGTTATACAGAGTATATCGTGTGTAAATTATTCATTATTCATAACAGTTAATGAGAATTCTTTCATTCTTTCTCTCCTTCTTATTCTTTCTCCTTTTCTCTCTACAAATGTGTGTATCATTGTTTAGCTATATCTATTATGTGTATTTTCAACAAATTTACATGGTATCAAATCCGACAGACTACTAATCAAAAGCAACACCAAAATGTTTTGCAGGTACAAAAGATTGAAGACAACGGAAAGATGGATTTCCAAAAAGAATTTGTTCTTAAACCTTACAAATATTTTTCATGGAAGGAGAAAATAGCCATACATCTCCAAACCAGAGGTTTGTACAGGTTAACCTTGAATACAGATACATAACTGAAATTATCCATAGAAAAATCCAAGTACTTAAATCGCATTGATGAGGCACTCGAAACAATTTGTTGTCTTATTTCTCCCGATCTCCTTTTTCAAATATCTTCCTGTAAGACTCCCAATGAAGCCACAACAACCTTGGAAGGGATATTTGGAAAAATGGATGAGATGAGGGGACAAATGTTGGAGGTGGAGCTGCTCACATTGGATCCAAAAAGTTTCGACAATATCCAAGATTTCTTTACAAAATTCAACGATTTATTGTCGCAACTCAAAGATTGTGGGGTTGATAAATCAAAGGAGGCGAAAAAAATGGAAGGAAGGGTACACAAAATTCTTCACTGAAAATGTGCACTAGACCAAGAAGAATAAGTGTGCAAACTTTGAGAAAAATCCAATGGTTGATAAGAGAGCTATTCGAGCAAATGCGTTAGGGTTTCTGCAACCCTAATGGATGAAGATATAATTTTATAACAACAAGAATAAGTATCCCCTTTATGGGGACTCCCTAGTGGATGTGAGGTTCCCAAGGCACAAGGAATACAATCCACTTTGAAATAAGTAAAAATGACCAAAATTCACGTTTCCCAATGCAATATTTTATTTTTCCAATGCAAGATTAGTGCCTTTAGTTATGGGTTAATGGGGCCAAGAATAAACATATAGGGTTACTAAATCCTTGGGGGTGTAAACCCTCTTACTTCATAAGGTAAGTAACCTAGATAGGGTTTGAATATGAGGGGTGTAAATCCTCTTACTACCTCAACTAAACCCTTGCAAAACAATTTTAAAAGCTTGACAATTATGGTGGAAACTAGGATAAGGGTGTATTCCCTTATACTCCCTATCTAGACTTGATCAAAAAAACCTTATTTTGAATTATAAATGATAATAAAAAAGTAAAGAGACCATACCATTCAAGAAAATTCATTAACATGCCAAAGTAAACCTCCAAAAAAGCAAGAGAATGACCTCCTAGAGATAGCACACCATCATCATCATCACACCATAACCAAAAATCATTATTCCATAGCACAAGAGGCAAAATACTCCAAGTGTAGAGAAAATTTCATACCAATACTTCTCACAAGAGGGAGAGTTATGTTCAAATGAGATCTTATGATCTCTTATTTATACAAAATGTCACTAAGGTGACTTGTCCATAAATTAAGGGGTAAACCACAAGACTAGGGGTCAACAACCCTAATCTTTCCCCCTTTAACAAAGTAATATTAAATAATTCATTTAAAATTGTACTTTTGCACAAATTTTACTTTAGGGGACATTTTTCCACTTAGAAGAAGTCGCTGGTGTTGGAGAATCATGGGTAGGCCTCTAAAGGCCACATGTCATGCATCTAGGCAATATTGTCATGGTGAAGACCTCCTCCTCCTCAAAATGTCCATGTGTCCATGAGTGGCTACATCACCACCAAGCCCTAACCCCCTAGGTGACATCATACCTCTAGGAGTGACATTTTGCCTCTCCTAGAAATTAAATTTGGCATGTGATGGATAGGATATGTCATCCAAGTCATGTTCAAGGCCTTCCAAGTCTGATATTTCTCATTCGACATGCAGGCCCTTGGCATCCAACTTGTGGGATTGTATCCCCATGGAAGCCCAAACTAGTCTTGTTCTCCCAAAAATGTCCACCGACTAGGTTCTGCAAAGACAAATGAGCATGCATTCCAAGGATATCAAGTCATAAAATCATGATAAGTGAATCCAATCAATAAATGATCTACCCAAGCATTTGCATCAAAGATCACTATATTAAACAATTAATTTCTCAAAGACACTATGCGACTTATCAATCTTGAATATGGGAGGGTTGACGAGGTGTCCTATTAGGTAGATCGTGCCCTAGGTTAAGGAAGGTTTCCAAGAGAGCCCTCTCTAGGCCATGTAAATTGGATGAAGTGGTTGGGGTCAAGACTCAATGGGAATAAGGCTCATGACATACAAGGGGTCGTAGTGTCTCATTCATGGGTTCCTTTGTAGAGGGTGTGTGGTACCTTCGTCCGCAATGCACTTTTTCCAAGCCCATTATTTTCCATTATTTTATTCTTTCATAATTTTAAGGAGAGGTTGAAGGTCACTTCTCTGGCGTGGTGACCAGATAATGGAAATGTCACCCACAAATACCTAGTGGAAATGAGAAGGTTGGATCATGATGAGACCCCATTTCTCTTAGCCATGCAACTAAGATCCATTACCCTGGTTTGGTGACGAGATGATGGAAATGTTATACCACTAGACATTCATGGACATGATAGGTCAGCTCGTGATGAGACCTCCTATCCTTCAACTAACCTTTTAATCATTCTTTATTATATTGTGGGTCCCCTTTACTCAAATATAAGTGTTTCCCTACTTTCTTGGGTGATCCCTGGGCGAAGCATCTAGAAGGTTTATACAAGCCTTTTATATTTTACCCAACATCAATCCCTATAGGCGTTCAACCCCTTCTTCCCATAGAATGAGGGACAACCCCTTCTTGGTTCAATACACCCTAAAATCTCAAGAGATAAGGAAATGGAGGGGGGAAATGATGGAAAGTGGTAAGTATGGTCGAGAACGGTACGATGGATATTTAAGGGAGTTCCTAGTAGCAAACCAATCCCTAAGGAATACCACTTACTATGGAACAATGTCAACCACCAAGGTGAAGCAGAGAAAAAGGCATAATGTCCAAGCATATATCATGAAATCTAGAGTAATCTAAGATACAACATACTCAATTGGCTTAAATATTGAAATGATGCTCACCATAATACTAACTTGTACCTCATGGAGAAAGGCCCACTGCCTTCCAGAAGCCAACTGATGTTGTGGATTCCATCTGGAAATCTATGACCATCTGTGGTGGTGAGAGGGGTTTCCAACTGTGCAAATGGGTATTACTAGTCATGTAGTCTCTTGAGACTCCATATTTGCAACCTAAGGGCCTCGAAACATAATATACTTAGTTATCCACAAAATGGGGATAACATTAGGCCCCTACTTAGGGACATTTGATCATTGTAGAGTGCATGAGAACCACAACATCTCCTGGTAGACCTGTGCCTACAAGGAAACATCAAAATTTTAAGTGCAGGATGGCCTACTCATCCTTGTTATCATATGATCATAATCAAAACCAACTAATATAGAAAAAGAAAATTTTGACATTTTTTCAAACAATTCTAAGCTAAGCATGAAATCAATATGCAAGTAGAGAAAAATGAAAATGAAATGCATCTAAACTAATATGAGAAATCAAGATGCAAAGCTAGGAAATCAAAATGACTTACCTACTTACTTGGGGCATGAGCCCTGAAGAAGTCATGTGACCTAGATGTGAGGTTTGCATCTTCCTCCCATCTAAAGATGTCAGATAGTACCTTTCTTTGTAAGACTTCTTCCTGATGATGTAAGGGCCAAACCATGAATTGTTGTCTTTTTGGTCATATTTGTGCTTGCCCTTTCTTTTGTCCCACATGAGCATAGGAATTCCTTCATTGAAATTGATGCATGGTGTATTCTCATCGTATGGAATCTCAGTGTGTACTATCTCTTTGATGATTTGTTCATGTTTCTCATCTTATTCTTGCATAATATGAATAGACCCTAGCTCCTTCCCATGGTACTTTTCACTCTTCTTCTTATCTTTCCATGGGAGAAACATATCTATGGAATATTCCTGCATGAAGGGTAACTCACTTGGATCATACACAATAACTTGTGGAGGCATATCATAGTAGTGTTCACTGACATAGTTAGGGCCCCTCAGATCCATCACATGTGTATCTTTATTTTCCATGTTATGTAACATCTCATACGTGCCATCAGCTATGGGAATATATGCATGCGTAAGGTTCATGCTAAGGAAACCTACAAGGGATAAGGACCATGTCCTCAACAAAAGAATCCACCAGGATTCTGGAACATAGATCACCAATATGTCCATGAGGACGTTAATATGTGGAAAATATATCAAAAATACCTCAATGTCTTCACACACCCCCAAGACCTCGACTCTTCTTGAATCAATACCACAAACATTTCCATAAGGTTGGGTTGTCTTCAAACCAAGTTGTTCCATCACCTTCAATGACATGATATTTGTTGAGGCCCCTGAATCAAGAATGAAGTTGTTCAAGCGGAGGCCATTCATTCCTAATGAAATATAGAAAGGAGGGTTCTTTTCCTTTGGTCGATCAAGGTACATAGTGTTTAAGATGATGGGAGGATCCTCCTTCTTGGCTCGTACCTATAAGATTTTCAAAATTTCCCTTTTCACAGAAGGGATCTTACACATCTCTGTCACTGGGATCGCCATATTCAATTTTGCAAACATGCTTGAAACACCTATATTCAATTGAATGTCATCTGTAGGAATTGGCTTAAGAAGCAACTCACATACCAGCGGTGGAGGTGGTGGAGACACGTTTTCTACTAATGGAAGAGGATTATGAGGTTGTGATGGAGGGGCTGAAGCATTTTCAATCCTCCTTAATTCCTTCTTCTGATCATCTGTTAATTTATTTAAGGCCCAGAGTCTCCCCTCTCTTTCTCCTATTCTTCTGGCCTCATTGATATGTTCTTGGGTAACTTTTTCATCGTCGAAATTGAAAATCATGAAGTTTATATTGTCAGGATAATCTTCGTCTTGTTAGGGGCACTCATCTTCCTTGTGGGTTTCTTGGCATGGGAGACACCAAGCTTCTATATCAACTATACCAACATGTTTCAAAGTATCTGGGGCCTTTGCCTCTTGTTGAGGTCTTCGTTTCCAACCGACGACATCCCTCTGTTGTTTGGAAAATTGAGGTTTGGGTGTAGATTGATTTGTTTCCACTGTAGTCATACGATTCATAAGCTAATTTTGTAGTTGAACAAAGTGAGTATTCATTTGGTCTATCTTTTGAGTCAGGAGAGCAATCAGATCAGGAACATTGTTGTTGGAAACCTTCTTCCTTGCTTCTATGTTGGTACAAGGGTACTGAAAAGGTTCTATTTTTGAATCAATGATATTTTATTCAATGCCAATACTGAACTCTTTAGCCTCTGCCACCAATGTGGGATTTTTATCTTTGATAATGTATCAGAACTTCCCTTCAAAAGCATTCATGTAAAGGAGACAAACCGATGAAGTTGTAGGACAGTAATCTATGGGAATTTTATTGTACAACCTGTCAAATCATGAAATGAATTCCTTTACAGATTCATTCTCCTCTTTCTTTATTTGATTGAACTAAGTCCCAAGTGTCCCACCATCTTTCCTTTTCGACCATATACTCTTGAATAAGTTGGAAAAATCATCATAGTGTTGGAAGATTGGTTGTTGTCATTGATGTCAACAGTAGTCATGGGTTTTGGACCACACGATTGATGAAGTTATTTGGACATGAAGGAAAATGCACATGCAGATACAACACCCATGGATGGATAGTATACATCATGCTCTTTCCGGTGGTATGTGTCACATCACGTGGATCCTCATGGTTGAGGAGAAATGAATTTTTGAAGATGACAAAGTGAATTGTACATGTAGGCCCTGAAGATAATTAAAGAAAAGAATTACAAAATAAGAAAGTGTCAGGTCGGCCCTAATGTTAAAAGGAAGTGACATAAATGGTATAAATAAACATCATTATACATTCATTTGATACAAGTCTAATTTCAGAGAGAAGAAGAAGTAAAAGAAGGCCGGATTTCAAGGGAGGATGAAGTCTTTTGGTGATGTGTTCTAAGGTATGTTATTTCCAGGTCATCTTACCATTTTTGCCATAATTTTTTTTCTAGAACGATTCATATGGTGAAATCGCTATGTTAGTGAGAAGACATATCAAGGTACCTCTGGTAAAAATTTCAGCTCTTGATTCGCTATAATTATGGAGATATACTCTGTGGAATATAGGGTTTGTGACCAGTCCTGAAACTAGTCAAACAATAGGTGTTCCAGGTAAAACAGTCATAACTTTTTCATACAGACTCCAAATGTAGTGGGACCACTTCCATTGGAAATAGTACGGACTTTAGTTTCTTGTGTGCGAGATTCAGAATCAGATGTTAAATACTGAGTGCGGGGCATGCTATACAAGTTGGGTCTTCTGAACAGACCAGAATTGAATAAAGTTTTATTATCTCTCATATATTCTT
>JASDQU010103669.1:122188-142230 GCA_032191745.1 Picea mariana
CCTCCTAAGGTCACATGTCATGCATCTAGGAAATATTCTCATGGTGAATACCTCCTCCTCCTCAAAATTTCCATGTGTCCATTAGTGGCTACATCACCACCAAGCCCTAACCCCCCTAGGTGACATCGTTTCTTTAGGAGTGACGTTTTGCATCTCCTAGGAAAAACATTTGGCATGTGGGGGATAGGCTATGCCATCCAAGTCATGTTCAAGGCATTCTATGTATGATATTTCTCATCTGGGATGTGGGCTCTTGGCATCCAACCTGTGGGCTTGTAGCCCCATGGAATCCCAAGCTAGGCTTGTTCTCCCAAAACTGTCCAGCAACTAGGTCCTGCAAAGAAAAATGAGCACGTGCCTCCAAGGATCTCAAGTCATAACATCATTATAAGTGAATCCAATCAATAAATGATCCACCCAAGCATGTGCATCAAAGATCACTATATCAAACAAATAATTGCTCAAATACACTATGCGACTTGTCATGCTTGAATATGGGAGGGTTGACGAGGTGTCCTATTGGGTAGATCTTTCCCTAGGTCAAGGAAAGTTTCCAAGAGATACCTCTCTAAGACAAGTAAAGTGGGTGAAGTGGTTAGGGTCAAGACTCAATGGGCATAGGGCTCATGACATACAAGGGGTCATAGTGTCTCATTCATGGGTGCCTTTGTAGAGGGTGTGTGGTACCTTCGTCTGCAATGCACTTTTTCGAAGCCAATTATTTTCCATTATTTTATTATTTCATAATTTTAAGGAGAGGTTGAAGATCACTACCTTGGTGTGGTGACCAGATAACGGTAATGTCACCTACAAATACCTTATGGAAATGAGAATGATGGCTCGATATGGGAACCCATTTCTCTTATCCATGCAACTAAGATCCATTACCCTGGTTTGGTGATCAAATGATGACAATTTCATACCACTAGACATTCATGGACGTGATATATCATCTCATGATAAGAGCTCATATCCTTCAACTAACCTTTTAAGAATTCTTTATTATATTGTGGGTCTCGTTTACTCAAAGATAAGATTTTCACTACTTTCTTGGGTGATCCCTGGGAGAAGCATCTCGAAGGTTTATAAAAGGATTTTATCTTTTACCCAACATCAATCCCCCTGGGCCTTCGACCCCTTCTTCCCATAGAATGAGGGAAAACCCTTTCTTGGGTCAATACACCCTAAAATCCCAAGAGATAAGGAAATGGAGGGGGGAAATGATGGAAAGTGGTAAGTATGGTTGGGAACGATACAATGGATATTTGAGTTCCTAGTAGCAAACCCATCCCCAAGAAAAACCACTTACTAGGACACAATGTCAACCACCAAGGTGAAGTAGGGCAAGAGGCATAATGTCCAAGAATATATCATGAAATCTAGAGCAATCTAAGATACAATATACTCAATTGGATTAAATATTGAAACAATGCTCACCATAATACTGACTTGTACCTCATGGAGCAAGGCCCACTGCCTTTCGTAAGCCAGCTGATGTGGTGGATTCCATCTCAAAATATGTGACCATTTGTCATGGTGAGAGGGGTTTCTAACTGTGAAAAATGGTATTGCTTGTCATGTAGTCTCTCGACACTCCATATATGCAACCTCAGGGCATCGAGACATAATCTCCTTAGTTATCCACAAAATGGGGATAAAATTTGGCTCCTACTTGGGGACATGTGCTCATCATAGAGTGCATGAGAACCATAGCATCTCCTGGTAGACCTGTTCCTGGAAGGAAACATCAAACTGTCAAGTGCAGGATGGCCTACTCATCCTTGTTCTCATATGATCATAATCAAAACCAACTAAGCTAGATTTTTTTTTTTTAACATTTTTTCAAAAATTTCTAAGGTAAGCATGAAATCAATATGAAATTAGAGAAAAATGAAAATGAAATTCATCTAAACTAATATGATCAATCAAGATGCAGATGTAGGGAATCAAAATGACTTACCTACTTACTTGGGGCATGGCCCCTGAAGAATTCATGTGACCTAGATGTGAAGTTGGAGAAGAGATCCATCTACTGGTAGTGGCATCTTCTTCTTGTCTAAAGCTTGCAGATAGTACCTTTCTTTTTCAAACTTCTTCCTGATGATGTAAGGGCCAATCCATGAATTGTTTTCCTTTTGGTCATATCTAGGATTTCCCTTTCTTTTGTCCCACGTGAGCACAAGACTTCCTTCATTGAAATTGATGCAATGTGTATTCTCATCATATGGAAGCTCTCTGTGGACTGTCACTTTGACAATTTATTCATGTTTCTCATCTTCTTCTTGCATAATATGAATATACCCTAGCTCCTTCCCATGGTTCTTTGCAGTCTTCTTCTTATCTTTCCATGGGAGAAACATCTCTATGGAATCTTCTTGCATGAAGGGTAACTCAAATGAATCATACTCAATAACTTGTGGAGGGATATCATAGTATTGTTCATTAACATAGTTAGGGCCCCTTAGATCCATCACACATGTATCTTTATTTTCCCTGCTATGTAAGATCCCATATGTGACATCTCCCATGAGAATATATGCATGTGTAAGGTTCATTCTAAGTAAACCTCCAAGGGTTGAGGACCAAGTCCTAAACAATAACATCCCCCAGGAATATGGAAAATTGATCACCAATATGTCCATGAGGATGATGATATGTGGAAAATATATCAAAAATACCTCAACGCCTTCACACACCCCCAAGACCTCGACTCTTCTTGAATCAATACCACAAACATTTCCATAAGGTTGGGTTGTCTTCAAAACATGTTGTTTCATCATCTTCAATGACATGACATTTTTTGAGGCCCCTAAATCAAGCATTCAATTGTTCAAGCAGAGGCCATTCATGCCTAATGAAAGATATAAAGGAGGGTTCTTGTCCTTTAGTCGATCGGGGTACATAATGTTCAAGATGATGGGAGGACCCTCCTTCTTGGCTGATACCTGTAATATTTTCAAATTTTCCCTTTTCACAAAAGGGATCTTACACATCTCTGTCACTAGGACCATCATATTCAATTTTCCAAACATGCTTGCAACATCTATATTCAACTGAATGTCATCTGTAGGAGTTGGCTTAGGAATCAACTCACATACCGACGGTGGAGATGGTGGAGCCACATTTTATACTGATGGAAGAGGAGTATCAGGCTGTGACGAAGGGGTTGAAGCATTTTTTCTTCTGTAGGTTAGAATTCCCCTCCTCCTTAATTCCTTCTTTTGATCATCTGTTAATTTATTTAAGGCCTGAAGTCTCCCCTCTCTTTCTCCTATTATTTTGGCCTCATTAATTTGTTCTTGGGTAACCCGTTCATCGTTGAAATTGCAAATCATGAAGATTATCTTGTCAGGATAATATTTGTCTCGTCGAGGGAACTTATCTTCCCTTTGGGGTTCTTGGCATGGGAAACACCAAGCTTTTATATCAACTGTCCCAATAGGTTTCAAAGTATCTGGGGCCTTTGCCTCTTGTTGTGGTCTTGGTTTCCAACCGGTGGAATCTCTCTATTGTCTGGAAAACTAAGATCTGGGAGCAGATTGATTTCTTTCTACTGTAGTCATATGGTTCATAAGATGATTATACACCTGAACAAACTGAGTATTATTTTGGTCTATCTTCTGATTCAGGAGATCAATTGGATCGGAAACATTGTTGTTGGAAACCTTCATCCTTGCTTCTGTCTTGGTACGAGGGTACTGAAAAGGTTCTATTTCTTAATCAAGGATATTCTCTTCAATGTCAATACTGAACTATTTATCCTCTACCACTGATGTGGGATTTTTATCTTTGAGAATGTATCAGAACTGCCCTTCAAAAGCATTCATGTAAAGGAGACGAATTGATGACGTCACAGGATGATAATATGTGGGAATTTGATTGTACAAACTGTCAAATCTGGAAATGAATTCCTTTACGGTTTCATTATCCTTTTTCTTTATTTGATTGAAATGAGTCCCAAGTGTCCCACCATCTTCCCTTTTCAACCATCTTCTCTTGAATAAGTTGGAAAAAGCATCATAGGATGTGATATGATTATCAGGGAGTCCTTTGAACCAATCAAGGGCTTATTCAGACAATGATGAAGAAAATAAACTCATGGCCATATCTTCATGATCAATACCTACATTGTCCATGTCCCGGCCCATGACATAAATGTGGTCTTCAACAATTATCACATTGTTTCCTGGGAACTTTGGAAACCACTTGTTGACTTTTGTTGGGATTTTTTTAGCGTAACTTTGGATATTAGCCATGTTAAGGGGATTTTAGAGGTCCCTTTTCCAAGGGAGATCTATTGGAACAAGAGGGAGGGTATTATGGAAAAGGGTTTTAGTAACGAGAGACTTGAAAGGAGGCCTTGTTTGGTAAACCTTAGAAGTCTTGAACCTCCCAGGGGGAAAAGGTTTGGGGAAAGAAGGATTATGGGAAGGTGGAGTTTCTAGATGAGTTTCATGATGATGTCATCAAGGAAAATGGAAAGGGAACGTTCCTTAGGTGGATTCACTAGGAGAGCCAAGGGAAACGCTTTGGGATACCTTACCTTAGTGTCGTTAGGGTATGAAGAAGATTCAAAATATTCCACGGCAACAACGCAAAACATTTATAGTGCAAATTTTAGGTTTGTAAAATTTCGACCCAACCACAAAAGAATGTGCTACAACTTGGGAATCCTACACCCAATGTCACCTCGATGTAGGTCCCACACTTCAAGGGTGACTAGGTCACTCTAAGGAGGCGATCCTGGTGACCCTAGGGGGAAAGGAGATGGATATGGATAGAGATGGAAGTTGATCCCCTTGAGGTCAATTCTAAGTGAAGTGAAATGTGTGGAATGAAGTCTTGGGAAGGTCTAAGGGCTTCCAAGTATGTTGAGTAACCTGTAAATGGTGAAATACCTGCCCGAGACACAAGAAAAAACACTTTGCAATGATGTATGTTAGTTTGATCAGAAAGTTAAGATTTATGTCTCTAATTTGTAGCAATAGATAACAGTATATATAAAAAATAATATGGTACTATAATATGCTAAATAAATGTTAGAGATCAAGTAGAAGATACAAGAGAAAGACTAGTTAATGACTAGCTCAACTCAAGATGAAAAACCAATATTGTAGAATACAAAGATAAGGTTGGTGTAAACACTTTTCTGCAAAAAATTATATCAGACTTATGGATTTAACATTCAATGTATTACAAAAATAAAATTATTCATTGAAAACCCCTCAAACTTTTCGAAAAAGTGCGCTAGACCAAGAAGAATAGTGTGCAAACTTTGAGCAAAATTGAATGGTTGATAAGAGAGTTATTCAAGCAAATGAGTTAGGTTTTCTGCAGCCCTAATGGCTGAAGATGTAATTTTATAAAAACAACAAAAATTATCCCCTTTATGGGAATTCTCTAGTGGCTATGATGTTCCCAAGACATAAGGAATACAATCCACTTTGAAAGAAGTAAAAATGACCAAAAATCATGGTTCCCAATGCAATATTTTATTTCTCCAATTCAAGATTAGTGCCTTTAGTTATGGGTTAATGGGGTCAAGAAGAAAGAGATATGGTTACTAAATCCTTGGGGGTGTAAACCCTCTTACTTCCCAAGGCAAGTAACCTAGCTAGGGTTTGAATATGAGGGGTGTAAATCCTCTTACTTCCTCAACTAAACCATTGCAAAACAATTTTGAAAGCTTGACAATTATGGTGGAAACTATGATAAGGGTGTATGCCCTTATATTCCCTATATAGCCTTGGCCAAAACAACCTTATCTTGAATTATAAATGATAATAACAAATTAAAGAGACCATACCATTCAAGAAAAATCATTAACATGCCAAAGTAAACCTCCACAAAAGCAAGAAAATGACCTCCTAGAGATAGTGCACCATCATCATCATCACACCATAACCAAAAAACATTATTCCATAGTACAAGAGGCAAAATAGTCCAAGTGTAGAGAAAATTTTGGACCAATACTTCTCACAAGAGGGAGATTTATGTTCAAATGAGATCTTATGATCTCTTATTTATACAAAATGTCACTAAGGTGACTTGTCCATAAATTAAGAGGTAAACCACAAGACTAGGTGTCAACAACCCTAATCATGCCCCCTTTAACAAAGTATTATTAAACAATTCATTTAAAATTTTATTTTGCACAAATAAACCCTAATTTTACATGGACGTCTCCCCTTTAGGGGACATTTTTCCACTTAGAAGAAGTCGTTGGTGTTAGAGAATCATGGGTAGGCCTCCAAAGGCCACATGTCATGCATATAAGAAATATTCTCGTGGTGAAGACCTCCTCCTCCTCAATGATATGAAAATGTGAAGGCTTGAATCTTTTTTAAATTGCAAGTGAAATGGTATGTTCTTGGGTAATAGAATCAAGTTACAAACACATAAATATTGATGATTTTTTTACTTAATCATGAGAAACATAAACAGTCATAAGCATCCATCATAATACTCACAATAACACAACAAAATGGTAAAGAAGTTCACCCCTCTCTTGGGCTACATATCCTGGTCCAACTTCCAATGGATCTTTTTCATTAATGATCAAAGTGTCAAAATCATTGGTTTACAATGCTCAGAATGAGAAATGGATGGCTTCAATGACTCCAGAACATCCAAAAACCCCTAGTTGGGTTCTTCTTGCACCTGTTTTGGCCAAAAATTGAGTTGGAATCACTCCATGGAAGTTTCTCCCAATTCTTTGTTGTGTCTACATGCCAAAACACGCCCAGAATGACTAAACCTAGCTCACGGGCATTTTCCATGCCAAAAACCCAGCATGCATTCCTTCCCACAAAATATAGCAAATTTTTGCATCTTTAGTGCGCTGGCCCCTTTTCCCCATGGAGGTCTTGGGCGTATGCCCCCCATGTGGTCGAACCCTAGGCACTTAAGTCAACACCCATTGCAATGGTTGGTTGTAGTGTTGAAAAGTGTCTGGGGTGCATGGTAGAAGGACTGTTGGATGTGGTGACAAGTTTCAAGCTGGTTGTGTGGAGTGGTTTGAAAAACCCCATGCGCAATTATGTGTTGGTGTACTCCGGTGTATGGTCATGTGGAAAAAGGGTCGGTCCAAGGGTTAGGGCTTAGCCCCAACCCTTTCCGCACCTAGAATAACCATTGTGCAAAGTTAAATATTTATTAACATGTATATGGCTAAGAACCATAGCGTGGGCGGGATGGTGGCCTAGCCCCTTCCAAGACTCTGTCACCTGTCCCAGAGGTTGCGGGTTTGACCCCCACGAACACAAAACCAACTGTTATTCTTTGAAGGGGGTTCCACATGGCATCCCATGTTTGGGACACATGGCACCATTCAATTGTTCCACAATTCTTCCATGTAATAAACTGTCAAGTCAACAATTGATATGTGTCCCGTACAATGTTATGCGAGGTCATCCTATGCCACATCATCAACTGCCATGTGTCAGTACAACCTTCTACCACATATCAATATGGTCAGCTTCCACGTCAGTAGTATGGCCATGATACATTAGCACCTTTTTTCAGTAAACAATCCACGTCACCCTACCATGTGTCAATACAGACATGCCACCTTAGCACTATACGAACTGTACAGTCAACAAAATTTTGCTTGTTTGGCAAAGCAGACAGAACGTGATATATCACTCATACGACATCTATTTGAACCCGTTTAGGTTGTGTTGGGATCATGAGGATGAGGTCTACGCACGTGTCCATTTTGAAGCAATTCCGAGAACTTTGATTTTTGAGCATATTTTGATCCCCTGGATCACTCCTCCCCATTAGGAAGATTTTGGACCTCAAAAAGACTACTTTCAGTATATTTGAATATGAGGGTATAGTTCCCTCACATTTCCAACCTCAATCCACTTGGCCTTTCTTGGATTTGTGCCTTTAATACCAACTCGAAGGTATTCTACATTCCCTCATTTTGAAGTTCTCATCCTCCTGTCAAGGATTGTGTCTTTGTGCAATTTTGAAAGATATTCTGGTGAGAAATCATCTATAGAAGGAATCTGAACATGCTCTCCTTGATCATCAATCAAAGTAGGCTCATACAATCTCAATTTCTCAACATTGACAACTACATACATTTGCATATAAAGAGACAAATCCAAACAGAAGGCATTGTTACCAATCTTTTCAAGAATCTTGAAAGGTCCATATCTAATTGGTTTCCATTTTTTACCGTCTCCTTTAAGCCTCTCTTTGCTAATGTAAATCCAAAATTCATCTCCAACTTGGAAACTGTGATCAACACGATTCTTTTCATGTCTTGTCTTGTACTTGGCTTGGTTCTTTTCAAACTGTTCTTGTACCATTTGATGCACCAACTGAATTTTTTCAATGAACTTCTTTTCCCTGTCAATGTTGTATTGACCATCAATAGAAATGTCTTTCCCAAAGATAAAATATAAAGAATATTTTGGCAAATAACCAAAACATGCCTCAAATGGAGATGTTTGATTTGAAGAGTGCTTAGCCCATTTGTAAGCATGTTGAATGTAGTGTAGGTGCTCATCCCAAATATTAGGATGATTGCTGCAATAACCACAAAGAAGATGCATTATTGTTCTATTAACCACTTATGTTTGACCATCAGTTTGTGGATGAAAATATGTGCTCTTTTTCAGCTTGGTGTCCATGAGTGCCCATAAACTTGACCAAAAGTTCCCAATGAATGAAGAATCTCGATTAGAAATAATGGATTTAGGAAACCCAAAATGTACCCAAACATGCTGAAAGAACATTTGTGTCGTTTTCTCAGTTGTAACCATCTTCTTACAAGGCATCAAAATACACATTTTTTTGAAATGCTCAACCAAAACATAAAGATAATCATGATTCTTTTTAGACAGAAGTAGACCTCCTACAAAGTCCATGGAAATGATTTCCCAAGGACGAGAAGGAACCATAAGTGGAGTATACAAACCCAACTTTCTATTTCTAGTTTTTCTTGTAGCACATAAAGAACATCCTCTTACATATCTTGAAACACTTTCATTCATTTTAGGCCAATAACAATACCTTTGCAAATTAGCCACTGTCTTGCCTACACCAAAGTGGCCAATAATAAGAAAAGAATGAGCTTCCCTTATGATGTTGACTCTTTCACCCTATGGAATACATAGCTTTCCAAGATGATACATGCACGTGGTAATCCAATTCCTCAACTTGGTTAGAATGACACAAAGTTTCATAAACCTCTTTAAAATCAACATCTAAAGCATACTATTCAACATAGCTCTCATGCATGATAGAATTATTCTTAAGAATAATTGAAGCACTAACAATAGGCCTAGAAATCATATCAACAACTTTGTTATAAATGAATTTTTTATACCTTATAACCAAGTCGAATTGTTGTAGAAAATCCATCCATCTAAAGTGCCTTGCTTTCTATAGATTTGTTTGTGATTGTAAGTATTGCAATGGTTGATGATCTGTGTGAATGATATTTTATTTTCCCAACAAATAATGTTTCCATTTTTTCACACTTTGTACCAATGCATACAACTCCTGATCATAAGTAGGATAGTTAATCACATCATCATTAAAAGTTTCAAAATGAAAACAAATGGGCTTACCATGTTGCAATAAGACTGCTATCATTGCATAATTTCTTGCATCTTTTTGGATCTCAAATTTGGAAGTGCAAGAACTGGAGATGAACTAATATTTTCCTTCAATGCATCAAATGCTTTTTGTTGCTTTCCTCCCCATTGGAAAACTTGCTTGATACTTGTCACTGCATGTAATGGAGTTGCAATTGAAGAGAAGATAGCAATAAACTTTCTCCAATATTGGGTTGCTCCCAAAAAGCTTCTTACCTTTGTCACATTGTTGGGCTTTGGCCAATCCAAAATGACTTTGACCTTGGAAGGATCAATTTCTAGTTCTCTTCCTCCAACAATATGTCCCAAGTAAACAAGTGAGGTCTTTCCAAACTCACATTTAGACATCTTCAAAAACAATTTTTTTTCTTTAAGACATCCATAACTTTCTTTACATGCATAACATGAACTTCACGAGATTTGATAAATATCAAAATGTCATCCAATTATACAATCACACAATCATCAATAAAAGGCCTTAAAACATCATTCATGACTCTCATGAATGTAGCAAGAGCATTGCAAAGTCCAAATGGCATTACCATCCACTCAAACAAACCTTGCTTTGTTTTGAAAGTTGTCTTCCAAGTGTCTCCTTCAGCAATCCTAATATGATGATATCCACTTCTCAAATCCAATTTAGTAAAATACTTATCATCTTTCAATTGATCAAGCAAATCATCAATTCTAGGAAAAGGATAATGATTATTTATAGTAATATTGTTCAAGGCTCTAAAATCTACACACATGCGCCATGTACCATCGTTCTTTGGAACAAAAGCAATTGGTGATCCACATGGCGATGTGCTTGGCATGATGACCCCTTTGTCAAGCAACTCTTGAATTTTTTTTTTAATTTCATCATTCTCCATGACTGACATCCTGTACATACCAATGTTTGGAAGAGGACAATCTTGCTACAATTGTATCTCATGTTGGATAGCCCTTTTTGGAGGAAATCCCTTTGGTTCCTGAAACATTTCATCATATTGGTTAAAAAACTCATATAAATCAAATTTAAACTTTGGATCACAACCTTGGAAAGCTTGTTTTTCAACATTGTCTTTGGGTTTGATCATCAAGAGGACAAAATTCTTACTAGAATTGACTAATCTCTTCATTTGTCCAGCATTTACAAGTGACAAATTCAACTTCTTTGTATGCTCTCTAACAATGTACTCAACTCCATTTTAAAACAAATGATACTTGTTCTCATGATGATGAAAGTTGGTTCTCATATCATATAAGTATGGGCTTCCCAACACAATACCATAGATATCTAAAGGAATAACATCAAGCTCTACCTCATCTATAAAATTTGCAATGATGGCAAATCTAAGTTTACACCTTCTTGTGACATGCAATTTGAAATTGTCACATATCCATCCTAGAGGGTATGGTTTAGGATGTGGATTAGTTTCCAATTTTAGTTTCTTGACAATGTCTTCAGATATGAGATTTTCTTGAGATCAAGTATCAAAAAGAGTATCTATCTTGGTATGCTTTGAAATTACCCTTATGTGGAAAATCTCTATTCTTTCTTTTTCATGTTGATTTTCATTGAGGCTACTACTACTTGAAGAACTAGTACATGCAATTGAATCCTTACCTTGAAAACCCATGGCTGTAATCTTTGTTTCATCACCCGAATCAAAACCTAAATCATGTTGTACGGTTGTAGTAGTCTTTGGTTTCCCCTTATGGCTGAAACTTTTGGGTCTCTTTTTATGATGAAGTTTCCAAAAATGGTCTTCATCATGGCCATGTTTTGAACAATGTTTACATGTGAGTTTCTCTCCCTCTTTCTTGACTGAAGCATTCTTTTTTCTATTTCCCTTAAACTTCTTCTTTCCTTTGTCTCCGTGAACAAAGGGTTTCTTGTTGCCATCTTGAGGTTCATTCCTCCCTCATTCTTTCAAATGAGTTGCATGTACACAAACTTCATCTAGAATTGTAGGGTTAAACATAAGTATTGTGTGCCTCAAGTAGCTATGCAATCCTCCAATATATTTGCGTAAAGTTTCTTGAGAAGACAAATCTATACCCAAAATCAAATCTCTTCTTCTAAATTCTTGAGTGTGGCTTTGAAAACTTTTCCCTTTAGCTTGTCTAAAGTTTTTCCAATTCATAATAGCTTTCTGCATGTATGCTAATGGATAAAATTGCCTTTTAAGTGCAACAATAAAATCATTCCAAGAGGATAAAACTTTACCATGTTTCTTCATGTCCTCTTGAGTTTTGGCTTCCCACCAAATGAGTGTTGCATTGTCCAATCTTAGAGAAGCAAGATGAATCTCAATTTCATCATCTTTGATCCTTTGTATCCTACAATACACTTCAATCTGATGAGTCCAGTTATCCAATTTCTCATCATTTACCTCTCCAATGTTCATAGGCAATTCAAACTTAATATCAATATTAAGCAAAGGAGTTTGTAGATGAGTTTTACCATATTCTTTTGGAGAATTTGGAGGTGGTTGTGAAATGGTAGAAGAGGTGGAAGATGGAGGTGAAGGAGGTGGATAATAACCATTCCATCCATTTCCCTTTGGAGTTTTATCACCACTATCTCGATTACCCTTTGGAGGGTTTGAACTTTCACCTTGCAATCTTGCATTTCTTTCTTCAAATAAAACTTTCACCATCTTTGTCATATCATAGAAAGTTTTTTTGAAAGTTTCATCCTCTAAAGGAAGATTTTCATGACTCTCCTCATGAGCCATACTTGGTGAATTTATCCTTGAAGCTTGAGGTGATTGTGTAGTTCTCCTTCTTGACAGTTGAGAACTTGGCTCTACAAGTTGACCTTCTCCTGTTGTGAGATTCAACCTTGTAAGCATCAAAAAACAAACACTTGCAAACAATCAAACCTTCAAAAACCTATGCTCTAATACCAACTTGATCTAAAAATGAAAAGGCTTGAATCTTTTTTAAATTGCAAGTGAAATGGTATGTGATTGGGTAATAGGATTACGTTACAAACACATAAAGTTTAATGATTTTTTTACTTAATCATGAGCAGCATAAATAGTCATAAAAAACCATCATAATACACACACTAACACAACAAAATGATAAAGGATTTCACCCATCTCTTGGGCTACATCTCTTGGTCCAGCTTCCAATGGATCTTTTTCATTAATGCTCAAAGTGTCAAAATCATTTTTTTACAATGCTCAGAATGAGAAATGGATGGCTTAAATGGATCCAAAATGTCCAAAAAACCCTAGTTGGGCTCTTCATGCACTTGGTTTGGCCAAAAACTGAGTTGGAATCACTCCTTGGAATTTTCTCCCAATTCTTTGTTGTCTTTGCTCACCAAAACGCACATAGACTAACTGAACCTGGCTCACGGGCGTTTTCCATGCCAAAAACCCAACACGTGCACCTTCCCGCAAAATATGGATAATTTTCGCACCGTTAGTGCGCTGACCCCTTTTCTCGATGGAGGTCCTAGGCATATGCCCCCCATATGACCATATCCTAGGCGCTTAAGTCAGCTCCCATTGCAATGGTTGGCTATAGTGTTGACAAGTGTCTGGGCCACATGGGCAGAGGACTACTGGATGTGGTGACAAGTGTTGAGCCGGTTGTGTGGAGTGGTTTGAAAAACCCTACGTGCAGTTATGTTTTGGTGTACTCTGGTGTATGGTCATGCAGAAAAAGGGTCGATCCAAGGGCTGGGGCTTAGCCTCGACCCTTTCCGCACCCAGACCAACCATTGTGCAAAGTTAAATATTTATTAACATGTATATGTTTAAGAACCATAGCGTGGGCGAGTTGGTATCCCAGCCCCTGCCAAGACTCTGCCACTTGTCTTGGAGGTCACAAGTTTGACCCCCGCAAACACAAAACCAAATTTTATGCTTTGAAGGTGGAGCCACATGGAACCATTCAATTGGTCCACAATTCTTCCACCTAATAAAATTCCAGCTCAACAACTGACACGTGTCCTGTACGGTATTATTCCACGTCATCCTATACCATGCCATCAATTGCCATGTGTCAGTACGACCTCCTGCCACGTGTCAGTATGGTCAGTTTCCATGTCAGCAGTATGGCCATGACACGTCAGTACCTCTACCCAATCAAAAATCCATGTCACCCTGCCAGGTGTCAGTACATACATGCCACATCAACACTGTACGAACTGTACAATCAACAAAATTCTACTTGTTTGGAAAAGCGGACAGAATGTGATATCTCACTCATACAAAATTTGTTTGATACCATTCAAGTTGCGTTGGGATTGTGAGGATGAGGCCTACGCACGTGTCCGTTTTGAATCAATTTTGAGAACTTTTATTTTTGAGCATATTTTGATCCCCTAGATCACTCAAAATGTCCATGTGTTCATGAGTGGCTACATCACCACCAAGCCCTAACCCCCCTAGGTGACATCATGCCTCTAGGAGTGACATTTTTCCTCTCCTGGGAAAAACGTTTGGCATGTGGGGACTAGGCTATATCGTCCAAGTCATATTCAAGGCCTTCCAAGTATTATTTTTCTCATCCGACATGCAGGCCCTTGGCATCCAACCTGTGGCATTGTAGCCCCATGGAAGCCCAAGCTAGGATTGTTCTCCAAAAAACGTCCACCAACTAGGTCCTATAAAGACAAATGAGCACGCCCTCCAAGGATCTCAATTCATAACATCATGATAAGTGAATCCAATAAATAATTGAGCCACCCAAGCATGTGCATCAAAGATCACTATATCAAACAAATAATTGCTCAAAGCCACTATGTGACTTGTCAAGATTGAATATGGGACGGTTGACGAGGTGTCCTATTGGGTAGATCTTTCCTAGGGTTAAGGAACGTTTCCAAGGTATCCCTCTGTAAGCCATGTAAAGTGGGTGAAGTGGTTGGGGTCAAGACTTAGTGGGCATAGGTCTCATGACATACAAGGGGTCGTAGTGTCTCATTCATGGGTGCCTTTGTAGAGGGTGTGTGGTACCTTCATTCGTAATGCACTTTTTCAAAGCCCATTATTCTCCATTCTTTTATTCTTTCACAATTTTAAGGAGAGGTTGAAGGTCACTACCCTGGCGTGGTGACTAGATAATGGAAATGTCACTCACAAATATCTCGTGGAAATGAGAAGCTTGGCTTGTGATGAAACCCCCTTAAATCCATCATCCATGAAACCGAGATCCATTACCCTAGTTTGGTGACCAGATGATGGCAATGTCATACTAGACATTTGTGGACGTGATTGGTCGTCTCGTGATGAGACCTATTATCCTTCAACTAACCTCTTAAGCATTATTTATTATATTATGGGTCCCCTTTACTCAAAGATAAGTGTTTCACTTCTTTCTTGGTTGATCCCTGGGCGAAGCATATATAAGTTTTATACAAGGATTTTATCTTTTTCCCAACATCAATCCTTCTGGGCCCTCAACCCCTTCTTCCCATAGAATGAGGGACAACCCTTCTTGGGTCAATACACCCTAAAATCCCAAGAGATAATGAAATGGAGGGTAAAAATGATGGAAAGTGGTAAGTATGGTCGGGAACAGTATGATGGCTCTTTAAGGGAGTTCCTAGTAGCAAACCCATCCCCAAGGAAGACTACTCACTAGGGCACAATGTCAACCACCAAGGTGAATCAGGGAAAAAGAAATAATGTCCAAGCATATATCATGAAATCTAGAGCAATATAAGATACAACATACTCAATTGGATTAAATATTGAAATGATGCTCTCCATAATACTTAATTGTACCTCATGGAGCAAGGTCCACTACCTTCCGAAAGACAGATGATGTGGTGGATTTCATATGGAAATATGTGACCATCTGTGGTGGTGAGAGGGGTTTCCAACTATGGAAAAGGGTAGTATTGGTCATGTAGTCTCTCGGCATTCCATATATGCAACCTATGGGCCTGATACATAATTGCCTTAGTTATCCACAAAATGAGGATAATAGGTGGAAATGGAAAAAAAAGACATGCCAAGGGTATGTGGCTTGGACACAGTTTGTTGCAGAGCTTTATGACCGCTTTGACACTGACACCCATCATTTAGGTTTTTTGACCAAGTTGAAACAAAATGGTCTAGTGGAAGAGTTTATAGCTTCCTTTGAGCAATTGGCTTTCAGAATGGAGGGCATGACATATGTTTTTTTTCAGGGAATGCTTTATCAATGGCCTCAAGGATGAAATTGATTCCCATGTTCTCATGGCTCACCCCCAGACTTGGTTGGAAGTTGTTATCCCCATTTTGTGGGATAAATAAGGAGATCATGTCTCGAGGCCCTCAGGTTGCAGATATGGAGTGCCGAGAAATTACATGACCAACAAGGTCCACTTGCACAGATGAAGGCCCTTCTCAACAACATAGAGGTCAGTATTTTCATATGGCATTCACCACACTAGATGGCTTCTAAAAGGCACTGAGCATTGCTCCATGAGGTACAAGTTAGGTATTATGGCAAGTGTTGTTTCAATATTTGAGGCCTTTTGAGTAGATTTCATGACATATTGATCAGGATTATTTTCGGCACGAAATGAGATTGGAGATATAATAAAGAAATGCACAGAGATATCGCAGATATTCAATAATATAACAAAAATGTATCAGATATGCAACCATAAACACATATATACAGTAATACACAATTTCTATTAATAAAAGAAATGTACAGAGACTGTAAAAATATAGAGTGAAAGACTCACTAGAATGGTGGTCGCTTATCTCTGAGAAGAGATGTGAAAGCTACTTGCATTTGCAAGAAGATGATTACAATGAGGCTCTGAAGTCCTTTTTACAATAAGCAGGAATGCTAAAAACCCTATACATCCAAAAACTTAACCCTAGGAGATGAAGCGCCAAAAGTTATGTGGGCCCCGTTTGGGTAAGTGAGTACATCAACTTCTTGGGGTCGTAACTTATGCATACGATCTCCATTTTATGCGTTTGATAGCTCGTTGGAAAGGTATTGGCAAGGAGATTCATTTTGGGGGCTCAATAATACCTAACCTCTATCTTGAAAAACTTCATTTGGGCCCTCAAAATGGCCCTAGAAGTTAAAAACTGCTAAAAATAGTAAATTGCCAAAATTGCCAGAAAACTGTTTTGAGCCAACCAAAAAAGGTGGGTGGCCACCAATATCCACCTAGATAAATCCTCCCTCCTTAGGAAGAAATGGTATCCATTGCGTTGAGTTCCTGGAGGAGAGGGAAAAGCGTTTGTTGAATCTGCATCTTGGTGAGATGCTTGCCTTGTTGGAGACGTCGTGCTGCTCAATTTGTGGAAGTCTATCACGAACCTGTTGGGGCTGAGGCTGAGGCTGTTCAACAAGTCAGGATACATGAGAGGACAGTGTGCAGAAGGAATCTATGTGATTTTTTACAACCTTGTCGAGCTGCTTCTGTTGGATAGAAGGTGCTTGGGGTGAGGTTGTAGTGGTTCCAATGTCCATTTGTTCCCCTTTTGAACAGATTGTGAAGAAGTTGAATTTTGAAGTATGAGATACTACCTTGTAGCACTTTTTTAGTGGAACAATAGTCGGAACTACCTCTGGTATTCTATAGATATGACCCCCCAAAGTAACAATGACACTGTGAGGTCGAGACTCATAAACAACATGGCGCTTCCACATATATGGTTGGCCCAGGAAAACATCATAGGCATCCAGTGGGGAAACATCACATAATACCTCATCCTTGAAGGGCTGGATACCGTATGACAATCGACACTACTGGCTGAAACGAAGATCTCGTCCTTGGTGAAGCCACCCGATGTTGTATGGATGCGGGTGTAGTGTTGTTGACAATCCCAACTGTTTGACAGCCTCTACTGAGATGAGGTTCTTCTGCCTTCCGCTATCAACAATAAAATGTAGCGAGTTCCCCTTCACCCACATCTGTGAATGAAAAAGGCGCTCCCACTCTTCAGGATCTATTTGTTCTTCAGGTTGAATTGTTGCGGTCGCGACAATAGTAGTGGGGTCTACATCAATGATCTGTCCTTTACCAGTATTTTCAGAATCAGATTCTGAATCAGGGTTCAGCTCCTTGTCTTTGATCTTGGCCACCAATGACTGTTTTGAGCGACATTAATCGGTGTTGTGCCAAGGGATTTCGTGGAAATTGCACCATTTTCCAGTGTCCTTCTTTGTCTTTCCGTGACCCTTCTTTTCCTGTGTCTTGGACTAGTTTTCGGGAGACTTTTTTTTAGGGTCGTCTTTTTCATACTTTGGTTTTTGCTGATTTGCAGACCCGAACTCCCATTTGTTCGGGTGCTTAAATTTCTACTCGATTTTAACAGCATATCGATAAGAAACACCGAGTGATGAGATGTCCAGGAAATCCATTTCAGTCTAGATGTATCTGTGTAGAGCCCCATGGTATTTCAGAACCAAATGTCACTCAGAGTCTTTGATACCCAGCTTGGTGCACACGGTATGGAAGGTGTTGGTGAACTCCAAAACTGCTTGGCCCCTCTCTTGTCGCAGTGTGGTCCATCTCATGTACTAGTCCTCATAGTTGCCAACAGGGTAATACTGTTCTTTTACCTCATCCACAAAAAAATCCCAAGTGGGATCGGCCCCATATATTCCAGACTCCTATGTGGAACTTTTCTCCCAGTAAGTTTCCCACCAATGTTTGACATGAGGGAGATCTTTAAGGAGTGCGAAGGTGATCTTTTCTTTGTCGGAAAAATTGTGAACAGAGAAATAACCTCCTAGCAGAGTTAACCATTTTTCTAGGGCTTTTGCATCTATCTGTCCTTCAAATATAGGAATATCAAAATTAACTTGTACCTTGAAAGGCGAGGTGCCTCCAAAGTGGCTTCTTGATGAAGATGCACCTGATGCTATCGGCAGGCATTGAAGGATGTGGGAAAAATTCTCCATCATTTCATCCCTTTGTCGCGTGAGAGCTTGCTCAAGCAACAAATTGATAGGATCGTCTGCTTCATCGTTTTTATTTTCTTCTGCCATTGAGGGTTTCTTGGGTGTGCGAGAGCAATTGTCTTCAAGAGAGACAAGCTCGAGACCCAACTTGCTATACTCGGACCTCGTCGGGGACATGCACTAAAAAAAAAATGATCAAGAACAGCATGCTCTGATACCACTGATCCAGATTATTTTCAGCACGAAATGAGATCGGAGATATAATAAAGAAATGCACAGAGATATCGCAGATATTCAATAATATAACAGAAATGTATCAAAGATGCAACCATAAACACAGATATATAGTAATACACAATTTCTATTAATGAAAGAAATGTACAGAGACTGTAAAAATACAGAGTGAAAGACTTGCTAGAATGGTGTCGGTTTATCTCTAAGAAGAGATGTGATAGCTACTCGCATTCACAAGAAGATGATTACATTGAGGCTCTAAAGGCCTTTTTACAATAAGCAGGAATGTCAAAAACCCTAGACATCCAAAAACCTAACCCTAGGAGATGAAGCGCCAAAAGTCATGTGGGCCCCGTTTGGGTAAGTGAGTACATCAACTTCCTGGGGTCGTAACTTTTGCATACGATCTCCGTTTTAGGCGTGTTATAGGTCGTTGGAAAGGTATCATCAAGGAGATTCATTTTGATGGCTCAATAATGCCTTCGACTATCATTGAGAACCTAGATCTCAAAAAACCTTCATTTGGGCCCTCAAGATGGCCTTGAAAGTTAAAAACTACTAAAAATAGTAAATTGCCAAAATTGCCAGAAAACTGTTTTGAGCCAGCTGGAAAAGGTGTGTGGCCACTAATATCCATCTGGATCACATATGCTTGGAAATTATTTCTTTTTCCCTGTTTCACCTTGGTGGTTGGCATTGTTCCCTAGTAAGTGGTCTTCCTCGTGAATGGGTTTTCTACTAGGAACTCCCTTGAAGAGCCATCGTACCGTTCCAAACCATACTTACCACTTTACATCCCATAAAACCCCCAATTTCCATGCCTCTTGGGATTTTAGGGTGTATTGACCCAAGAAGTGGTTGTCCCTCATTCCATGGGAAGAAGGGGCTGAAGGCCTAGAGGGATTGTTGTTGGTTAAAAATATAAAATCCTATATATAAACCTTCCATATGCTTCACCCAGAGATCCCCTGAGAAAACGATGCAACCCTTCTCTGTAAGAAAAAGGGGACCCACAAGAATAAAATATAATGAATTCTTAAGAGATTAGTTGGAGGATAAGAGGTCTCATCATGAGCCAACCTATCATGATCATGGGTATCTAGTGGTATGACATTACCATCATCTGGTCACCAAGACAGGGTAGTGACTCTCAGTTACACAACTAAGAGAAAGGGGTCCTCATCATGATCCAACCTTCTCATTTTCACAAGGTATTTGTGAGTGAAACTGTCATTATCTGGACACCATGCTAGGATAGTGGCCTTCAACTCGTCCTTTAAAACATTAAAGAAAAAAATAATGGCAAGAGGGTGGGCTTGGAAAAAT